>CM068962.1:109077969-109102303 GCA_035128595.1 Eptatretus atami | reverse complement strand
GATGTTTGGAGAAGGTGATGGTCTGTCGTGAGGGATCTGTTTTTTGCACAACGCGTCATGTTACCATTTCCAAGCAGATGGTAATGACCTGAGAATGTGAGAGAGTGAAAGAACAGAGAGAGTGTTGAGTAAGAGCAGCAAGCAGGTTTTTCGGGACACGTGAGCTGATGCCGTTTGGACCGGTTGCAGAATAAGAGTGAGGTGACAGCAAGCTCATCCACTTTGTTCAGACGAAAAGACACATAGCCATGAACGCGTGCGACTGGTAAGGTAGCTACAGAAAGTTATGGGTTTGGACACAAGATTTAGAGCAAACACAGTTTCACATCTGCCTTTCACGGGTGGGACAGCATAGCTGTGCAGCCATTGAGGTAAGGGGGGGGGAGGGGATGTCGCGGGAACATACACCAGAAAACAGACTTAACTAGATGACCCCAGGATTTGGAGTTGGAAGAGAGAGGTTGAGAGTTCGACTTGAGATTAAAGGATGGTGTTCCTGGCTCTCATGAGAGTTACACACATTTGTTCCAAGTTTTGTGGAGGAAAAATCGTGATTGCCTTCAGTTGATTTGCCTTCCATGAGTGAAAGCAAGTGGTTTCAGGACAATGCTCAGCCACAAGCCTCAATGTATCATGCGGCGGGAGGGAAGGGGTAGACAAACTGAAGACGACTCTCCAAATGGCATAATCTGCAGCATGAGAGAGAGAGAGCAAATTTCTTTGAAAGAATTCCAGGATGAGTGAGAAAAATGTCACGCCCTAGTCTGACATAACCCACTTCAGAAATGCGCAAACAAAAACAAACCTCGTATCCTCTAAGGTCCTATCTACTCCTATTGCAAGTGCTCCGTATGTACATAGTTGGCGATTTGTAGACAAGCTACAACAGTCATGCCTTTGACTGCTATAGCGACATACCTGTCTGCCCCAGCACTCACTGCTCCGTTTAGCTGTTTGTTATCAACTGAAGTGACGGCCCGTGGGTGCTTGGATCCGCCGACCTTGAACCATATCTAATCTGCCGGATGTATAGTTCTTGTCAAACCCTCTCCCGCATACCTCCCAAAGCTTCACCTGCAAGGCAATTCTCCCTGCCGCGTGGTTCCTGACTGCTCCCGGCCTTTTTTATAACATTGTTCTACTAATAACCAATCGTATCGCCGGCTGAACGGATGTCGTGAGCTCGTTCTACCTACCCCCTCTCTCGCCCAAGACACACCTCGTCCTAATCTCCGCTGTCAGCCCATTGGACTGTGGCCACTTCCATTCATCCATCATCAAGGATTACACTTTGTAGTCAGGTCTGCAATTGAACCCACAGGAGACAGCTCAAAAGTGAATATGCTCGGACTCTGTGCTATCCTGTCAACTCGATGACATGCTTGTGCCGATGATTTCCAGTCTCCTGAAAACTCACAACACTAAATTATTTGATCCTGCTTTATCCACGGTGGCTAAATCTAAGTATTTGTTTGGCAGCACCATGGATTTCGTGTTTGTTTTTTGTCAAGTTACAAATATGAAAAAATTTAGTGAAATGAAAAAATAATAATATTTTGTGACATTGTGAGTGTATTGTCACATTACGTGGCTGGATACTACCCACATACTTCCTGGAAGTCTAACCATCAAACTCGAGCAACCACGGACAACAAAATATATATAATATATATTATATTATATAATACTCATATAATATATATATATATATATATATATATATATATAATATAAGCCCACTCATTCAAACCACATCGACAGCTATATGTATTGACATTTTCGCAGACGAGTGAGTGTTTAAGTGTTATGAACAATGTTCGTTTAACTGAAATATTTATATACAGAGAAGGGCACTTGGTAAAGCGCATATATCTCCGCCCGGATCTGGATTCGGATGTTCACCAAAAATCTAATCAGTTCGTGCGTCGTCGCACACCTGACCTGCCCAACCAAATTTCATCCGAATCCGTCCACAACTTTTTGATATCCTGCACACAAACAAACAAACAAACAACGGGTGAAACATCTCTGTACACCTTTGGTGGGTGGAGGTAAAAAAAAAAATCTTCTTCCAATCATGGTTCTCATCCTCTGAAGCAGCTGTAGCCAATTTTGTCTCACTTATTGATCGCAGGTGCTTGCAACTGGGAATCCAAAATAAAGCTCAACAAGTTGGGAAGAAATCTCGGCTTCAGTGCATGCTCTGGAGTTGCCTTTGACCTTTTATTGTGAACACGCAGTTTTAACGCATCTAATTCAAGTCGAGGTTAAATTTGAATTCGTGGAAGACAAAAATGGGAATGAACACATCACACACACGAACGGAGGTGGAATCTTTGAGACCTGTTGGGTCTCCGTTCCATCTCCTGAAAACCCACCGACGTGTTGGAGACAGCAGCAGCCACAACAACTTTCTCGCACACACACTCATATATATATACACACACACACACGCGTAAAAAGGAATGTTGAAAGTCATGTGATCAGATTACAAGACAATAAGATTTCATTTCCCCCCATCGTGAGGTATTTAATCCAACATCCGAAAGTGATTTGTGCTCCGTCGGATTGTACAAGTTTACAAACACCATATTGTCTGTCATGTCTGGCTCAAGATGAGTTTGGATTTCTTGGCACAAATTTACATTTCTGAGAAGTACTTGCGATGACACGACTGCACGAATTGAATGGACATGGTGGACTCAAAAATTTGATGGGAAATTATTTTATTGTATTCATAGCTCACAAGCTTGAACAAACGACTTGGTGGTAACATCGTCTTAAAAGAGCAATGTAATATAATACATTGCAATACGCTTGCATGACATGGAAACGTTTTAAAATTAATTTTGGTGACGTTTAGGTCTGCGTCACTGGGGTCTGCATTTCTTTCCGTGGTTGTTTTTGAGTGCGTTTCCTTTGGCTTCTGTTGATGGAAAGAAGTCTCTCGAATACAAGACATGGACATGGAAAATCAGTCCGAGAGCTGGCTACGTAAGAGAGACGATGGACCCATGTGATCCAAGCATACCTTCGTGGTTATTGAATGCTTGAGAGGATCATTGTGGGAGGCTTGCATCACGTGGACCAGACCAATTGCTTGCTCGCTTTTTTTTTCCCCCCTTGCTCTCCCTCCCCCCAATCCCATCTTGGTGTATCGAACAGCTTACTGTTTCTGATAACAATAGTTTTTATTTTATTGTATTTTATTTTTTGTGGGCACTACGTAAGCTGGTTAAAGTTGTCGAGCCAGGGCAGACTTTGTTTTTGTTTGCTGGGTTTATTGATTCTGTGTTCAACACGTACACCGACGCGCATCTTTGAATTGATGCTGCACTTTGAATCATTGATTGATCATTGGCTAATTGTAACTGCGAGCTGCATTTGCAGCCAAGGTCGGTGGCGTTATAATCTGTGATGGGGGCTTGATCAGCTGATTTTTCATTTTGTTCTGACAGCTGATATCTTTTGCTCGCTCATTTGTCTCTTGTGCTCGCTGCTTGGGGTGGCCACATAATCGTCAACGCACCTGTTTCCTGATTTTACTTGTTTTGTTGGTGGTGAACGAGGGGTTAGTGTTTCGTGAAGTTTAGTGAATTTATCCACCTAATCCACCTTACTTATCGCAAATTTATCCACCTTACCACCTAAATCACAAGCTCGTGTTGGCTTAGCGGTTAGGGTGGTGGTTTGGGATCCTAGGGTCCTGAGTTTCAAGCCCCGTTTGCTACTGAATTAACACCAGGGGGTTGACTCAGCCTGTCATCCTTCCGAGGTCGGCGAAATGAGCACCAGTATACTGGTAATCGGGGCACTGCATCAGCGGCATAGCTGCGCCCTAACCAATGATGCAACCAGCAGCCAAAAAGGCAGCACACGGTGGAACTTACTCACACCGAGTTCTGTAGACCCCACCTCCTACCCCGCAACTTTCCTCAAAGCCAACCATGCCCGATCTTCCATTTGGTTTACTTTAATCTCCTTCCCTTGGTTTCCTTCGAATTGAATAAAACTACATTTATTATCACCAATTATCCCCCGGGCTCAGGGTGTGCTGAGAGGTATTCAGACTCATCTCGAAGCTGTGTAGCCTGAGAATTGCATCTCCGGCCCACCGATGAACTGTCATCCTGGTGTTTCACAAAGCCAGGGTGATTTGTGTGTGTGTGTGTGTGTGTGTGGTGTGTGGTGTGTGTGTGTGTGTGTGTGTTGTGTGTGTGTGTGTCTCGTCCTCAGATGGATGTTAACTGGGTGTCCGTCTGCCGGCATAGTGGTGGACGTTAAAGGCCCAACGTTGTCTTTCTGAAGAGATGGGCGAGCTATCGCTCGCCGCACCATGAACAATTCCATATCCCTGCCATAAACTACTGCTGGGAAGACAATGGCAACCACCCAGTATAACCTTGCCAAGAAACTGCTTCGGCAGCACCGACGTTCTGTAACAGAGAATCTAGTACAGAGAAGAATCGGAATTTTACTTCCCACTCCAATTAGCCCGCTTCCCTCCCTCCTCCCACATCTTCATAATGTTCATTGAATATGACGCCGTTCTGCCAATATGATGTTTTGACCCTACTATGATTTAACGATGAAAATTTTTTATCGGGGGTACACTTACGGTGTTTATTTACTATATATATTCTAAAATTGAGCATTTTATTGATCTGTTTTGTTTGATTTTAGCATTTTCAGGTTTCGTGCTCGAAATACCTTTAACAGTGAGCGTATGCCGTTGTGATGTTTATACTTTTTTAGATCCGCGCACTCAAACGCAGCTGGGCAGTCGATTGACGGCGAGATCGATTGGTGCAGAGAACGCTACATTAGCATCGACAAGCCAAAATATCCATTTCATTATTATTATTTCTATTTATTTGTTCATTCATTCATTCATTTTAGGACGGTGAGCGAGTAGATGTGGTGTTTGAAGAGAGGGTGTATAAGGAATTGTGAGGAGCTTGGTTGGATGACGAATTACCACCATCTCCAACGGATGACGTATCCTTTATTTTTTTATACTGACTAACCCTTGTGTAGCAGCTTAGCCACATTGACCATTTTGACGTCCCGTAACACAACGGTCTCCTCTGTGTCCCTGTGTTGCCCACATATTACACCTGGTCTGCGTCTTTCAGAGATCTAGGTTTTCTCAACCGTCCTTATATGCTTTTTGCATGCTGAATTTAGAAATGTATCTCATTTCGCTCAATCAGGTCAAGTTTTTATGCTATCTCAATTTTAAGGGAAAAAAAATACCAAATTTTTGTTTTTTAATTTAGCATTTTTTTTCATTCAAAATCAGACTTACATTGACAGAAATATATACAAACTATATATATAAATGTGCCACAAGTACCGTTAATGTGAAATTCAACACTTAAAAAGACCGAAGGAAACAGCGAGCTGCTGGAGCGACTGAAGTTTGGGTGTTGCCAGAAACAACGATATTATCTATATTTTTTTCTGAAATTGAAATGAAAGTAATTGAGAGAGGCACTTTCTTCCACATTAAGATGTACCTGTGTGTCATTATATGTATATAGTTTGTACATTTTCTGTCATGTAAGTCTGATTTTGAAATTAAAAAAATGCTAATTAAAAAACAAAATTTTGATTATTTTTTTCCTTAAAATTGGAATGCATAAAAACTTGACCTGATTGAGCGAAATTAGATACATTTCTGAATTCAGCATGCAAAAACATATAGGAACCGCTGAGAAAACCTAGACCTCTGAAAAAAATATTTCAAATGCCAGCCCCAGTGTTATTGACACTCCCTCCCCCCCCACCGAACCCCACCGACCCCACCCCCCACCAACATTTTGCAGGTGGCATCGCCAAGCTGTACAGCTTGTACCCTGTTCAATGTACCTTCAACCATTGATGCACATTTGTCTGGAAACAATATTGTCGGATAGCTTACTTTTATACCCTTTAAAAAGACTGGTGATGTAATGTATCAAATAAAACCTTTTTATTATTATATTATTATTATTTGATATTTTGTTTTAAGGCGTTTAAGAGAGAGACAGGCGTCTACATCACCATGTGTGCAGCATTGCATGTATTTTTCTGTGTCTCTTCTCCCATTCCCAGAGGTTTCATCAAGTGCGTACCGGGTAGGAGACACAAATGACCAAAAAGGCCGTGGATAGTTAACGTCAGTACACGTTCGTTGTGTGCTCGCATTGCGCCGCCAAAGTCGGCTTGCATAGCAAACAACTCATAAACAAGGTGATCACAAAAGCTTACGTTGCTGAAATGCAATTTCTTTGCATTTTCTGTTCAATGATTTCGAACGTTATTTATTGTCATATATAGCTGCTTCTGCACTGCGCTCTCTTTGTAATGACCCTTTCTTGTAAGCTCTTCTATGATCGTGGGCTTCTTTGTGCACATTTTTGAAGCCTTTTGAAAATAACATCTCCCCATCCCGTCCCCCCCCCAATCCTATCCCCATTATTGCTTTTTGCTGATCCTTTAGCCTGAATTTATTTGAATATAGTTTGTCCTGGGTTTTCGCGTGATAAACCTGAACTTCCTCCTTTTTAACAGTGATTGCAGTTACTCCGTGCATCTTCTCAGTACTGCTTAATTTTGAGTGTCTTTGCTCTTCCTGCGAAATCCTCCGGTGGGTTGTGAAATGTTGGCAATCCCTTGCTGTTGGCTTTGCCATGAAAGTTCCGCGTGGTCTGTGTAGGCTAATTTATTAGCTCCCATTGCTTCCCCACTACCCCCCCCCCCCCTACACCCGCCTGCCCTCAAACGAGGAGGACAAGAAAGGTCTTACAAAGAGAGCCATGCAGCAGCAGCTATATATGAACAATAAAAACTGTTCGCAATCATTGAACAGAAAATGCAAAAGAAATTGCATTTCAGCAACGTAATGCTTTGTGAGTACCTGTTTATTTATTTGTTTGTTTTTGCTAAGTGCAAGCCGACTTTGGCGGCTGCAATGCGAGCACACAACGAACGTTACTGACGTTAACTATCCACGGCCTTTTTGGTCATTTGTGTTCCTACCGGTTACGCACTTGATGAACCTCTGGGAATGGAGAAGAGACACAGAAAAATACATGCAAGTGCAACATGGTGATGTAGACGCTCTCTCTTAAACGCCTTAAAAAACAATAATAATAATAAAAAGGTTTTATTTGATACATACATCACAGTCTTTTTTAAAGTATTAAAAGCTATCCCGACAATATTTTTCAACAAATGTGCATCAATGGTTGCAAGGTACATTAACAGGGTACAAGCTGTACAGCTTGCGATGCCACCTGCAAAAAGTGTGGGTGTGGGGTCGGTGGGGTTCGGTTGGGGGAGGGAGTGTTCAATAACACTGGGCTGCATTTGAAATATTTTTTTCAGAGGTCTAGGTTTCTCAACGTTCCTATATGTTTTTGCATGCTGAATTCAGAAATGTATCTAATTTCTCAATCAGGTCAAGTTTTTATGTATCTCAATTTTAAGGAAAAAAATAATCAAAATTTTGTTTTTTAATTAGCATTTTTTAAATTCAAAATCAGACTTACATTGACAGAAAATGTACAAACATACATATAATGACACACAGGTACACTTAATGTGGAAGAAAGTGCCTTCTCAATTACTTTCATTTCAATTTCAGAAAAAATATAGATAAATCGTTGTTTCTGGCAACACCCAACTCAGTCGCTCCAGCAGTCGCTGTTTCCTTCGTCTTTTTAATGTTGAATTTCACATTAACGGTACTGTGCGTCAATTTATATATATAGTTTGTACATTTTCTGTCAATGTAAGTCTGATTTTGAATGAAAAAAATGCTAATTAAAAAACAAAAATTTGGATTTTTTTTTCCTTAAAATTGAGATAGCATAAAAACTTGACCTGATTGAGCGAAATGAGATACATTTCTAAATTCAGCATGCAAAAAGCATATAAGGACCGTTGAGAAAACCTAGATCTCTGAAATGACGCAGACCAGTGTAATATGTGGGCACACAGGGACACACGGAGACCGTTGTGTTACGGGACGTCAAAATGGTCAATGTGGCTAAGCTCCTACACAAGGGTTAGTCAGTATAAAAAAATAAAGGGATACGTCATCCGTGGAGATGGTGGTAATTCGTCATCCAACCAAGCTCCTCCAATTCCTTACACCCTCTCTTCAAACACCCACATCACTCCGTCCTAAAATGAATGAATGAATGAACAAATAAATAAATAATAATAATGAAATGGATATTTTGGCTTGTCGATGCTAATGTAGCGTTCTCTGCACCAATCGATCTCGGCCGTCATCGACTGCCCAGCTGCGTTTGAGTGCGCGGATCTAAAAATGTATAAACATCACAACGGCATACGCTCACTGTTAAAGGTATTTCGAGCACGAAACCTGAAAATGCTAAATAACAAAAACAGATCAATAAAATGCTCAATTTAGATATATAAGTAAATAAACACCAAGTGTACCCCCGATAAAAAAATTTTCATCGTTAAAAGTAGGGTCAAAACATCATATTGGCAGAACAGGGTCATATTCAAATGACATGAATGAAGGATGTGGGAGGGAGGGAGGGGAGCGGGCTAATTGGAGTGGGAGTAAAATTCCGATTCTTCTGTACTAGATTCTCTGTTACAGAACGTCGGTGCTGCCGAAGCAGTTTCTTGGCAAGAGTTATACTGGGTGGTTTGCCATTGTCTTCCCAGCAGTAGTTTATGGCAGGGATATGGAATTTGTTCATGGTGCCGGCGATAGCTCGCCCACTCTTCACGAAAGACAACGTGGGGCCTTTAACGTCCACCAACTAATGCCGGCAGACGGGACACCCAGTTAACATCCATCTGAGGGACGAGACACACACACACACACACCACAACCACACACACACACACACACACACCACCACACACGACGATCACCCTGGCTGTGGAAACACCAGGATGACAGTTCATCGGTGGGCCGAGATGCAATCTCAGGCTACACAGCTTCGAGATGAGTCTGAATACCTCTCAGCCACCCTGCCAGCCCGGGGGATAATTGGGTGATAATAAATGTTTTATTCAATTCGAGGAAACCAAGGGAAGGAGATTAAAGTAAACCAAATGGAAGATCGGGCATGGTTGGCTTTGAGGAAAGTTGGGGTGGAGGTGGGGTCTACAGAACATGTGTGAGTAAGTTCCACCGTGTGCTGCCTTTTTGGCTGCTGGTTGCATCATTGGTTAGGGGCGCAGCTATGCCGCTGATGCAGTGCCCGATTACCAGTGGTGCTCATTTCGCCGACCTCGGAAGGATGACAGGCTGAGTCAACCCCCTGGTGTTAATTCAGTAGCAAACGGGGCTTGAACTCAGGACCCTAGGATCCCAAACCACCACCCTAACCGCTAAGCCAACACGAGGCTTGTGATTAGGTGGTAAGGTGGATAAATTGGATAAGTAAGGTGGATTAGGTGGATAAATTCACTAAACTTCACGAAACACTAACCCCTCGTTCACCACCACAAAACAAGTAAAATCAGGAAAACAGGTGCTCTGACGATTATGTGGCCACCCCAAGCAGCGAGCACAAGAGACAAATGAGCGAGCAAAAGATATCAGCTGTCAGAACAAAATGAAAAATCAGCTGATCAAGCCCCCATCACAGATTTATAACGCCACCGACCTTGGCTGCAAATGCAGCTCGCAGGTTTACAATTAGCCAATTGATCAATCAATGATTCAAAGTGCAGCATCAATTCAAAGATGCGTCGTGTACGTGTTGAACACAGAATCATAAAACCCAGCAAACAAAGTGCTGCCCTGGCTCGACACATTTACCAGCTTACTTAGTGCCACAAAAAATAAAATAAACAATAAAATAAAAACTATTGTTATCAGAAACAGTAAGCTGTTCGATACACCAAGATGGGATTGGGGGGGAGGGGAGAGCAAGGGGGGAAAAAAAAAAAGCGAGCAAGCAATTGGTCTGGTCCACGTGATGCAAGCCTCCCACAATGATCCTCTCAAGCATTCAATAACCACGAAGGTATGCTTGGATCACATGGGTCCATCGTCTCTCTTACGTAGCCAGCTCTCGGACTGATTTTCCATGTCCATGTCTTGTATTCGAGAGACTTCCTTTCCATCAACAGAAGCCAAAGGAAACGCACTCAAAAACAACCACGGAAGATAAAATGCAGACCCCCAGTGACGCAGACCTAAACGTCACCAAAATTAATTTTAAAACGTTTCCATGTCATGCAAGCGTATTGCAATGTATTATATTACATTGCTCTTTGTAAGACGATGTTACACCAAGTCGTTTGTTCAAGCTTGTGAGCTATGAATACAATAAAATAATTTCCCATCAAATTTTTGAGTCCACCATGTCCATTCAATTTCGTGCAGTCGTGTCATCGCAAGTACTTCTCAGAAATGTAAATTTGTGCCAAGAAATCCAAACTCATCTTGAGCCAGACATGACAGACAATATGGTGTTTGTAAACTTGTACAATCCGACGGAGCACAAATCACTTTCGGTGTTGGATTAAATAACCTCACGATGGGGGGAAATGAAATCTTATTGTCTTGTAATCTGATCACATGACTTTCACAATTCCTTTTTACGCGTGTGTGTGTGTGTATATATATATGAGTGTGTGTGCGAGAAAGTTTGTTGTTGGCTGCTGCTGTCTCCACACGTCGGTGGGTTTCAGGAGATGGAACGGAGACCCAACAGGTCTCAAAGATTCCACCTCCGTTCGTGTGTGTGATGTGTTCATTCCCATTTTTGTCTTCACGAATTCAAATTTAACCTCGACTTGAATTAGATGCGTTAAAACTGCGTGTTCAAATAAAAGGTCAAAGGCAACTCCAGAGCATGCACGTGAAGCCGAGATTTCTTCCCAACTGTTGAGCTTTATTTTTGGATTCCCAGTTGCAAGCACCTGCGATCAATAAGTGAGACAAATTGGCTACAGCTGCTTTCAAGAGTGAGAACCATGATTGGAAGAGATTTTTTTTTTTACCTCCACCCACCAAAGGTGTACAGAGATGTTTTCACCCGTTTGTTTGTTTGTTTGTTTGTGTGCAGGATATCAAAAAGTTGTGGACGGATTCGGATGAAATTTGGTGGGCAGGTCAGGTGTGCGACGACGACGAACTGATTAGATTTTGGTGAACATCCGAATCCAGATCCGGGCGGAGATATGCGCTTTACCAAGTGCCCTTCTCGTATATAAATATTTCAGTTAAACGAACATTGTTTATCATCACTTACAACTCACTCGTCCGAGAAATGTCAATACATAGCTGTCGATGTGGTTTGAATGAGTGGGCTTAAATATATATATATATATATATATTTAATGGGGTTTCTCGAGGGATTTGGTTAGACTTCCAGGAAGTATGTGGGTAGTATCCAGCCACAGTAATGTGACAATACACTCACAATGTCACAAAATATTATTATTTTTTTCATTTCATAAATTTTTTCATATTTGTAAACTTGACAAAAACAAACACGATCCATGTGCTGCAAACAAAATACTTAGATTTAGCCACCGTGGATAAAGCAGGATCAAATAATTTAGGTGTGAGTTTCAGGAGACTGGAAATCATCGGCACAAGCATGTCATCGAGTTGACAGGATAGCACAGAGTCCGAGCATATTCACTTTTGAGCTGTCTCCTGTGGGTTCAATTGCAGACCTGACTACAAAGTGTAATCCTTGTGATGGATGAATGGAGAGGGCCACAGTCCAATGGGAGGGGTAGAGGCACGAATCGTCAGCGGTGACGTTGGTAGACAATGTTATAAAAGGCGGGGACAGTCAGGAACCCGGAGGGAGAACTTGCCTGACAGGAAGCTGGGAGGTTGGGGAGGTGACAAGAACAAACCGATTAGATATTGGTTCAGGTCCGGATCAAGACCCGGCCTATCAGTTGGATACAAAACGTAAACAGTTCAGTCTGGCAGAGGTATGCGCTATACAGAGTGCTGTTGTAGTTGTCTCACAAATCCATCCAGTCTATCGACTGCAATAGGAGTGAAGGCCTTAAGGACATTTGTTTGTTTGGTTCGTGGGAGCAGACAGGGTTTTCTCATTGTGCAGTATGGTATTGCTTGTTCTTGTATTCCTGCCCTTGCTGTTACTTAATACACTTTACAAACCTGACTTGTTCTCTGGATGAACCCTGGTTGTTCTGGTGGCTTTGTCTGGTCTCTGGTGGTTTAACAAATCCTGCTAAAGGTAAATTAGTCGCGGTCCCTGTACCGCCAGAAGCTCGCATCACGTGATCAAGGTTTGGTCGGCCTGACGAGATTGATCAGGTGGATGCCTTTCAGCGTGATCCTCACCTGCTTTTGCGACTCCAACCTGTACAGTAACACGGTTGTAAGATGCAGATCCGACAGGGAGTCTTCAAGGCAGGTGACAGTCGCAGTCATTTTAACACGACTCACGGATTCAAACCGGGAAACTGGAACAGTTTGGCGACTGCAACATTGGTGATCAGGAGTGTGGGATTGGACCCGAGGTGATCGTGCCTTGAAATGAAATTGCGGAGTGTGATAATAATTTTCTTTTATAAACCACCGCGGTGTCGGACCAAGACAAACAGGACCAGGGGAACGCAAACCAGCTAGACGCCACCGTGACCCCGATGGACATAGATGGGGAATGACCACCGGAGGGCACGGTGGAGTCACTTCCACTGTCTGGTAGCCTCCTCAGTAAGCCCCGTGCCATCCACACCAGTATCACAATGGCAATGGAGCAATGGTTTGGTTCAGCAGGGAGCAGCACTGTGGCTCCAGCACAGCAGCGGGGAAACAGCACAGACCTGTCAGCAATTTGTGGCCATGATGGCCATGTTTGAAAGAATGGGGGCTGACATGAGGGCTGGCCAGGCAGAGGAGAGGGCTGGGCAGGCTAAGCTGGACAGGATGAAGACAAAGATGAATATGGGCCACACCAAGATGGATATGGGGTAAGCAAAGCTTCCGACCAGACTTGAGGCTGTGACCATGACACAGCATGGAATGGTGGTCAGGCAGGCCAGGATGGTAGAGGGGATGAGGGCGACACGCAAGGTAACCGGGGGAGCAGCAAGGAGGGACATAGCTAGGAACAGTGTGACAGAGAAATAGCACCACTACAGGTAACAAGGGAAAATGAAAATAAAATGACCAGGGAGATAGAGAAGAGACTGGAAGAAACGGCACCTGTGCAGGAGATAAAGGGAAGTGAAACCAGCACAGAGCGAGATGAAAATAAAACTGGGTGAAGAGACAGACAGGCAGCAACGGGGGGGGGATAAAGTGAATAGGAAGAGATGAGGTCAAGGAATGTGTGGGGGAAAATGTGTGCAGGGCATACGTGGCCCCACAGGTGCAGGAAGCATGAGGATTCGCGCTGGTAGAATCAGCGCGGCACGATCGTGAGGTGGAGTTGGCGATAGCTGCAACAAACAGGTGCGTAGACACCTACGTTGATGGTGCAAACAGGGAGGTGAGAGTCCAGGCAACAGAGGGCTGGATTGATTCTCTCCACAAGGGGGTGTGCGTGCCGGTGTGTGTGTGTGTGTGTGTGTGTGTGTGTGGTGTGCCAGTCCCACGCATGAGCTGCTCGAACCAGCATCCGAAGCCGCAGCACAGGTCACCGTGTTGGAAAAGGCATGGCCAATATACAAACTGTGTGCCACAGCGTGCAGTTCGTTGCTATGCTGGGCGTTGGGGAATGTAAGTGCGCAGGCACGTGCGTGCGAGTGCACATATGGTGAGTGAGGTAAGTGAGGTGAGTGGAGTTAATGTGGCATAGGTGAGTGAGCGCTGTAGTATTGACAAGGAAGGAAAGAACGCTATCGAGAAAGTCGCAATCAGTGATGAACTATGTAATGCGAGGTTTAGAGCGAAATCCCTAGGGTAGAGTGAGCGTGATTCCAGCTTGGAGTGAGCCAAGGGGTGGACAAGGGGCGCCACATGTGGGAGCATGTGGTCGTATGCGGGAGCATGTGGTAGTATGCGGGAGCATGTGGTAGTATGTGGTAGTATGCGGGAGCATGTGGTAGTATGTGGTAGTATGCATGTATGCATGCAGGACCTTGCAGATTAGTTAGGTTGCGATTTAAATGCTCCCTCTGGGTTTCATGGAAAACCCAGTGGATTAAAAAGAAATGTGTCGCTTAAGTGAGTTTCAACCCCCCAGTAATCCTTACAGAGGAAGATGGGGGCAGACAGGTAAACTTGGGGTGGGGGTGAATCCTCCTTGAGCCTTACAGAAAAGGAGGGGGAATGAGATGCAAGGTAAATTAATGCGGTGTTCCCCACAAACATTGGCAAAGAAGTGGGGACACCGGGATGCACCGGGGGGAGGGGGAACATGGGAACCCCGAGAAGAGGCTGCAGCAGGCCGGGTTCGTGCATCATGCAAGAAGGCCTGTGCAGCGCATATGAGCCAAGTGGGCATGGCAGCCACGGCAGCGGAATCTCTGTGGGTACCGTGTGAACCCCGCGGAGGTTTCGCGGCAGGAGTGACAAGTGGCAAGCCATGCTGGTGTGGGATGCATGAGGCCAAGTGGGCCTGGTGATCACGGCTGTGGGATCTCCATGGGGGATCCAAATGGAATTCCCCTGGACGTCTCATGACAGATTGTGCGCTGAACATGGAGGCCACGGCTGTTGGGTCTGTGGGGAATCCACATGGCCCAGTGTAGTTAATTTAGTTAGAAGAGCGTAAGCAGGCAGGCTGACGGAAGAGGATGACAGAGTTTTAAATTTGATATTACCAGTTGAAAGACTCAATTACCAGTAGTAAGACTCAATGTTGTTTTATAAACTAAGTGAGCAAGCTGCACAAGTGAATAAACCGTTCACAACCTTGAAACAAAATCTTTTCCAGGTTTGTATGCAAGGAAAGTACACAAATCGAGATACTTACCCGGTAGTCATGCAAAAGTTCAATGGCACGGCAGACATCAAACTTGCGGGCTGAAAGGAAGCGCAGCGCAGTCTGTCTTGCTACAGGGCGTGCTCCATTTTGCTCCCGCCAACGATTCACTTCTTCCAAGAACTGTTTTGTTGCCTGGAGGAGAGACAAGAGATCGAGGTCAGAATGATATACCAAGGGCAAAAAGAAAATGACCCTGAACCTTTCCAAAATACAGACTTGAGCAAATTGAAAATCTACAGCACAGCTCATTCACAAAAACCAATATAGGGACCCAGTAAAGTAATGAAGCACACCATGGATGAACAAAAGCAAGTGAGCACAATAATGACCGAAAAGTCTCTGTGATACACGCCGCACGCGCGATGCACGCACACACACAATTATATATTCAAACACAAAATTTAAGAACAAGAGGTATATACACAATTGTGCTACTGCATGGAAAAACAGATCCTGGTTGCCATGGCAACCATTTAGATGACGAACATATGTCGCGACACACGCTCACAGGCTGTACTATGTACCAAATATGAAACGTGAAAGTTGAAAAATTTGGGAGTTAGAGTGCGGACAGGAATGGACGGACGGACGAACAGCAGACAGACAGACGGACGACCAGTATCAATAATACGCCCGATTATATATATATATATATAATATATATATATATAATATATATATATATAATATATCGGGCGTATAAAAATGGTATCCTATGTTTTAGACACACCCATTTCACGTGTGTGTATTTATATTATATATATTATATATATTTATATATATAGACCACCACATTCTCTCTGTAAATGGAGGAAACAGCAATCAGCTCTCACTAATCGACTAGCCAGGTGCGCTAGGATTAAATAATGATTGACCCCTCACTCTCTAACCAAAGTAGCTGCATAAAGCAACCCAAGAGAACTACAAGGTAAGTGCTAACGCTGTTTCAAACCTTCCAGAGTTCTCAAACCTATAAGAGTTACACATCGTACACACGCGACAATCCCAATGCAATACACCCTCAGCTACCGACCGTTTTCATCACTTATTGGCGAATCGTCAGCGAGAGCGTAGACAGCAATGCATAAATGAGGCTCTAAGCATGTACACGTGCAAACGTCAAAAGCTTTGCAACCACGTGCAAACGTTGGATTGTCGTGTGTGGACTAGGTGTGAAAGTCTTATAGTTGTTTAGGACTCTGGGAAGGGTTCGAACGCGCTGACACTTACTTGCTTTATGCAGCTACTTGCTCGAGGAGCATGGGAGGGGTCAATTATATAATATATATATAATTATATATCACTTACTGACAGGAATGTTTGGTACCTTACGGGTGAGGTAGAAAGCTGAAATTGTGTACCGACAGACATCGAAGCCGATACCAGCGGGGAAATAATAATAAAATAATAAAATAAATAAATAAACGAACCATCGGAAAGCGTCTGAATTGAAAATATCTGAAAGTGCAGTCTTGTTGTGCTTACTGCATGTAGGACCCGAGACAATGGAGGTATGTTGCAAATGCAGCTATTATATGTTTACGAAACATTTTTTGCCATAGTGTGTAATCATATACAGTGCGATAGAAGTCTACCCCCTTTCAAAATTTTCACCTTTCTGGCCTTGTAGCCTGTGAATTAAATTACATCGATCAGATTTTTTTCACCGTATTTAACCATCGTAACCCAATTCCAAGTGAAAAACAAATTCTACAAATTTCAGAAATTAATTAAAATACAAAACTAGAATATCTTGGTTGGATTAGTCCATCCCCACCTCCCCCCTCTATTATAGCAATTGTAAATTAGCTCAGGTGTAACCATTCACTTCAAAATCACACACAAGTTAATTGGACTCACCTGTGTTAAATTGCAGTGATTCTGATCATTTCAGAATAAAATCGCTGTTCCTGGAGGTTTCCTCTGCTGAGTAGTGCATTTCACAGCAAAGACTCAACCATGAGCACCAAGGAGCAAAAGACCTCCGGGCAGGGCCGTATTTCGGGTGGAGCCAGTGCAGCACGTGCTCCAGGGCCTCCACATTTTTGTGAAAATAATTTTTGGTTTAAATAAATACAAACAATTTCTGTCCAATTTTTTTAATGGTAGCAGTTTGCTATGTTGACGTCTTTGAAGGAATTTGTTGCGTGTAAACATGACAACTTTGATGCATACGTAGAATCTGCGAAGGTTAAAAAAAAAAAAAAAAATCAGGCGCTGATGATTTTCAGGAAGTCAAACATCGTCGTTGAAATGTGCGCCTCGTACCGCTGGAAGACGTGGGCACACAGCAGCCACAGGCTGATCTCACGCAATCTGACATGTTCTACAATGACGGCTTTAACCCACTTATTCATCAGTTTCTAGTCGCTCTTGACCAGCGAGTTGCTGCACACGATGTTTGTCAGAAATGTGGTTTGTTTTTTCACTCATCGAGTCGAAATGAGTGAACTAGACATTCAAGCTACTGCCGATAATCTCGTCACCATATATACGGTAATGACTTGGAGGATACCCTTGGCAATGAGCTCTTGCATTTTGCTGTCCTTGCTGAAGCTTTTGAGGATGAGCAGCCAAACAATCTGAGTATCAATTAAGAGCTTGTGGAAGAATCGCTCATTAAAGAAATAAAGGACACGTTTATAAACACAGAGATAGGGCTGTGCATGTGCCTCGTTCTCATGGTTACTAACTGCAGCGGGAGCGGTCCTTTTTGAAGATGAAGCACATGAGAGATCGACTGAGAACAACAATGGGACAGGAAAGACTGAACTCTCCAAGCATGATCTTAAGTGCATCTGATGATTTTATAGACATAGTTCCACCTGATGTGTACGACATTGTTATTTCCAAAAATAGTTACGGTACCTACTTTTGAAAATTTTGATGATAATAAAAGGTTGTTTTTGAATTTTGATGAATAAAGAATAATTTTATCAATAACAAATGCTTTTGATTCCATTAAAAATCTAACAGTAGTTTTTATCATGTAAATTCATACAGTAAACAACAACATATCTTACACGCAATATTATAGGGGGCCTCGACATATCTAAATACAGCCATGACGGGATAAAGATGTGGAAAGGCACAGATCAGGGGATGGATATAAAAATGTTTCAAAGGCCTTGAATATCCCTTGGAGCACAGTCAAGGCAATCATTAAGTGGAAGGCATACGGCACCACCAAGACCCTGCCTAGATCAGGCCGTCCCTCCAAACTGGATGATCAAGCAATGACGAGACTAATCAGAGAGATCACCAAGAGGCCAATAGCAACTTTGAAAGAGCTACATACCGTTATAGCAAAGACTGGTCACTTTGTACATGTGAAAACAATAGCTCAAGCATGCCACAAGTCTGGCCTGTACGGCATGGTGACAAGAAGGAAGCCATTACTGAAAAAAAAGCCCACCGTGAGTCCCGTTTGAGGAATGTGAAAAACCACTTCAGAGATTCTGAAGCCATGTGGCAAAAAGTTTTGTGGTCTGACAAACAAAGAATGAACTTTTTGCTGCAAATCCAACACAGCACATCACCCAAAGAACACCATCCCTACTATGAAGCATGGTGGGGGCAGCATCATGTTATGAGGACTGTTTATCTGAATCGCAAGAGAAGCTGGGAAGGCATTGTCAGGATGGAAGGGGAAATAGGATGGAGAAAAATAGAGAAAAATCCTCCAGGAAGACCTGTTGCCGTCTGCAAGAAAGCTGAATTTGGGACAGAAGTTCACCTTTAGCCATGACGACGACCCTGAGCACACGCAAGCTACCACTGGAGTGGCTGAGGAACAAAAGATAAATGTCGTCTTGAGTGGCCAGTCAGGGCCCGACCTAAATCCATCGAAAATCTGTGGCATGATTGAAGATTGCTGTCATCACACGCTTCGCATGCAACTTGACTGAGCTTGAACAGTTTTGTACAGAAGAATGGGTAAATATTGCCAAATCAAGGTGTGCAAAGTTGGAAGAGACCTATCCCAACAGACTCACAGCTGTATATTGCTGTCAAAGGTGCTTCCACCAAGTATTAACTCGGGGGGGGGGGGGGGGGGGGGGGTGGACACTTATCCAACAAGATGTTCTAGTCTTGTATTTTTAATTAATTTTTTGGAAATTTGTAAAAAACAAAAATTCACTTGGAAGTTGTGGTTATGACTATAAATACCCCCACGCTGCATGGAGCGCTCCTGTAGGTTCAGAAAAATCTGGAATTTGGAGGGAGTGCTGCTAAAGCAATGCATACACTTTGTCAAAGAAAGTCACTGCTGGATATTTACTATCCACCAACTAATGCTAGCAGATGGCACACCCAGCTTAACGTCCATCTGAGGAACGCCACACTCTGTGATGAAACACCCTGCCTGCAACACACTAATCCGACACTTTATAGTCAGGTAGGGAATCAAACACAGACTCGACAGCTAATAGGTAAGTAAGCATGCTACCTCTGCACCCTGCCAACAGGACTTTGACGTAATTGAAAGCATCTACAACCTGCCAATTTTCACTGATCAGCTTGGTATTTTTTGAAAGCTCACCAAAAACGTGGACCAACTTTTATCCACTCGTACCAACTTTCTCTTCCACATATGTGGTGACTGATTGCCATCATGCCAGTTGGCTGGGGGTGGGTACCTCTCTCACCTGCCATGGCTCTTTAGCAAAAGACTTCTGAGACTCATTGGGACTGACACAAGTTGTCAACTTCCTGACCCGGATCTCAACCAATGGATTTTCATCTCTTCTGGATCTGATTTTGACAAATTTCCGTGAAAATATCTGCTGTTCTTCCTCGGTTCTTCTGACCACATGCTTGTTAATGTGGATATCTCTCTGGCTGTTATTAGAGATCCACCTCAGCGCCGACGCGTCTAGCATTTCACTCGGGCCGACTGGCAGGGTCTTCAAGTGGCCATCAAACTTCTAGACTGGTCTCCTATTGCTACTTCCTCAAACATCAACTCGTCCTGGGAATTTTTTCAAAGACACTTGCTCTCTCTCATGCACAGATTTATCCCATCTCGGCTTCAGTTGGCCGACCCTTCCTCCCGCCCATGGTACACTTAAGCTTGTGGCGAGGCAGTTGTCCTGAAACAACTTGCCTTTGCTTCATGGAAGGCTAATCCAACTGAGGGTAATCTCAGTTCCTTCCATAAAGCTCGGAACAAGTGGGAATATACCCTCAGGAGAGCCAGAAAACATCATCTTTTTAATCTCAAGTCTGAACTCTCAAACCTCTCTCCCTCCTCCAAATCCTGGTGGTATCTGGTTGTCTGTTTCCCCGCCAAACCCTCCCTTACCTCAAATGGCCACACAGTTGAGACTGCACGTGAAAAGGCTGAATGACTAAACTGTGTTTGCTTCTAAATATTGTGTCCCAAACCCATCGCATTCTGTACCCACCTTAACCAGGAACACCCAGCTGTTCCAGGACTCTGTGTCCTTTTCTCCTGACAAGGTGGAGGGCTTGCTGTCAAACCTCGACTCAGATTCTGCAACCAGTCCAGCCAGCATCAGCCCACGTGTCCTAAAAAACACAAATGAGAGAGATGGGGAAGATGGCTAGTTTGGACGAGGGAGTGGGAAGAGGGATAGTGGGGAGGAGAGAGGGAAATAGGGATATGGTGGGAGGAGGGAGGGGAAGAGGGATGGGTGGGAAGAGAGAGGGTAAGATGGTCTAGTTGACGAGGGAGGGGAAAAGGGATATTGGTGTGGATGGAGAGAGTGGGAAGGAGGAATAGTGGGAGAAGAGGGTGGAAGAGGTTGGTGGAGGAGGAGGAATGAGGGATGGGTGGAAGGGGGAGGGAATTGAGGGATGGGTGCGAGGTAGGTGAGGGGTAATAGAGGGATGGGTTGAGGGGGTGAGGGGAGAGTGATAGGTGTGAGGAGAAGTGGAATGTAGGATAGTTGTAGGGAGGTGGAATGGGTTAGGGATATTTGGGGGAAGAGGGGATGGGTGGGAAGAGAGAGGGAAGAATGGCTAGTTGGGACAAGGGAGGGGAAGAGGATAGGTGGGAGGAGAGGAGGGAGAGGAATAGGTGGGAGGAGGAGGGGAAGAGGATGGGTGTGAGGAGGGAGGGAGAAGAGGGAAGGGGGAGAGGGAGGTGGAGAGGATAGGGGTGGAGGAGAAAGGGGAAGAGGGAAGTGGGAGGGAGGGAGGAGAAGAGGGATGGGTGGTAGAGAGAGGGGAAGATGGGCTAGTTGGGACGAGGGAGGGAAAGAGGGATAGTGGGAGGAGAGAGGGGAAGAGGGATAGGTGGGAGAGAGGGGAAAAGGGATAGGTGGGAGGAGGGAGGGGAGAGGGATGGTGGGAGAGGGAGGGAGAGGGATGGTGCGAGGAGGGAGGGGAAGAGGGAGGGTGTGAGGGGGAGGGGAGGAGGGAATAGGTGTGAGGAGGGAGGGAGAGGATAGGTGGGAAGGGAAGAGAGGGGAGAGGGAAAGGGGAGAGAGGGGAAGAGGGATAGGTGGGAGGAAGAGGGGAAGAGGGATGGTGGGGGGGAAGAGGGATGGTGGGAGGAGAGAGGGGAAGAGGGAGGGTGGGAGAGGGGGGAAGAGGAGGGTGGAAGGGAAGAGGGGAGAGGATGGTGGGAAACGAGGGAGGGGAAGAGGGATGGGTCGGAGGGGAAGGGAGGGGAAGAGGGATGGGTGGGAGGAGGGAGGGGAAGAGAGGATGGGTTGCGGAGGAGGGGAGGGGAAGAGGGATTCTCATTTGAAGAGAATGCTTTTGAAGCACCGAAAAGGTAAAGGTACAAGTGTGCCAGCTATCAATTCAATTCAGTCAGTCACTGCAACATTCTTAAGATCTCTCATGTTCAAAGTTTTGCCATCATCATGGTGGCTGTTGCTTGATATTGGGGCAGATTTCTAGCCTCCCTTTCTCCATGGCTCAGGAAAGCCTGTTGTAATCAGTCTGTGTGTGAGTCCTCTTGCAAAATCTACCCCAGGCGACCCTTTGCATTGTTCAATGCTGTTTTGGCTCCCTTGTGTGTTGATACAAATGGACATGTGTCTTTAGCTTTGTACCATTGATCATATGGACCATCACAAGGCCACTTTTGTTCCAAATGTGTCACCGGTGATCGCTTCGCCGCTCGTCTTGAATCGCTTCTTGGCTCGATACGTTTCATTGACCACTTTATTGATCGATGCTTCACTTTGAATTTGATCAGTGGAGATAATGGGCGATTCTGCTCGCTTTTCGAGTCTCATCGAGCGAATGCATGTTCGACCGAGATTGATGACACATTCGGTCCACTGGTTGCATCATCACTGAGGGGTGGCTGTGCCCTGCAGATTAGGGCAAGATATTTCGAATTTGCCCGTGCTGACGTACAATGGCCTACTCTTTGTGAAAGACCTCGTGGTGTGTTTAACATCCACAAGTGTATGTAAGCCTTACAGGGCACACTGTCTGACATCCCCTCCATAGGACAGCAGGTTCATTAATACATTACCGTTCTGGTCATTCCTGTGATGCACTAGGGTGCCACTTTTATTGTTGGGTTAGGAATCAAACCCAGCTCTGCAGCTCAACGATGAGCACTTTACTTACAGCCTATCCTCAGGTCAGCATGACTTTTACCAATGGTTTGTGTTATTCTTTCGCGACACGTCCAAGTTTCCGATGCTCTGTTGTTCCAGGCCCTGTTAAATGGCCAACACTGCCAAGTTCGCCACATCTGCACACGATCCACACTCTGTTTGATTGGAATAATCCTGACCTATGATCTTTATTACCCCATTCACCCTTCCTTGTCCATGGTTTTTAAATTTATTTATTTTATTTCATGCATACCATGTCGAGGCTCGTGGAAGAGTTAATACAAAAAACGTATAAAGGTAGGAGACAAGAGGGTGGGGAGGGAAGCCACAAAACGGTGGGACACAGACATTAGGAGATCTGTGGCAGGGCGAGGGATTGGGTGGGGAACACAGGGAATACAAGATGGACATTACAGGGACTTTCAGGAAGGAAGCAGGGAATTTGAAGTGTTGGTGGATTATCGGGGGTAGAAAAGATTGAGTATTTGATTGGGGATGAAAGAGGTGGTGGTGAACAGCTGTTTTGAAGACTGGAGGGAAGAGTGGGATTGAAGAGAGTGTGGGAGTTTATTCCAAGGTGGGAAAATAGAGGGATGAAAGGGTGAAGGTGAGCAGTGATTCTTCATTTTGGTAGTTTCACCATAAGGGGGTTTTTGGGCGACCTTGAGCGCCCTGAGGAAATATAGGGGGGGGGACAGATCAGACAGAGCGGGGAGGCAAGGCTGGAGAGGGACTCTAGAAGACAGAAAGACCACTGACCTGCCTGTGGAAAGAGTGAGAGACCCAAAGACTCGGCCTCATCGTGGGAGATACCAGTGATCCTAAATGCCTTGGTTTCACAAGCGTGAAGTCAAGCAAGGTGTGAGGTAGGAGCACCACCAAAGGGGGGGGGGAGGGGGGGAGCAGTATTCCATCAGGTTGCGGATGAAAGCTTTGTAAGTGGTTAGAAGCTCAGGTGGGCCAAGGAAGTTCTTTGGACGATGGAGGATGCCAGTCGCGACTGGCTTTGAGGCCAGCTTGGAGATGTTGCTTTCCCAGGCAAGATCGTGGCAGATAGTGAGACCTAGAAGCTTGAATGAAAGGACTTCTTCAAGGGATTGTTGAGAGAGATGGGGTGGGAAGGAGGGGGGGGGGTTCCAGACAGTCCTTTCGGAGAGACATAGTGAGAGTGTGGAGATTTGTCCGGATTGAAAGACATATTCCACATGTTGGACCAGTTTGTGATTTTATCCAGATCTGCAGTGAGCGAAGAAGCTGCTGCTTGCCTGGCTGAGGGATGACAGATGGTACGACAGAGGGTGGAGTCATCAGCAAAGAGATAAAGTGGATTTTCCAGAGTCAGAGATAATTGATGAAAACCAGAAAAAGAACAGGCCCAGAACGCTGCCTTGAGGAACTCCAGCCTGGACAGGAAGATGAGATGAGAAACTCCATTTAGGCACACGTGGCAGTGACAGGAAGGAAGTCTCGAGCCGTGAGTGGAGATTGCTTGGATACTATAGGAAGAGTTTGGTGAGCAGGACAGGTGCCAGACCAGTCAAAAGCACGCGATATGTCCAGGGATATGGCTCTGATTTCATGTCCGGCATTGAGGACTCTCTCATTGGTGGGAGAGCAGAAGCAGCATATCAGGGTCGAGTGACCTGGTCTGAAACCAAATTGATGATCGGAAATCAAGCATTGGAGAAGAGGAAGGATTTAATGTCTGAAGCGATATGGATTCCAAACCTTGCTGATGATTGGGAGAAGGCTGATTGGTCTGTAGTTGCAGGGATCTGTTTTGCACTTTTTTATGCAGAGCAGTAATGTTTGCTGATTTCCAAGCAATGAGAGGGTGAATAGAACAGAGAGAGGGTGAGCAAGAGCAAAGAGCCA
>CM068962.1:109061485-109073240 GCA_035128595.1 Eptatretus atami | reverse complement strand
CTAAAACCTTCAAACATCTTCTCCAGAACGGCTGGTCAGATCTAGGGGAAACTTCACATACATATTGCCACGCTTAGGGAATATAAGTTTGTTAATCCTCATTTACTATGGCGGGGGATATCGAAGACTTTGTCTTCAAGGGATGCTAGTTTTTAATTGGTTTGTAAAAATTTCCAAAAACATGTTTTTACTTTGTCATTATGGGGTATTTTGTGTAGATCAATGACAAAAAAAAGCTCATTTTAATCCGTTTTAAATTCAGTCTGTAACACACAAAATGTGAAAAAGTCAAGGGGTGTGAATACTTTCTGAAGGCACTGTATAAACACACACACACACACACACACAGTAACAGTCACCGACGAGTTCCCAGATGTCTCACCTGAAATGGGCAATTTTTTTGTGCGTGTTGTTGGTATAAAGGGGAATTTGGTGTAAATATTGAGTGTGTAGGTACCGCGGTGGGTGGAGCCGGTAACCTCGGCAACATCGTTCCATTCCACCAGTGAAGATTTCCAATCGATGCTTGTTGTACCACCGAAGTACTGCTTGGGAGTGAGGGCTGCATAATGAAAGCTCGGCTGGGAAACAAATTTAGGCTCGTTTTGGGCCTACCGCCTGACGGAAGATCACAGAAGTTCTTTCCATGCCAACCAACCACCTCCAGGCACTATTTTCCTCTTCACATACGTTTCTTCAGTCCATAACCTGCCCTCTCTCTCAATATATATATATATATATATATATATATATATATATATATACTCCCATAGCTTTGATTTCGGCAATTCCCAATGAGTATTTCTCACAACATTTCATTATGGCTTCACACATTCAATGATCCATCGATCAGTAGTTTCATTTTCACTTTTCAACATCAGTTTTCATTCATCATTTTGCAACTTGTGATGCACAAAAATGGTCGTCAGAAACTATTTTCGGGGGAAATTTTTTTGCGATTTTCTGAGGGGTCTTATGTGGCTTAAGGGACTTAAAAGGTCTTTTTTGTGTACATTGTCGAGGCTCATATAATAGCGAACACACAGAACATATAACAAAGAGAGCAGGAGACAAGAGGAGCGGGAGAAGGAAGCACAAAACAGTAGGGAGCAGAAACATTAGAACTGAGGAAGGGAGAGGGATGGGGGCAGGGTACACGGGGTAAACAAGATGGACACGACAGGGACTTTCAGACAGGAAAAGCAGGGAATTTGAAGGAGGTGGGTTTGGGGTGGATAACGGGGTAGAAAAGATCGTGGTTTTGGATGGGGGAAGATAAGAGATGGCGGTGAACAGCTGTTTTGAACACTGGAGGGAAGAGTGGGATTGAAGAGAGTGGGAGTTTGTTCCAGAGGTGGGGAAAAAAAAGAGCAATGAAAGAGTGAAGGTGAGCAGTGATTCTTTATTTTGGTAGTTTCACCAAACTAGGGACCTTGAGCGCCCTGCGGAAATATGGGGAGACAGATCACAGACAGAGCAGGGGGGGGGGGTGGTGGGCGAGGCCGAAGAGGAGACGGTAGAAGACAGAAAGACCACTGACCTGCCTGCAATGAGAGCAAGATACCCAAAGATTCGGCTTCGTCGCGGGAAATACAAACGATTCTAAAAGCCTTGGTTTCCGCAGCGTGAAGCCGAGCGAGGTGAGAGGCGGGAGCACCAGCCCAGAGGGGAGAGCAGCACACCATCAGGCTGCGGATGAAAGCTTTGTATGTAGTATGGAGCTCAGAAATGTGTGTATGTAATCAGGTCAAAAGTGATCCAAGTAGCATAAAGGGTCTAACGGTCTTGAGGGTCATAAAGGGGTCTAAAGTGTTGAAAGAGTCTAATGGGTCGAAGGGTCTTAAAAGGACTTCAGGGATCTAAAGGGGTCTAAGGGGGTCAAAGGGTGAAAGAGCAAAAGGGGTCTAAAATGTCCAAATGGTCTTGAAGTATCCAAATGGTGTTAAAAAGTCAATCGGTTTGAAAAATGTCTAAAGGGTCGAAGAAGGTGCATTTGTCTCAAAAGGGTCTAAATGGGTACAATGGGTCAAATGCGTCTCAAGGGTGTAAAGGAATGAATCTGTCGTGAAGAAATTAGCTCGGGAGTGCAACACGACAATATCGGGCCAAATCACCTCCTCATGACTGTTTAAAACCCCTATTCGGGTGCATCGTGGTTAAAAATGTGATTGTAGAAAGTTTGGTTGCGATTAGCTCCTGGAGCTCAAAGCAGTAAGGTCACAGACAGCAAAACAACTTGCCTTATTGTGAGGTGGTTGTTGGATGTTGGCACATGCGTTGCATGGCAGGCATTGTATATATGGATCTGCCCTAGCTTATGATGGTACAACTTCCCCACCAGTATCGTAACGACTCCAAATGTCGATTTTCCTCACCCTTTCGACTTGTATCATTGGCTCATCTGACTTTAATTCAATGTATTTGTTTAATTTGTACGACTTGGAATTTTCAAACTACCGTCAATGGGAATTTATAATGCCCTTAGTTTAAAACGCACCAATTGTCCCAACCACCCAAAATTAAACCGGGATATTCGAAATCTGCTTTTTGTCAGACAATCAGAACGCACTCTCGAAACAACTACAGTCTACAGGTATAGTGGTATTCACATCAAAATCACTTGTTTTAAACTTTTTTGGTTAAAATAAGCGATCAAAGTTGTAAGGTGGTAAGGTAGTAACCTTTTTTCTTTTTTTTGACAAACTCTTCTTTTACCCTTAAGAGTTATGTTTGCTATTCAAGCAGGGAAAATACCTTTAAGTTGATGTCTGGGTTGTTAGCTCGCCTGTTCGAAAACAGAGAGCTATAGCGATACCCCGGCGTGAGCGTCAGCGTGAAAATGTTAAATTTTTTGTATTACGGAAAAACTCCTCGACGGATTTCGACGAAACTTGGTGGGGGGTTAGGTATGGTCCAAGGATCATGCCATTAGATTTTGGACTTGGCCCCCCCCCAAAAAAAATTATTTCCAATCCCCCCCCCCAAAAAAATTGTTAGAGAAAAAAAATAATTTTTTTTTGCATTTCTACATGTTTTAAGTGATTTCCAACCCCCCCCCCCCCCAAAAAAAAATTGTTAGAGAAAAAAACTTTTTTTGCAACTTTTTTTTTCAACAAAATTTCAAATTTTTTTTGCAACTTTTTTTTCAACAAAATTTCGATTTTTTTTTTGCATTTCTACATGTTTTAAGTGATTAGGATTTCGACGAAACTTGGTGGGGGGGGGTTAGGTATGGTCCAAGGATCATGCCATTAGATTTTGGACTTGGCCCCCCCCCCCACAAAAAAAAAGTTGAGAAAAAAAATTTTTTTTTTGCATTTCTACATGCTTTAAGTGATTTCCAACCCCCCCCTCCCCCCAAAAAAAAATTGTTAGAGAATTATAAAAAATATTAATTCTTAGACTCGTCTTAAAAACGATAAATGTATAAACAGGCGAGCTTGGGTGGCTTTGACACCAACTCTGGTTTTTGTATCATTTTCAGTTTTTGAATGATTAGCGCATTTGAGAGGTCACGTGACTCCTTCGCCGATCTTACCGATCCTTGTTAACATCTTAATTAACAGATATTTTCACATATGATAATATTTGACTTTCGGAGCTCACCATCTCACCGATTAATTATAAATCAGTATCGGGTGGAAATCCGAGAAACCGCCCCCCCCCCCCCCAAATTGGCATTAATATAAAGCACTAGATGATCCGTGAACCCGTTGGGTTCCCGTTGTGACAGCGGTTGATGAAAAAAAATCATTTCAAGAAAAAAAAAGATAGCTCCAGCGAACTATACCGCTGAGGTTGTTCCATTGATCAAATGATCCCAAAGAGAACTTGACTGAATCAGAAATTGATTTTTTATATTTTTTCGTTGCCCGATTTGAACGAAACTTGATACTGCATACCACAGGAGAATAGTGAGTAAGGTGGCCCTAAAATTTTTGCGCTATCGTGTACCGTTTTGGCTCTATTTCGGGAACATACATACATCTATCTATAATTCCAGCAATCTGTGTGTGTGTGTGTGTGTGTGTTGTGTGTGTGGTGTGTGTGTGTGGTGTGTGTGTGTGTGTGTGTGTGTCTGCTGTTTCTCGACAACCCTGGTCCGATCTAATTGAAACCTGCCAGGTATATTGCTGGGGACCTGAGTATGTGCCTTTTCAGGTTTGATATTAATCGGACAAGTGCTTCCAAATTATGGCCATTTATTTACCAAACCAAAACAGGACACGTTGCTGCATGGGCGTGGCCGATGGGGAAAGGGCACCATTGTTACCAATGACAGGACACGTTGCTGCATAGGCATGGCCGATGGGGAAGAGATCCTCAGCCGCGTTCCCCATTACGGGTTACAACGTACGGACTTCCGGATAGTGATGACTTACTGTATTCTAATAATTTCTCGATTTCTTATGCGCATTTATAGATAAACACAATGCCCCAATCCAGTCGTCATTTACGAGAGCGGAAGGAACGGCCTGTGTGGTTGTTTGAAAGTTTTTTTTTGTTTTTGGGGGGTTTGCACGTACGGCCACGCACTTACGGCCACGCACGTGCACGCGAGAGCGAAGGAACAGCCTGTGTGGTTGTTGTTTCTGGCACACGGTTTGAAAGTTTTTTTTTTTAGTTTTTTTTTGCACGTATGGCCACGTACTAGTAATATATATATATATATATATATATATATGTACAAGAATGAGAGTTTTAGTAATATATAGATTGAATGTATGGATCTACCCTCATGGACATGGTGACAGGTGGTGACTAATGTGTTTATAAGTTATGAATTGTGTGAAAATGACTGTTTAAAACCCTCTTTAGGTGCACCGTCAATAAATAAATAAAAAGCGATTCTATAAATTTTTGGCCATTAACCTTGGGAGCTCAGAGGAGTAGCATCACAAACAAACATTTCATTCATACATACATACATATATATTATATATAGATATATAATATTTATATATTAATTATTATAGACAGTATATATACACTGATGAGCCAAAACATTATGACCACTGACAGGTGAAGTGAATAACATTGATTATCTTGTTACAATTGCACCTGTCAAGGGATGGGATATATTAGGCAGCAAGTGAACAGTCAGTTCTTGAAGTTGATGTGTTGGATGCAGGAGAAATGGGCAGGAGTAAAGACCTGAGCGACTTTGACAAGGGCCAAATTATGGCCAGACGACTGGGTCAGAGCATCTCTGAAACAGCAAGGCTTGTGGGGTACTCCTGGTCAGCAGTGGTGAGTACCTACCGACGGTGTTCCGAGGAGGGACAAACCACAAACCGGCGACAGGGTGTTGGGCTCCCAAGGCTCATCGATGCGCGAGGGCAACGAAGGCTATCCCGTCTGGCCGAACCGCCAGAAGTCTACTGTGGCACAAGTCACAGAAAAATTTAATGGTGGTCACGGGAGGAACGTGTCACAATCCACAGTGCATCGCACCCTGCTGCGTATGGGGCTGCGTAGCCGCAGACCAGTCAGAGTGCCCATGACGACTCCTGTACACCGTCAAAAGTGCCTACAATGGGCATGTGAGCGTCGGAACTGGACCTTGGAGCAGTGGAAGAAGGTCGCCTGGTCCGATGAGTCCCGTTTTCTTTTAGATCACATGGATGGCCGTGTACGTGTGTGCCGTTTACCTGGAGAAGTGATGGCACCAGGATGCACTGCGGAAGACAAGCACGGTGGAGGTAGTGTGATGCACTAGGCAATGTTCTGCTGGGAAACCCTGTGTCCGGCCATTCATGTGACGTCAATTTGACACGTGTCAACTACCTAAACATCGTTGCAGACCAGGTACAGCCCTTCATGGCAATGGTATTTCCTGATGGCAGTGGCTTCTTTCAGCAGGATAATGAACCCTGCACACTGCACACATTGTTCAGGAATGGTTTGAGGAACATGATGAAGTGTTCACGGTGTTGCCCTAGCCTCCAAGTTCTCCAGATCTCAATCCGATTGAGCATCTATGGGATGTGCTGGACCGACAAGTCCGATCGACGGCGGCTCCACCTCGCAACTTACAGGACTTGAAGGATCTGCTGCTAATGTTTTGGTGCCAGATACCACAGGACACCTTCAGGGGTCTGGTAGAGTCCATGCTCGGCGCTGTTTTTGCAGCACACGAAGGACCAACAGCATATTAGGCAGGTGGTCATAATGTTTTGGCTCATCGGTGTATATAAATATATATATATATATATATATATATGCCAGACAACGACCCTGAAAGAAAGCACCACCAACTCATTTTCTGCCTTCAGCCAACAACGGCAAGGTCAAAATCAGCTTAAAATTAAGAGAGAAATAAGCAACAAAGGGCAAGGACAAGATAAATGGAAAGAAGAAGAAAGTTGGAAAAATAAACAAATGAATAAGAGAAAGGTGGAGACAGAGTGACATTCAGATCTAGTACTGCACCACACCCTGCACTTTGATGTTCAGGGAATAAAAATAAATAAATAAATAAATAAATAAAACAACGGTGATTGTTCTCGCTCCTCAATTGCATTATACAACGAGAAGGACACTCGGTAGAGCGCATACCTCCGCCATGCAATGCCTGATCCAATGGAACATGTCGAGCCCAATACATTTTTGAAACATCGTGCCACATATCGTTTTTAGCCCCATCTCTCAATGGTGATGAATCATTTTAAAAATTAAATAATTCTCATATCTGGATCCAGAATCGGATCTTCACCAAAATTGAATCAATTCTTCCTTGTCCCACACCTAACTTGTCCACAAAATTTCATCCGGATCCGTCACAACTTTTTGAGATATCCTGTGCACAAACAAACAAAAAGACAAACAGAAAGGGGTGAAAACATAACCTCCTTCCACCTTCGGTAGCGGAGGTAATTAAATGAAAATGGAACATCAAAGCACTCATTCTAAAAATCCAATGTGCTGAGAGGAGTGGGGGGGGAGGAGGAAGGGGGTGTCCATAATGTTTATCAATGTCTTTGGGGAATTGCTTTTCCACTCTCATGACGAAGCAGGAAACAACATTTGACAGTTTGTTGCCTCCCAGAAGGCTCAGTGAATGCACAGCGGTCAAGATGGGCCGCAAAAAGGCCCATTAAGCCAAATGTTCAAAAAGAAGGTGGAAACACCACAAGCACAACTCAAGTCATTAATCCTCTTACCAGTCGTGTTATAACCACCGAAACAATGCCCCCAGCTTAGAAAACAGGTTTGGACAGATGCCCCTATTGGTGTTCCTTTCTAAATCTCTGACTATACATCATAAACACGAAGCTGACTTTATGGTTGTGATTTCCAACAACACTGGGAGGTTTCAGTTCACATCCCTGTTGGTTAACATTCCTATTCAGGGTTAGCTACAAATTATAAAGCAAGATGGTGGAATTTTGAACACTCCCCAACGTGCAATAAGTCTCTCCACTGCCTTTTGTGATCGACGGCGGTGCAGTTCGTCGTGTACATTAGCTTCATCTGCTGTGTAGAGTTCCGAACAAAGGAAGGTCTTTGGTGAAGGAGAAAAAAAATCGATTCCCATTCTGCTCATTTTGGTCTTTCAGATATTCCTCATAATCGTGAATCTTGAACTGCACAAAAAAGGTGAAGTGGAACTGAAACCGACGTGAGAAACCATTCCAGATGGCATGTCTGTTTTGCTCAGGGATAAACTTTATTTGCATTTGCTGTAGGTTCTCCATTTCCCTCCTTTCTCGAACACCTTGGCCTCAAGTGAAACTATCAAAAATGTAAATGTAATAATTGGCTGCAAGAGTCTTGAGTTCTTTTCCAAGGGGGAGGTAGACACTAATGTAGCACGTTCACAAATATATTGGCTTTCTAATCAAGTGAATCGATTTACCTGGAACAAAAATTTGTTTAATCACAGAGAGTTGCTGGTTTTAAAAGCCTCTTTTCCAAGTTTGAAGAAGACGTGCGAATGGTTTCTTCATGCAGTGGTTCAACAGAAACAATTATTATTCTGTCAAAGTAAGAAGCCTTCAGAAGGACATGGAAGGAGCACACAAAGTTATATACAGTAATATTTCTCAAAGCAATATAAAAATATATCAAAGTACACAGGAGCTCACAAACAACAACAACAACAACAACAACAACAACAACAACAAGTATAGCCGCTTGAAGTTAACCCAGAGCTTGTCATGCTGTGAGACCCATGCTTTCCAATTGTATCATTTTTATTTTTCTACGACAACAGAAACCCTTCAGAATGAAGCGTGATGGAGAAACTCGGATCCTTTTATGTGTAGATCGTAGGAAGAAAGGAATGGAAGATCATTTCCTGCATAGGACATCATTGTATTGCAATGTGAGCAGTGCTATTGCCAGCTGTACCTGTCAATGTAGCTCCGATGGCGTCCATGTGTCACCATGCGATCAATTTACAACCGCTTGAGAGCCTCCATCATGTAAACTAAATAAAATTTGGCAAACATATCTGAGTTTTTGCCAAATTTACCGAGCCAGATCTGAACTGAGTGTTTGCTACCAAGTCCCAGCGCCAATTTACGAAGATTTGTTTATATGCATCCTCTTAGACAGGACCATGTTTGAGAGCTTCCGTGGGTGGTGAAATTTGCAACAAAGCAAATAAGAATTTTCATTGGTGATAAAACACTCCTACATGAACCTTTAACCCTACAGAAAAAATTAATTAATTAATCATCAATCAGGAAACAGCAAAATGCCCATGAGCGTGACGTCGGTGATAGCAGACGTAGATTGTGTAGATTATTGTTTAGGGTCATAACACATCAGATATAAAATTGGATTCACTGGATAAAAGGATGAAGATACAAATACTGTCAGATAAAAGTGGATGAAGATATCAGAGTGTACAGATGGAGGATGAAGATACCAGCACTCTCTATGTAGGGATGGTGCAGAAAAAAATTAATGGTGGTCCCACCCAATAGGCTACATATGAGAGCAGAGCCGGTCTGTTCAGCTGATTGGACAGGCAGGGATCACTTTCAGTACTTCAGACCATGGCAAAAGCAAACCCCCCCCCCAAAAAAATCGGTTAAAACTGGTAACTCTTCGTCTTGTTAATAATAATAATATAATAATAATCCCAAGTTTATGGCCATTTATTTACCAACCAATGACAAGACACATTGCTGCGTGGGCGTGGCCGATGGGGGAAGGGACCCTCAGCCGCGTTCCCCATTACGGGTTACACCGTACGGACTTCCGGAGAGTGATGACTTCATGTATTCTAATAATTTCTCGATTTCTTATGCGCATTTATAGATAAATACAATGCCCCAAGTTATGATCGTTTTCATATTAGACGGTGCATAAATTTCAGTAACATCAGAGTGAGCTGGTATGCTCCGAACCAGGAAGGAAATATTTTTATTTTTTGCATGAAGGTTTTTTTTTTTTTTCTCTCTCTTTGTGTTTTTCCTTGTGACGACATTTCGAAAAGCAAAATACGTTGGCGCTAATTTAATAATTGGCCATTAAAACTAAATTGCGAATAATCGTAACTGCGATTGCGAACTTCCGGCCACGCACATACGGGCACGCGAGAGCGAAGAAACAGCCTGTGTGGTTTGTTGTCTCTGCTCGCGGTTTGAAAGTTTTTTTTTTTTTTATGGGCACGTACAAGTAATAAATAACAATCTTCAGCCGGCATATTTACGAGCTGCCTCTCTCTCAATGGCAATGACTGATACCATCCGACAGAGTTTTACTTGTGCAACATCCTTTGTTATCGTAATATTAACAGCTTGAAAGGATTCCATGAAAAGCACGCAAAATTGCATTCCTTGTAAAGGAATAGGAAGGGATCAGAGCCAACGAAGATATTCTAGTTTTGTATTTTTAATTAATTTTCTGAAGTTTGTCGAATTTGTTTTTCACTTGGAAGTTGTGGGTTACGATGTGGAAAAAGTCTGATTTCATGTCATTTAATTCCAGGCTACAAGATAACAAAAGGTGAAAAATTTGAAAAGGGGTGTTGACTTTCGTGTTAAAGTACTATATGTATATATATATATATATATATAATATTATATATATATATATATATATATATATATTATATTCAAAGCAAGTCATAAAAATTTTTTTTCATTGCAAAAGGATGTCTGGATGTTCTCCAAAAAGAATGTATCAAGGTAGGGATGGTCACAAAGAAATGATCAGTGAAACCATCCCTACACGTTTTTTTAAATAGTGGATATCCCTAGAAGAGACATGTTTATAGACACAACACAGACACAGACACACACACCTTTAAAGAAACATGTAGGATGGTTCACATGATCATTTTTTGTGACCATACCTACCTGTATTACATTCTTTTTTGAGGAATATCACGACATCCTTTTACTTTTTTTTTTTATAATGTTTTATTACATAATCTGTTACGACTCAACCAGGTGGTATTTACCTTTGATGGGCATATAAAGAGTGCTCACAATACAAGGTGTGCGTTTCAGTGAAATGATAGAATGTTTAATGTTCAATAACATGAACTGCATGTGTAAGTATATTAAAGAATGCAACACAATATTGATACAGCTGTTTTCAAATGTAATATTGTGGGGTTGGATAACGCCCCCCCCCACCATGCCACTCCCTCCTACATTTGGAGGTGTGGAGAGGAAACTGGCATTGTGCTCATGGTACTAAAATCAATCGAAGATGTTGGCTCGCAAACGGGCATCATCAAGAGGTCATCGAGCAGCTCGGTGTGCGCACTGTGTGCATCGTGTGAAATCGGAGAAGCACACAGACCCATGCCGTGGAAGCATCCAGCCACAACAGAAAAAATCGGCATGGCCCAAGCAGGATGTGTAAATGAGTTAAAACCCAGCGGTGGTGTCTCGTCCAGGCACCAAGAGAGCACTCCAGCGGCACAAAACCAAACAAACAAACAAACAAACAAAAACAAGGTTCTCCCTCTGAGTAGAAGACATCCTTCTTGGTCCTAGCTCCAAATACAGTTCCTTCTACTGATGTCAACCAAGCTGCTTCCTCCTCTCCCCCCTCATACTTTAGAGCATCATCCCCCGGTGGCAATCCAGGGCATTACAAAGCAAGGCCAATGCTCCAAACACATGCACAACAGAACACCCATTTTTGAAGCCGTAATTTAGAGAGCATAAAAGCACGTCAAAGTTAAAATACACAGTGTATCGGCCTAGGATGATGAGGCATCGCGTGATGGGTTATAGGAATGGCCTGGAGGGAAACCGGAAATACAAACTGACATCGTTTCACAAAATCTTAGCATCTAATCTTTGGAATCGGTTGATTTTATTACAATGTTGAAGGAATGACTGATTTTACAGTACGAAGGAAAGTTCTACATATAAAATATAGAGTTTGTCCAGAAGGTACGTCTGCATACAGAACAGATTACCCCTCTCAGCGAAACAGAAGCACATCATATCCAGACACTCAATTGAAAAAGAGGACCGCACGTCCTGAAGCTCACCTGGATCAGGAGCAACAGATTCTCAACCCCCCCTTCGACCATAATATTTATTAATGCCGTGAACAAACTTTGGTACATCACGAGTGATGAAGGTTGTGGTCAAGTTTCATTGAAATTGTGTGTGTAGTTTTTTTTGTTTTTTTTAATGGAAATCACCTCCAAACAAGGCATAAGGCCACTCCAGGTAAAGGGCTAAGGGAAGGTTCTTGCCGTAGTGCATGGGTGTGTAGAGATGGCAAACCGAGTCTTGCGCCCAAACACTCGTACAGGAAGAACCAAGTTAGAAAG
>CM068962.1:109051161-109061475 GCA_035128595.1 Eptatretus atami | reverse complement strand
CATTTGCCATGAAAATATCTGTAGAACAAACTAAGAGTGGCCGGCCAACTGGCCTACGGTGAGAGAGCGGTTGAAGAGTTGAACCCATCTCTGCACAAACCGGATTAACTGCGTTTCTGGGGCCTATCAAGTGGCAGGCTGGTACTCCAGCCCAAATGTGGCAACAGTACTCCATGAGGGTACGTGTAGTTATGTGATACAGATGCAAAGTAGCATCAGGAGGTAAATACCTCTGCGCTCAATAAAGACAATCAACTCGCTTGGAAGCACTCTTCGCAATACCAGAAATGTACTTATCCCAACAGAGGGTAGAGGGGATGCCCAGACCAAATACCTATTTTGGGGGGTCAAAAAACCCTCATAGTACCCTTTAATGAGCACAGGTTTTGATGCGGTCAATAAACCTTTGTTCGGCATCAGATATGAAGCTTGCGGCCAAGTTTCATCAAAACCATGTGCTTGGTTTAAGTGATAATGACTGAAGTGTTTACAGACTCACTGACTCACTCACTCACTCACCTACGCACACTGCTTGATCGCATAAGCACTCACTCAACTTCCCTTCGACTGAAGTGCAGGTGAGCTAAAAATGACTGAAGACCGCTGAACACCAAAAGCATGGGCAGTTACACATCCTGGCCCTCGATTGAAATCAGACTTCGTATGCAAAAGTGTAAGAACTTGTCTGATTTGGATGATTTGGAATAAATAAATAAATAACTGGTACACCAAGCGTCTCTGTACATGTGGATACTCTACCCACAGGCCTCCATGGAATGCCTGGCTGTTTATGGGCTGCATAAACAGTTGGGAATGTACTGCCTGTGATCGAATGAGACTCCAAGTGAATAATTGTGATAAAGTAATTACAACAAGGAATGCAATAACTCATCATCATCACCATTTCAAAGCCTTTTTCCCTGAGTAGGGGTCAGCTTTTTGTCGGCTCCAACCATGGTACCCTTCCTGTCGCAATGTTTTACGCGGCCGATGCCCTTCCTGACGCAACCCTTTAGTCGCCTTCGACCCCGCAGGGATAATTACCATTATACTGTGCTCATTCCCCACCTTCGGAAGATGACAGGCTGAATCAACCCCCCTGAGCTAACTCACGGCCACGGGGCTTGAACTCAGGACCCCAAGATTCCCAAACCACCGCCTCAACCACTAAGCTCACACCAGCTCATAAGGAATGCAATAACAAAAATAAAAAATTACGTGTGAACCCATTGTTACTTTCATCCAATAAAGTTCACATGAAAAAAATCAGTCAAGCGAGAGGAAAAGGGAGGAAGAGAAGAGGAGAGGAGAGAGGAAGAGAAAGGAGAGAGAGAAGAGAGGAAGAGAGAGAGAGAGAAGAGAGGAGAGAGAGAGAGAGAGAGAAGAGAGGAAGGAGAGGAAGAGAAGGGAGAGGGGAGAAGAGGAAGAGAGAAGAGAGAGAGAGGAGAGAGAGGAGAGAGAAGAGAAAGAGAGAGAGGGAGAGGGGAGAGAGAGCAGAGAGGAAGAGAGAGAGAGGGAGAGAGGAGGAGAGAAGAGAGGGAGGAGAAGAGAGAGAGGAGAAGAGAAGGAAAAGAAGGGAGAGAGGAGAGGAGAGGAGGAGAGAAGAGGAGGGAGGAGAAGAAGAGAAGAGGAGAGAGAGAGAGGGGAGAGAAGGGAGAGAGGGAGAAAGAGGAGGAGAGGAATGAGAGAAGAGAGAGAGAGAGAGAGAGAGAGAGAGAGAGAAGGAGAGGAGGAGAAAGAAGAAGAAGAGAAGAGAGGGAGGAGATGAGAGGATGGAAGAAGAGAGGAGGAGAGATGGAGGGAGGAGAAGGGAGGAGAGAGAGAAGAAGAGAGGGAGAGAGAGGGAGGAGAGAGAAGAGAGGAAGAGAGAGAAGAGACGGAGGGACGGAGAGAGAGAGGGACGACGGAACATACAAGAGACAAAGAGAGACAGAGACAGAGACATGAACAGAGACAAACAAAAAAAAACAGACAAGTAGAAGAGAGACAACATCAGATGCTTCCAACTCGAGTTATGACAAACACAATTGATTTTCAAAGGGGACATGACTTTTGACCTGTTCAATCTAAAATTGAATCAGTTCTTCTTCGTATTACGGTCCCATAAGTGTATCGAGTATGGTTGTAATCTCTTGAGTGGTTCACAAGTCAATGCAGTAATACAGATTTTTCAATTAAAGGGTACACGGTGTACCTTTGACCTTTTCAACGCAAATTTTTAATCAGTTCATCGTTCTGCCAAGTTTGGTCAAAATCCCTTCAGTGGTTCACAAGCCATCACGGTAACAAAATCATCACGCACGGATGGACGACCTGAAAACATAATGCCTCTGGTGCCTTCGGCGGTCGAGGCATAACGAGGAAGAGAAGCGAAGATGATCAAGGAACGAGAAAGTAGGTTGGTGTAGTGTGGGGTGAGTAGGGAAGAGAAGGGAAAGAAGCTTGAGAAGAGTTTATCTGGGAGTAAGGAACGGGACGACGTATATAACGGGCCATAAAAAGGGTGCGTATTTTACCGTATACAACGGACCATAAAAAGGGTGCGTATTTTACCGTATACAACGGGTCATAAAAAGGGTGCGTATTTTACCGTATACAACGGGTCATAAAAAGGGTGCGCATTTTACCGTATATAACGGGCCATAAAAAGGGTGCGTATTTTACAGTATATAACGGGCCATAAAAAGGGTGCGTATTTTACCGTATATAACGGGCCATAAAAAGGGTGCGTATTTTACCGTATACAACGGTAAAATGTTACATGAGAGACAATTGGAGGATGGTTAAAAATTGGACTTGCCCGAGTGAATGATAGAGGGCTCAACTCACATTTAAACCAGTTTCTATATTCATTACCTACACCACCGAGGGTGGATGGAGGTTATGTTTTCTCCACTGTCCGTCTGCGAGCACGATATCTCAAAAAAGTTGTGGACGGATTCGGACGAAACTTGGTGGACAGGTTGGGTGCGTGACGAGGCCAAATTGATTTGATTTTGATGAAAATCCAAATGCAGATCCATCAATTTTTTTTCAAGTGATTCTTCCCCATTGAGGAATGGGGCCAACAACAATAAACATCACAATAATATTTCAAAACCTTGTGGACGAGTTATGACAAAACTATGTGGACGAGGTGGTTAGGTGACAAGAACAAGCCGATTTGATTTCGAGTCACATCCGGATCTGACCCATCAGTGGGATACAAAACATAAACTGTTCAGCCTGGCGGAGGAATGCGCTCCACCGAGTGCCGCTCTAGTTTCTTAATTCGGTCGATGTTTGTACATGTCAATGCAATTTAAATCTCTTCATGACTCGGTCTCTGTGCAAGTATCTGAACAAATTGTCTGGAATTTCAGCAAAGGGATACAAAGACCACAGGGAGTATTAATTGTTCATTGTTTGGGAGGACCCCATGATAATTATGGTGAAATGTTCAAACCAGGAAGAAGGTCGAAACTACCATATCAAAGAAAACTCAGGACAGTACGGTAATCTCACTGCAATCAGGAGAAAAAAAAATAATAATAATGATAATGAACCGGCAGTTTCATGAGATGGATATCACATGATGCAAGTCATCCATCGATCCATCCATCCATCCATCCATTGGGATCATACTCCGTGCAAAGCGCTGGTGCTGCCTAAGCAGTCTCTTTTGCTATTGGACACAATCCTGGGCGGGTCGCCACTCCGACACAGTATACCAGCATGCTGGCACTCATTTTGCCGACCTTGGAAGGATGACAGGCAGAGTCAACCACACCTGTTATTAATTTAACTGCCGAGTGGGATTTGAACTCAGGTTCCTTGGATCCCAAGCCCACCACCCTAACCATTAAGCTAACACCAGGCATATGCAAATTATAATGGACTCTGAAGTCATGAATACCAGTCGACCAATCGAGGCAGGAATTCAAAACTACACGCAACAAAGTTTATATTAACTTTAAAAAATATATATATATATATATATACACACCACACACGAGGCCCCGAGGAGAGTGATGTAAGCGACGTTTTTAATGATATGATGATGATAGGGTAAGGGTTAAAATAGTCCATATGGCATTAACTCCCAAAATGGCCAGATGTGTCCCTTCCATCACTCCTCCTCGCGGCGCCTCATATAATTATATATATATTTAAGGCTTTTAAATGTTGATATTGTGCACACATGAGAACAGTGGAGTTTGTTCCTTAAATCACAAATTAAATACAATAATGGCGGTATGTGGCATTTCAACTGGATGATCCCTAAATCAAAAGGCAGAAGAACAGAGAGAGAATGCTAACTAGTGAAACCAAAATTGAAAAGAAACTCTATTCCCACCAACATAAATATGAAATTATTTAATACAATCACCACCACATTATTGCTTCACAACAACAAAAAAAAAACTTCCCTTCACACCAATGGCATTTCATCAGTCCTCGTTATTTCAGGTGATCATACAAGAGTGGAAGGGAGTTAAAAGGTTATCGGCCAAACATATGTTTCCATTTAAGTTCGGCTGAAAGCTTTCCGTTCCAAGTCATCCCACATGACACAAACACCCACACACACACACACACACACACACACACACACACACACACACACACACATACCTGAAAAATTGACATTCACAAGTATAGGTAAACTAGAATAAAGCAAAATATCCCCACAACTCCAAAAATAAACAAACAAACTACAGAGTTCATAGAACACCTCACTGTTGAAAAAGGACATGGAAGGGCCTTTTCAACTCTTGCTTTGCGTTTCGGAGCACCAATCTATATTTCCTAAAATCCGCAATTTTGGCTGAATCTCGAGATTCCTCAATGCTGAAAGCGTGACGCCAAATTTTGATGTCGAGATACGTAATTATTTCAGCTACTGGTAACGCAAGGATTTTGGAAGGACAGTGTTACTGATTTTCTACATGGTTCAAGTATATTTTACGGCTGTGAAATTCGCATTACACCAAAAAGCGCCCGTAGGTGAAATATCTTGATAGGTGCATGATGTAGTTAGCCCACAAACCCGTTGTATAGAGGAATTTATGTGATTCATCCGGCTGCGACGCTTTAGATTAGCCATTTTTTCTTCTACTCTTTATTTGAAACAACCACGCCACCACCACCATCTACGCTCCCACATCATCATCTTCGCCATCACCCCCACTCCAAACCACACTATCCCAATCAAACCCTCACCACCTAAAACCCTCCACCACCTCACCTCTCTCCTTTCTACGGCCCATTCCCCACCACCTGTGAACACTGAACGTTCGGCCTTGTGTCCGGCCCGTTCAGCGAGTTGGGCGGTGCCGAGCGCACCGAGCCGCTGAGCGACAGGAAGTGCGGCCTTTCCAGGGGAAAACTTCGAGCGAGAAAACGCTTCACGCCCACTTCTCGCTCCGTCCAATTACGGAGCGCGGGCGGCTTGGCCCCGGCCCCAGGCGCTGAGGGGGTGTGTGAAGTCGATATATGCAAATCTAGGATCAGGGGAGATTCACGCCCCCGTTCCTCCGACCATATGGGCGAGCGTGGCTCCGCCCCCCGAGTCATTCTGATCCGATATTTCATATTAGCTGCTCCTGCCAGCCTATAAAAAAGGCGAGCGCAAGGCAATGATCAGTTGTTGGTCGTCGAGGTCAGTGCAGTCGCGCGAAGAGTGCGCGAGGGAAGACGTGGAACTGCAGGCAAGGAGCTCGGTCCGAGCAGAAGGACGGCGGTCGGCGACGAGGGTCGCGGTGTGGGACGCTCGTCTCCCGCGGGACTCCAAACCAGCCAGCCACTCCCTCCCCCAGGGCATCAACAATCTCCCTTTCCCCCGCGCTGAGATAGTGCAAAAGGGCCCCGTTCCCACCCCACCCCACACTGGGTGCCAACCAAACCCGCAATACAGACCGGCACGCGTCGGGCACAGATCCACGCACCTGCGTTGTGCGCGCTTCCCCCCTATTATCTAGATTTTTCTGTTGGCGTGTGGTTTGGTAACCACCCGGGGGGCCAACCGTACGAGACGCGTTTTACGAACCCCAGCGCCGGGAAACTTCCGACCTGCCGCGCTCTAGCCCGCGCATCCAATTAGCCCTAACGGCCTGTCCTGCCTCATGTCTATAGTTGAGGTCTTTGACTTCGGCTGGGGTGAAATGGGCGCCACCTGTCTGTTAAAGGATGAACGTACAAGCGTGCCGTTTTAGCGCGGGAGTCGTATTACACTTCTGCGTCAGTGGTTCTTTTATGCTCTTCTCTAGTTTATGCCATTCTGCATTGTTGCATTCTTTCACTAGTTAGGCTTACTATTATACGTGCTTCTGGTTTTATTAATAAATGTGATCTTTGTAAACTGGCTTCCCTTCTCGCTTCTCTTTTTCTCTGTTTCCACTAGATCGTAGTAGTGGCTTAATGTACGCCGGGGGGTGTGCGGAACGGGGTGGGGCGGGGGGGTGCGTCTGTGGTCCCCTTAGTTTCTTACTCAATTCACGTCATATCCGTATGAAACTCCGAAACCCGCACTCTCACACGATGCCGCCGACAATAAGCACCCCCTTCGTTTCATCCATGTACACGGAACGGAACCGCCTCTAAGCCCCGTTGTATTGCCCAAAATAGTCCGCCTTGTCGAGGGTGGTCAACGAGTCAACGCCGCACGTCCCATCGAGCAAACCAACGACCACTCGCGCAAGGTTACTGAAGGTAGACTCGAAACTTTGCGAGCAACCCTACTTTCTCTCTGCCCGCACACCCCCTGTAGGGGACATGGCACAATTTCACCGCTGCCGTGAGTGTTTAACAACCCCACCCCGTGACTATGTTCCCGGCTTGGTCACGGTACGAGAGGGATCACCGACGCAATTTGTTCCGTCCTGAGACCGCTTGAGCGACCGGCCGCCGCGCCTCGAGTATACCGTGCCGTACGCACCGCCGGGCGGTCCGCGCAATTCGCAAACAATATCACAATTAAATTTTTAAATAAAAATTAAATTTTTTTAAAGGAGTAGTAGGAAAAAAATATATATATACGATATATCTTTTTTTTTTCGGAAGTTTACCGCCGTTGATGCAGTATCTTTTACACCACCTTGTTTAACACATTGTTAGTTATTCGTGCCTGTTGTTTGTGTCCCTTATGAAGTCCTTAAAAACAGTGTTTCCTGTTTGGAATGATTTTCAGTTTTGTTTGACTGCCAGACAGGCAGACGGTCGAAAAAAAATAAAATAATCTCAGTCCTCTCTGCGCATGTGCGATCGGGTCGAATTCGGAGTCAAAGAACTGATGATAAACTCCAGGTTCACTGCCGATTCGTGTTCCGCAGTGTTAAAAATATAACATTCAATTGTCATTTTAAAAGTAGTTCCGCCATCCCGGACCGACGTCTGTCGACAGACATAGTGAACCAATTGCTTAACCCCACTTTGCATGCGGGATAAAAATTATCAACAAACAGCAATGGTGGAGGTAAGACACAGTAGTCGGCAGACAGACAACACTTCCAATTAATCCATAACGTAAACCCAGTCAAATAATATAAACAAACGACAGATCTGTTTCCCCAAGGTTGTCACAGTGCTTTTGGGGAGAGCAGTCAACCAGAAAAACCCCATCAGCTTCCCCGAGTAGCTGGGGGTACAACATTTAGGGTGCAGTACTACGTTCATTTCAAGGGAGACAAAGTCATGTCATTACAAGGACGTATGATCTACAGGGTGAGTCATAAGTCTCAGAGCGTGGTTTTAGCTGCTTATGAGAGATTTCTAGTTTTCTTTTCATATAATACAAATGATACATTAAACCAAGATGTGAGTATTTGGCACCACAACACATGGTATATTGAGGATGTTTTCACACCACACGTGGACAACGGCACAACGGCGGATGTCATACGGATGCATTCGATGTCAAAGGAGGTATTGTAATTGTTGTATTACTGTAATATTTTATTATTACTTTTGTTATTAGTGTAATATTTTATTACTCCTGGAGCTTACGGCTCACTCTGGAAGATGGTATAAACAAATATTGTATAAGCAGCTAAAACAGTGTCCTGGGACTTACAAGCCACCCTGTATGTAGTCGTGTCTCCGAGGGCAATGGTGATCTTCTTCCTTCTTCTTTGTTCAACGGCCATTATGAACCCACATTGTTTTGTGGGGTTGGCTGGGGAAGATTGGACCGAGTCTTCACAAACCGGCTGGCCAGGCATGACGTTCGACTACTTAGGACAGGAATTTGTTTGTGGTGCCGGCGATAGCTCGCCTACTCTTTGTGGAGGACACCGTGGGATCTTTAACGTCCCCCAACGAATGCTGGCAGACAGGACGCCCAGTTTAACATCCATCCTAGGGACGGCACACACATTGACAAATAACCCTGCCCGCGTTAACATCGGGATGACAGTTTATTGCTAGGTTGGGAATCGAACCCAGGCTTCACAGCTTAGAGGCGAGTGTGCGCATCTCTCGGTCATCCTGCCAGTCCTCTGAGGGCAATGATGTACAAGTGTAACCAGAAATGTTGATGCAAACGACATATCAGTTTTCATGAGAAACAAAATACGAGGGAAAAATAAATAAATAAAAATTAAGGCAACACTGGGAAATAGTTGTGTTTACCTCATATAACAAATACTTTCACGATCATGAGCAATATAATTAAAAGTAAAAAAATAAATAAAGAGAACCAACGGGTCATTCGAGAACATACAAGTCACAATACGTCATGACAGGCAAGTGGCACACGTGCGAGGGGAACGACAGCAGAGTGGTGATGATAATAGAATGGTACCTCACACGTCGTAGGTTCACATCCAGATACGACTGGATTGAACACACAACCTCTGGAATGCCACTCATGTGAGAAAACTCAAACAAGGCTCCCATTTTGTTGTACGTGTAGAAACTTAAAAACGAACCACCGAGCACGCGAACGAGTGAGGAGGTTCATAATCTAGTGCACCTGGTCCAGGTGGAATACATGGGGAACCAATCCGTGGATGCCTCGCAAATGACAACTTTTCATATTTGACATTAAAAATAAATAAATAAATAAACACTCATATATATATATATATATATATAATATACACACGCGCACGCGCACACACAAACACACCCTAACACACACACACACCCTAACACACACACACACACACACACAAACACCCTAACACACACACAACACCCTAACACACACACCCTCACACACACACCCTAACACACAAACACACACACACACCCTAACACACACACACAAACACACACACCCTAACACACAAACACACACAAACCCTAACACACACACACCCTAACACACACACACACACACACACCTACACACACCAGACAGACTAACCCTAACACACACCACCACACACACATATACATACACCACAGGAATGGTCATATTGACATCAGGTAATGTTCATGTGTAAGACCTAGATGTGATTTCCAAGGGAGCGATATTATATCCACTTAAACTCTCCTGTCCGTCCGAGTTGAAGCCAAATACAAGAAATACTCTTTCCGCCCAAAATCCCCACGGGCAGTGACCGCCTGAGCCTGACGCAGATGGACACCAACATACACGTCACCAAACCATGAACAGGAAACTCTTAATAAAGGGCCCGAAACGAACAACTCGGGAGTACAAATCGAGAAGACTTCGACACGAAACCCTCAGTAATGCTCACCAGCTCTTCCTCCACACTCAAAGCATCCGCCATCTTTGTCCAGCTGTTTCACAGCCGGCCAGCGGGATTCGCCAAAGCGAAATACTTTACAAAAATATAAACGCCTTGAGGGCGCGGTTCCAGCGCTGAAAGTTCCATACAAAGAACATATTCGGCCTTGCGGGCACTTTAATTTTCAGTCATATTTAAAGGGCGGTGACGCGAAAAGACGGTGCGCTGCCATTGGTCGAACACCATGAATGGAGGGTCAAAAGGAGGGGCTTAATCATTTATTTATCCCCATTGATAAAATGACGTGTATGCAATTAATGATGTACTGTACGTTGTGGTAATAGTAGTTTTTTTTTCCAGTTATGTTGTTTTCCACATTTTGAAGATACTAATTGTTTATGTCCTCGATAATAGTTTCCCACGCACACGGGGATCCTGACACGCTGCTGCCGTTCGAGTCATTGAGCGACGTTCGAGTCGATGTGTTGCATCACTCTCACCGTGCTCCACATGTCGATGAGAGGTTCATGTCGGTACGGCATGTGTCGGCGCCGCTGTGGTGGCCGACTTTGTTTCTGAGGGTTTCACGAGTTGTGAGGGAAGAAAGTGAGGAAGCTCTCGGTAAAGAAAGGAGAGGAGA
>CM068962.1:109006754-109020018 GCA_035128595.1 Eptatretus atami | reverse complement strand
TTCCTAACCTTTTTTGATTTATAATGGAAAATATGTAATTGTGACCGATGACCATGACCCCCAAAACTTCGGACCCTACAGATCTTCACAAATATGCATTTTTCACTTTCGGAATGGGTAGGATTATAAGTGACAAATAGAATAAGGTTCAATATAAGGCTTAAAGGTTTGAGAGTTAAATCTAGATCATTTTTCGTGACGAAGTTATGAGGCGAAAAACGATTTTGATCTTTTTGTGACCTGACTAACCTTTGATCTATTGTGACCCAAAAGTTAATGGGGTCGTCCAGGTTCATTGCCCACCTGTGGATTAAATTTGATAGTGTTTGCTAAGCCGTTTGCCGTAAAGTTGCTAACAGAGCAGACAAGACAAACAAACCGGACGATTACAATATCCCGCTCCCTCCCTCCGGGGGGCGGGATAATAAATAAATATATATTTAAACCCCTCTTTAGTGCCCAAGCCTTTGTAGCTATGTGAAAGGTGATATTAAATGATCCCAGACCCTATTCCTTAGTGGGTGCAGTGAAGTATTTCAGGTCCCCACAAAAGCATCGGAAAAAAAAAATTGATTTCTTCAAAATGTCAACAAGATTAGAACAGCACCGGGCAACGTGGGGTAACCCCTGCTAGTTTTACAGAAAGACGTGTATTTTCAATATCGTTTGAGGTCATTCCTACTTTTAAATCTGCCCATATGCAACAAATTGGTGCCTGCAAGACAAGTGTCTACAACGTTTGATGCATCCAGAAATAAAAGGTTTCAGTCCAGCATCTGTTGCGGTCAATTAGGCTACAGCAATTAGACCATTTGTTAGACCTCGTGAGCCAGCAAAAAGAGCCACACAATGAAGGATAGTAAAAAGAGCCAAAAAAGCAAAATGTTAGTCTCAAATAAATGTTGATAGGGAGACCAGCAGAGAGAGCTCATTAAAATAAGAAGGGCAGATTGCTTACCATGTGCTTGAGCCCAACGCTGGTAGATGGAGCAAGACTTGCTTGGTTGTTGCGGTGCTACGGGGTCCGTGAGAGAACGCCGTTCAGACAGATTGCTCCGAATCTCAAGTGCCTGCCGACCACGAGCCAGTGGAGATTGTCCCATATCTGATGGTTACAACGGTAGGTTGAACAATGTAAATTTAATCGAATACATTCAACTTTTTTCTTGGACGTGCAAAATCCTCGGCAACAGCAATGGCTGTTAACGAGGCCAAGGCACCGACCTCTCTGGTCTAATACTGCAGAGAAATTGGTTACTTTTTAGCCCTCTGTTATCTCTCATTTGGCTTTGTACCACCTACTCTTGGGTAAGACAGATAAATTCTGTGTATGAGATTTGAACTTGTTTTCCATCATGAGCCATCGGTGTATATGGAACCCTAAACACGCCAACACCGTCTCTTGAATTTTGTTCCGTGTTAATTTAAATTAACCTCCAAGTTAATACAGTATATACGTGTGACTGTGTGAATTTGTATCGGGGAGAGTTAACGGGAGTATAAAAGATCGCAGGTTGATAGAGGATGACATGAAATGGTGGTGCACTGCCACCTTAAAACCACGGAGGGAAGAGTGGGATTGCATCGCCTCAAGAGTGCGGTTTCACAGGTGTGAGTTTAACTATTCTTCAATTGAAGCCTTTATACCTGACATGATGAAAAATGTACTTAGAAAAAAAAAATGCCAAAGCAACCTTTGTAGCAGCACATGTATTAAACCTTTGTAGCAGCACACTACAAACCTCTTCACATGATGGTTGTGCTTTGCAGCCACTTTTAAATGGCAGAAGATGGTGATGAACATGACAGTGAAAGAATACATTCAAAATTAGCAAATTTTGTTAAGTGATGCTTCAATTGTATTTAGATATCAACAATGGCCAAACCGCGCCCCCCCCCCCCAAAAAAAAGTAACCTTGGTGAGGTAGGAGGAATCCAACTGAGGGATGAGGCCTATAAAATAAAAATAATAAACTAGAGATGTAAAAGAAAGAAAAACATTTAGCACAACCTTCAGCAACATGGTTCAAGCAAAACAGACACCTTGGCGGGTTCAAGGAACGTTTCTTAGAAACTGCATAAACAAGCCATTGTTAATCGTGGCCCAGGTCTCTCACCCTCGTAAGCCTCTGCGTCTTGGCACCTGTTATGCACACATGAGAATACACTATGAAAAGTGGGAGACAGACTCAATTAAAACAAAAGGGGGGGGGGGGTTGAAAAAAAAACAAAAGGAACTTTTGGTTGTGACAGAAAAAGCATTCATTTATTTCTGAACCTCAAGAAAGAAAATATCGCTTCCTTCTCTCTCCTACCCCTCTCCCTACTCCTACATCCCATCCTCCTCGTCCTCCTCCTCTCATTCCTTAATGCCACCTTCGATGAGTTTTCACATCAAACTGCAATTTAGCTTACGTATCATCTCAATAAGCAATATAACAATTCACTGAATAATCATAATTACCCAGCACATGCAAAGCGAAAAGTGGGGTTAAGAAATTTGTTCATGTCTGTCGGTCCGTCTGTCCGTCGGATTAGTTTATGATCGAGGAACAACTTATTTAAATCAAATGTTATATTTTGAACATGAATAGGAAGACAAGTTTGCTGTTTTACTGTACTTTGTCTCTGAATCCGTCCCGACCACACATGCACAGAGCGGAGTGATATGAAATTTATACTCTGTTTACCTGCCTGGTAGTCAAAGAAAATTCAAAATCATTCCAAACAGGAAACTTGCTGTTTTTAAGGATGTTATAAAGGACACAAACAACAGGCACGAAAAACTAATGTAACGTGTTCGACGGTGGGTAAAACGGCGTTAAAACCCGGAATCTGTTTATTCATACAACTTTAAACCTCTTTGAACCTGTTTTGCAAATTGAATTAAATACTTGAACCCTGTGGAACACAAAACTCCTTCATGTAATATTTAAAAGAACCATGCTATATATAGCTTGAGAGGGCATGGCACGTGAGAGGGTGTCGAAGAGACCGCCAATATGGCTATATGTACGATTCCAGTTGATGCTGCATTCTATTTCAGTTGCGCTAAACTTCCGGATTTTTAAAATTTGATTATTACTTTATTTAAATTGAAGTACAGTACAGGTATACACTTAAACACTGCACGGGGTATCATGTTCTTTGAAGTCTCTAGTTTGATGTGTTGTGGTTGATTGCCCTTCACATCCAAAGTAGTACAGTGCAGTACGATCACATGGAACATGCAAACCACCTGGTAAATTTGTTTATAGTGCGGAAGAAGTTGCCCAGAGAGCAACCACACTCTAAGGTAGCAAGCAATCTCGTGTCAAGGAACCTCCAAGCCAGACCATTTGCTACTTGCAGTCCAGGCAGGAATATAGCAAAAATTCTCCTACTCTTTAACGTGTTAAACAATACTAATATCATGCAAGTTCCTTTTTCGATCCTGAATGACAAACTAATCTGGGATCAGTCTGACTTTAAACTCAATACATCAAACTAGAAAAGGCAAATCCACAACAGACCATTCAATCAGTTGTCTTTTCTTTCCTCGACTTATCTTTGTAGCACAGTAACGCACTTCCATATACACGAATTAAGTCACGTCTGTCTGCGCTCACAAAATGCTTCCCTACACGGCCACTCTCTCATTAAGAGGCGGCAAGAATTCCCAGTTGGTAAAGGACTTGTCTCTGAGCTACCTGGATTTGATCCCAGGTGGAGAAATATATAGTTTATAAGAAAGATGTTCAGGTGCAGTAGCAGCAGTAGCATAATGTTGAATGAGGGGACAAAGCCAGCTATTCTTTTCTGCAATCCATCCATTGGGACCATACTCTGTGCAGAGCATTGGTGCTGCCTAAGCAGTCTCCTTGGCTATTGGGCACAATCCTGGACGGGTCGCCACTCCGACACAGGATACCAGCAAGCTGGCACTCATCTTTGCTGACCTTGGAAGGATGACAGGCAGAGTCAACCCCACCTGGTATTAATTCAACAGAAAAGGGGGATTTGAACTCAGGACTCTAGGATCCCAAGCCCACCACCCTAACCATTAAGCCAACACCAGGCATTTTCTGCAATCATGTGGATCAAGTGGTACAAATTTCAAAGGAATAGGCCTTTGAGACTAACAAGGCCCCAAGTATTTTTTTCCAAAATAATGAAATGCAATCAGGATTTTATGGTAAATAAATGTAATTGAAATAAATAAATACGTTATCATTAAACAACACATGTGGATAAGACGGACATGACAGGCCAAGTTACCTATCTCATCCTATGACTCAGCTTGAAAGAACATCTTTAAAGACCAGATCAATAGTAGATCTGCTTCAACATGGGATCATACATTTTATGTTTCCATCTAAGCACAGTTCATGATACTGTGACCCCAGGTTCAAATTACACATCCAATACACTGTCGTTTTGTATCACCCTCTACAACTTCCTTCAATTCTCCACAACCTGCTTATCAGATAATCTAAATTTATTCCACTGGCAAAGAACCCATCCATAGCTTCTCAACATTTATGATTTATAACCTCGAATACAGACTACCACTACTAGGTGGCGCTATACGATACACATCTATATCGAGAGAATTGGGGTCTCCTCGCAACACCCCCCCCCCACCTCCCCCAGACCCTCCACACCACCAACTGCCAGGATGATTGATTGTTTAACCACTTAAAACCTTCATGTGCACACCCCAAGTACAATCACCAGTTTTCAATTCCTTTTGTCCAGCTATTCAAGAGTGCATACAAGTCAAACAAACACACAACCAATATGATATTTTTTTCTGATTCTGATGCACCATACTCTGTTACAGAGTGCTGGTGCTACCGAAGCAATTTTTGGGCAAGGATTATAGTGGGTGGTTTGCCATTGCCTTCCCAGCAATAATTAGGACAGGAATTTGTAATTTGTTCAGGGTGTCGGCGATAGCTTGCCTACTCTTCACGAAGGACACCGTGGGATCTTTAACGTCCACCAACTAATTCCAGCAGATGTGACGCCCGGTACAACGTCCATCCGAGGGACGACATTACACATTGATGAAATCACCCTGCTGCGAAACACACGATGACAGTTTATAGTTGAGCCGAGATTCAAACCCAGGGTAGACAGCTTTGTGAGTGTGTGTACCTCTCGGCCATCCAGCCACCCCCCCCCCCATGTTAATATTATTATTAATATTCGTGCAGAAAAAATGCTAAAACATCATGCGTGCAGAAAACAAAAGTCTGGAGCATGGGTTGAGGGAAGAAGAGACAATACTTGCATTTCCCAGTTGCATGTTCCTAATGGATGGAGGAAAAGCTGCAACCAAGCTGTCTCTACCAGAGCTTTGAAAAGCAGTGCAGAATATAGGGATGTTTGGAGAAATCTGAACATGAATGTCACCAGAAGTCGGTCACTGGTTATAATAATTTTTACTTCCAATAGGTGTGCGGACCAGCGACTCTTAGCCTATACACCACCCACGTGTACGTATGTCCAAATTTCTCCAAATTACCCCAGGCGAGTATTAAATAGTGCTAGTGGCCATTAGGAATGGGGTTGAGCATTGTGTAAGGGTCACAATTGGGCCGTATGGTAAGGGTGATGGGGGCAATATCGCACATCACAGCTGAAGCCATGGCCAGGACAAATCACACATCAGGCCTCAATAAATAAATTCGAAACAATCCATGTATAATCTGATGGATAAAAACAAACAAACAAAGAGACAAGCCGGTAGGCGACATGGCTGCTCGCTCTAGATGGAAAGCTGGCCGACGCGGACCAGCCGATATTCACATGTACAATGCTATCAATTCAATTTAGCAACAATAAATATGATTATCAACAGCCCTCTTAGTTTGCGCCCAGAACCCGCCTTGTGAAATTTCAGGCATGTTCCAAAGAGACTCTAACAAATGGCAGCCCTGGTAATTCCATTTATCTATTCGCTAAGATTTTATTTTTTATATGATGCTGTTAAGACATTCTCCTTGGGCACAAAAAAAACAGGTCCCTCGGAGGTCCAGTTTCGGAGGTACTGATTTTTTTGTACAGTCCACATAAGTGTACGATGTACGATAAAGTATTTTAGCTGTTGCAAAGCACGGAGGTGTGCATAGCAACCCATTCATTTTTGTGTACATGCTAGCCACATTGTACACATTTCACCACCCAAGTTTCATCAAAATCAGACTCTTTCTCTTAGAGATATTCGCATTAACTGTTTCTGAAATGTTCGAACATGTACTCGCCCAAAAACCTATCTCCTCCTAACAAATATTTTTGTTAGAGCTGCAAATGGCATAAGGGAGCGAGATAGTATTGCGCACAGAAACTCTAAAGCTTCGATTTTTCGATTTATTTTTTTTTTGATTTTTGACCACTTTAAAAGGGCCCGTTGCTATGCCGTTGCTAGGGCCCGGTCCCATATTCGAAAGCACACGATTCCCAGAATTTGGTCCTACCTACCAAATTTCATTAGGAAATCGGTTGAGTGGTTTAAGCACCTAGGCTTGACCAAAGTTTCGCGGACAGACAGACACATGGAAATGTCCAGAATAAGGGTACTCTAAGAGCAGCCAACAGGCAATAAGATAGATCCTTCACACCTAAAAACTCATTTAAGCACCTTTATTAGCAAAAGATTATTGCGGCCTAGCTAGAGGCCGAGCAAGTTGAGACAGCTCAGGTCCATTCATCTGTGGTGGACGCGATAGGCATAGAATGCCTCAAGGATGTTGGGTTTCCTCCAAATTAATTTCAATATCGTGTTAAACAACAGGTGTGATTTTAAAGAAGGAAATCATATGTTGGACAGAATAGAGTGAATAGTTGATGGTTATAATAGTTTTTACTTCCTGGAGGTGAACTCCATGAAATAAGATATTTATACACCTCAACACGGCATTTGTCAAAGGTGGGGAGAAAAAACCCTTGGGAGAGGGGGGCAAATGTAGTCACTATATCCTCGGTCATGTGACCCCCTCATCCCCCTGGCAAGTTTGGTTGAGATTGGATAAGTAAAGACCAAATGTATCGTGGTCAGACAGAGACAGACAGACAGACACACACCAAATTGCATATTTTAGTACGATCGAGAAGTGGCAAACGATATTCTAACTCCCACAATGCTATCACAATTAAGAGTATAATTTCCAAGTGTCTTCAAGATTGTATGTTCTCTCTTGTTTAATCTTGCAATTCTAATATATTTACCATGTCCTGCATTCTAGATCTACAGGTTTCCATTCATTCAGACCAATACATTCACTTTCCGTCTAATAAAGTCGAAAAACCTCATTCTCATTCATTACCTCCACCACCGAAGGTGGAAGGAGGTTATGTTTTCACCCCTGTCTGTCTGTTTGTTTGTTTGTGTACGGATCCAGACGAAATGTGGTGCGCAAGTTGGGTGTATGACAGGTATGAACTGATTAGATTTTGGTGAAGATCCGGATCCGGATCCAACTAGTACTAGACTTTTTAAAGTGATTCTTCACCATTGAGACATCGGGCCAAAAACGACATATAGCACAATATCTCAAAAAGTTGTGGACAGATTTGGATGAAACTTGCTGGACAGGTTTGGGTGTGATTAGGAAGAATCGGTTCAATTTCGGTGAAGATCCCAATCTGGATCTGGAGACGATAATTATTGAATTGATAAAGTGATTCTTCACCATTGAGAGATCGGGCCAAAAACAATATTTAGCATGATATTTCAAAAATGTATTGGGCCCGATATGTTCTCGTGGATCATGCATTGCGGGGCGGAGGTATGTGCTCCACCGAGTGCCCTTCTAGTTCCTTCATATTTTTCTCTCATCTGCTTTTGTCTCGTCTGTGACCACCTCTGCTCTTGTAGGCAGTGCCCCCTCTCAATTTGTTCAGCTTTTGAATATCTTATTAGGGGGTCGTGAGGGCAAGCAGTAGAGAAGCTGTAGTGGTGAGGGTGGTGCATCAATAGAGATATGTAGGAAATGAGGTCTGGGAGATGTTTTTGTTGGAGATTAAACTATTAAATACAGTACATACTGTATGTAGATTGTTCATTCTACAGGATGGGTCGAAGACGGAGTTGTGTGCAGTTTCAAAGGAGCAGACGTTAGGAACGTTGAAAGAAGGTTAAATGACATTGTATTGTGTCATAGCAGGAAGACGTTGGTTGTGGTACACAGAAGAAGGAGCAAATGATGTAGGGAAAGTTTACTCGGAGGATTATTAAAATAGATACAGGATATTGGGTAAGCAGCTGAAAGCAGAGGGTTGTGAGGAAATGTTTTCTGGGATTCTGCCAAGATTAGGAAATGAAACAGAAATTATGAGCAGAACGATAGACATCAACCAATGGCTGGAAGAATGGTGTAGGGAGGAAAGTTTTGCACTAACGAAGCAGTGGGAATCATTTCAGGGACAAAGGGAGTGTTTCCAGGCTGAAGGAGACAGGACTTTGTACATTATAAAGGGGCGATTATGAGGGGATATGAAGGAGATGTTTAAGATATTGAAGGGTACAGAATAATTTTTCAGCACAATGGAGTGATAGGACCAGAGGACATAGCCTGAGAGTAAAGACGGTAGGCAGTAAGGCAAGGGTTTCTCACTCAGAGTAGTTAATGCATGGAATGGTCTCCCTGGAAAGGTCGTGGCAGCAGAAACAGTAGATAAGTTAAAATTTGAATTAGATAGGTAGCTGGAAGTTATGGAGATAGAGGGGTGCAGGGATATTGGCAGGACTTGTAGGAAACTTGAGTATGGATGGATGATTGTGTACATGTGTTGAGCATGATGTCTGTGAAAGGGTTTCCTCAAGGGATAGTCTGTGGTCGGTGTTGTATATTCTTCACTCTAAAAAATGCCTTTGCCCACCCCCCTTCCCCCCGCCAAAAAAAAACATTTTCAAGAATCAATTTCAACACGGTGGTGATGTCCCTGAGCCTGCCACATTTTTCTCATCCATTCCTCCCTCCATGCCCCCAAAGGTATTATGGGCGAATGGTCTCCTCCTGCATCAAATTTCCTTGTATAACCTTCATGGAAGGTGCCTCCGCCACCCCCCCCCCTCCCCGCTTCAAACTTTCAGCACCCCAAGTGATTGCCTGGGTAGCTTGCACTGAAATCTGGCCTTGCTTGCAGTTATGTGTTTCTCCAGTTCTTCAAGGTGGGAGCTCAGAACCCCAAGAGATCAAGGTTTTTAGCTCATCTGGAATTGGAATTCCAGATGAGGTTTTGTCATCGTGCACCGTCCGTTCATCTGTCTGTCTGTCTGTCCATCCGTCTCCTATTTTGGCTTCTCCGGCCAAACCACTGGGCCGATTTGGCTGAAATTTGGCATCAATCTTCTGCTCCCGACTGGTAATGGGGATTGCAAAGCTCGTTCCGGTCATGTGACTAAGTTGGTCAAAAATGGCCCACTTAATAAATTTCTTCAAAATTTTTCTTCTCCAGACCCACACCAGTCAGAATGCTACCAAATTTGGGTTACAACATTAGGCCAGGGCCCAGATAAGCTGCAGGTCCAGTGGTCATATATATTTTTTTCTACTTGAACTTTATTGATGTTTTTATCACCATCCAGTATTCATACAAGCCTGGTGTTGGCTTAGTGGTTAAGGTGGCGGCTTGGGATCCTAGGGTCTTGAGTTCAAGCCCCGTTGGCCGCTGAATTTAAATACACCAGGAGTTGACTCAGCCTGCATCCTTCCGAGGTCGGCAAAATGAGTACCAGTGTACTGGTAAGGGGACACTGCATCAGCGCATAGCCGCGTCCCAACCAATGATGCAACCAGCAGCCACAGGCTGCACTCGAGAGAAGAGAGAAGAGAGAGAGAGAGAGAGAGAGAGAGAGAGAGTATTCATATGTAAATATTGCTTTCTTTACTATGTTTAGCTCCTCCATTCGCCTAACTCAGAACATATAAAACTATTGGGGTTAAAGTTGAATGCAGGACTTGTCCGGGCAGAGGCCTTCAATCACCAATATATCCAAAAAATTACTCGGAAAATGCTCCCGCTTTAATTTGGAAAAAACGGAATAGGTCCTGTATAATCTATGGATGCAGAAAGGCATGCGGTTGGTCACACAGGAAACGAGGAGGATTGGCAAAATAATCAGAATATTTCACGATACTCACGTGGCATATCCAAAAACGATGTTGGCCGTCACCTCCAGGTTCTCCAACACTGGGAGCTTTGAATCGTAAACATTCCTAACAAAGGAGGGACACACAGCAGTGTCAACATCATATTTATGAATCTGAACATTATTTCCAGCACCATCATTCGTTTTCTTTACTTTAACGGCAAATTGGTTTGATTCAACCACACTGATACAATTGATTTTTCATGCATCACCATTTCTATGTTTCCATTCCAGATGCAGTTTTCCAATAAAAGAGTCGACCATTGTTTGCCGGGATACTGGCCAAATTCGAAATTCCTTCCCTAATTCGCAAGAGCATTGCCTCATCAAAACAGCTGTGGCTGAGTGATGATGCAACCAACGAGAATTATTTGGATGCATTCACTAGGTAGTTTCCTCTTCCATGATAATCCTAAATCCAACTAAGGTTGGTCATGGGAATAATCTGCTGCCTGATTAACTAACATGTCATCACCCCTCAAAACCCACCAATCTGATTGCCACTGTAAACTTGACATCACAAGTTGTAACCTCACAGAGCAGGTTTGATTCAAGTGCGGAAAACATTGCACAATATGTACGAAGAAAAAAATTACAATAAATCAAAATGCAAAGGCATGGTGGGCTAAACTTTTCATCTTTACATCATGGTGGGCTAAAAAATAGTCATGGTGGATGTGGTAGCGATAATAAGAAATCCCTTACTTACTTTCCCATAAACTGCCACCCCGACAAAGTTACAACACAGAAACACAGGAATTTCTTTAAGGTACATGATTGTTGTACTCCGATTTACATCATTTTAAATGAGCATATTTCAACGATAAATAAAAGAACGGTGTTATCGTATGGCCGGTTTCCTATCTCCCCTCTCACTGCTTCGAACACTATCAGCAAACCTCGCCGGTATCATCATGGTTGCTGGAGGCAGGCATGAAGTGTTTAGTCTTGGTGTCCACCATGGTGTTCCGCTTTTTGAAGAATAATTTTTAACCCACATCTTCAATTATTTGATTTCCTCAATTTTTAATTATTTATTTTACATTTTCAGTTATTTAATTTTTCCCAATTTTTTTTCTTTCAAATTTCATTTCTTGAAATATTTTTCAATTATTTCATTTTCCCATTATTTAATTATTAAAATTTCCAATTTTACTATTATTATGGTTCCCAAAGGGAGACATTAAGTATTTATTAGTTGATGTCCATGGTGTCCTGCTTTTTTTTTTGGGGGGGGGGGGGAGTTTGTTTTCATTGTGAGGCAGAATTTCAAGTGTTACCAATGGCTAACAACTATCAACAACTATTGGGTTACAGCATCTAAATTTGCTTACAACTCTTCCTTTTATTCCATTTGGCACAGTTGAAAGTAAACTTTTGTAAAAACATTCACATGTCGGATCATGGCACGGCATTCTGGTGTCAGGTCAGGTCATACACACACTGAGACCTGGGAGGGCTCCATTCCACTTTCTGGAACCCTATATATGGAAATACCAACCAAACACACACACACACACACACACACACACACACACACACACACACACACACACACACACCCACAATACATACAAACGACAAACACAAAGATTTTCCTTTAAACAGAGTTCTTTTGAAAGAGGAATTCAAGTGGGAAATTAGCAAAATCAAGGCACAGAACACAAAATGTCGATCTATGCCTTATGCCTTCACAACCAGATCATGGCAAACACGTGGTCGGATGGACATTATCGTTTTTAGCTCGCCTGTTCGAAGAACAGAGAGCTATAGCGATACCCCGGCGTGAGCGTCAGCGTCAGCGTGAGCGTGAGCGTCAGCATGTTAAAGTTTTTGGTGCAAGTTATTTTTTCCTTTCTTATGTTTTTATCTACCACACTATTTTTTATACGCCCGATATATATCAGGGCGTATTATGTTGATACCGGTCGTCCGTCCGTCCGTCTGTCTGTCTGTCTGTCCGTCCGTTCCTGTTCCGCACTCTAACTCCCAAAGTTTTCAACTTTCACGTTTCATATTTGGTACATAGGTACAGACTGTGGAGACGGTGTGTCGTGACATACGTTCGTCATCTAAGTGGTTGCCATGGCAACCAGGATGCTGTTTTCCATGTAGTAGCACAATTCTGTATATACCTTCTTGTTCGGGCGTATATTGTGCTCACTTGCGCTCTTGTTACTGATTACAATATACAAATACATATATTGCTTTGAAATTATTTGGATCAGACTTCACTGCAATGCTTTATAAAAAATATTAATTATTATTAGACGAGTCTTTTAAAACATAAATGTATAAACAGGCGAGCATTGGGTGGCTTTGACACCAACTCTCTGGTTATATTTGTATCGATGTCGACATGAGAGGTGGATAACAATAGGAGATCACACAAAAGGTTAAATAAAACGATGTCCTGTAAAAATAAAATTGCACATTTTCAGCGGATGCCTTTTTTCCGCTTTCCGCAGCGAACACACATTGCCTTTTATTAGTGTAGATAAAATAAGAGGACTGTAGTTAGATTTATATCACTATTGGAGTAAACAGAGGCAAGTTAAGAAAATAATTTGGCAAGCCAAAAGAGAGTACGAGAAGGACATAGCTAAGAATATTAAACATAATAACAAGGCTTTCTTTAACTATAACAGGTTATCACCAGTGTGGGCCCATTGAGGAATAGCACTGGAGAGTGGTTAGTGATGAAAGTGAGATGGCAGGCTTATTAAACAGGTATTTTACTTCAACTTTTATGCAAGAACAGTCAGGAGAATTGCCAATAGCCGAGAGTATCTATCAAGGACGTGAGGAAGGGCTTTTCCAGAAGATCCAGGTTGGAGTGAAGGAAGTAAAGGAACAGCTTGGTAATCTAAGAGTAGATAAGGCTCCGGGTCCAGATAATATGCAACTATGATGGAGGTGGCTGAGCAGGTAAGCGAGATGTTAACGGATATTTTCAATAGTTCCCTGGAGTCAGGACAGTACCGGAGATGGAGAAGTAGCAAATGTAACACCATTATTTAAGAAAGGATCCAGAGAAGAATTGGGAAACCAGAGACCTGTGAGTTGACTTCAGTTGTGGGGAAGGTGTTGGAGCATTAATTGAGGACCAGATGAGGAACTATTTAA
>CM068962.1:108973218-108987695 GCA_035128595.1 Eptatretus atami | reverse complement strand
GTATGGTGAGCACACAGTGACATGTGGATAAATGAATGAACATGGTGTCGGATAAAACTGGGTGGATCAGTTGGTTAGGTGACAAGAACAAGCCGATTCGATTTTGGTTAAGGACTGGATGCAGATCCGGCCTCTCGGTGGCACACAAAACGTAAACTGTTCATCCTGGCGGAGGCATGCACAGTCTTTGAACAGGAGGCCAAAATATTCGAGAGGGTAGGTGCTTTTCTGCACGAGCACTCCAGCCAGATTACAAAACGCTTAATACGAGGTAGGCTGAAGTATCAAAACACTGAGTCATCAGTGGGCACGTCGACATGACAGCAGAGCAGGGTATAGTCAGAGTGATGCCACGATATTCAACTTGTCAACGCCGGCATGACCACGGACATCAGAACGATTGAACATGCTTACGTCAACACTAACTTTCAAATGTGAAAATAGCCAGAATTTCAGAAATTTTGTATGACGTGTCATCCCCACCTCCTCCCCTTAGAGTATCGATATTCCCCCCTGGATGGGGATTTCCCCGCAGGTTTGGAACCGTTGCTTTGGAATAAAGCGTGATGGACACAGACACATTTCTTCTTTTAGTAATAGATGACTACTCTCTTTCTCTGAAGTATTGTTTGCTCTGTTTCAGAGTGTCGGTGCTGCCGAAGCAGCTTCCTGAGCAAGTGTTATACTGTGTGGTTTGCCATTGCCTTCCCAGCAGTAGTAAGAGCAGAAATTTGGAATTTGACCATGGTGCAGGCAATAGCTCGCCTACTCTTTGCGAAGGACACACACTGTGGGATATTTAACATCCACCAACTAATGTCGGCAGACGGAATGCTCGGTTAACATCCATCCGATGGACGGCACACAAATTTATGAATCACTCTGCTTGAGAAACACCGAGATGACAGTTTATAGCTGGGTCAGGATTCAAACCCAGGCTAGACAGCTTATAGGTGTTTGTGCATACCTCCAGGTAATCCTGCCAGCCCAGGTGACCACTACAGTAACCCAAGAAATAGCGAGCCTCCAGCAGATGAGAATCGTTTCTTCAATTGGTGGTCTTATTAAAAAAAGAAAGTTGATGGAGAGCTAATTATGAAAACTAAGAAATAACACAAGACGTGCAAAAGTACTTGTTAAAACAATGCCTCGTCGTCTCCATCAGAAACTTTGTCAATTGCAGCCATGATTAAAGGGTATTTTGGCAAAAGTTTTAAATTATTTTTACAGCATTCTGCCAAGGTGGCCACCGTAGACAAACAGCTGGATAAGAAGGTAAAGTCGAAACACAACAAAGCTGTAAATAAGATGAAGCTATGGTAATGGCACCACGGGACTCTCTGTCCATCAGAAGCTGGAGGAGGCCATTCCGGCAGGTTTGCAGAGCAGATTTTTGATGTCTCCCACTTGAATATACATCATTTCATCAGTGAAGATGCTATCGGAACCATGTGAGCGTGGCACACCCCTGCTTTTGCCTTCTCACCTCAAGAAATCGATGCAAGATAACCTCCATCACTGGTGTTCACTTTCAGAATCATAAACTATTGCAGAATGTTAATTACTTGGAAGTTTGTGCTGCAAGTAAACTCAGGAAAACAAGAAAACAGAACATAAAGAGTATGATAATGTCCAAGAAGATAAGAAGTTGATGAAGAAGAAACATGATGCAATCCCTGCAAAACACACACAGTTAACTTTGGCATCCATTTTTCACAAAACGAAGCAACGCGTCAATTGAAAAACATCTTCACCTTGCAGCGAGAAGTTGGAGTTGAACGATCCTGAATAGCTCTCTGGCTCTTCTGAGTTCTCGATCGGCATTGACCGGGAGCCTGTTCGCAAAGCAGTCACGGTAAAGTTGCACAAAAACACTGTGTTGATAAGTCTTGACAAGATGATGTAAAGGTAGCAAACTTACTTTTAAGCTGGACAGTCTGGGTTTGTTTCAACATCCAGCTATAAACTCTATGGTGCTTCGCAGACAGGACATTGCATTATAAAGTGCGCTATCCCTGGAATGGACCGAATGCTAGGGGACCTATCTGCTCGCATTAATTATGAGACGACAAAGTGTAGGTGAGGTATCACCTGCACCATGGCCAAATTCCAAATTCCTGGCCAAAACTACAGGGGAAACTGCGTCATCGGTACAATCGTGCCACCTAGAAATGACTCTAAATGCTGACCAAACTTATAATGGACTCTAATATGCATATATTGATTATAAAAAATGCAATATGCAACACTGCTTGATAAAAAATAATAAAATCACTACAAAGCAGCTTTGCACTAATGAGGCACAGACTTCAATACTTCCAATTTGATTACAAACACAAAAAGTGGGTGGCATGCACTGCTCTTTCCTTTCCCGTAAAGGCCTTTCATTCCTGTCCAGATGTTTCGATACCGTACGTGGGCTGTTGAACATTTATAACCTCTGTTCTTTTGTGATACCTTGTGCCACTAACCATAGAGCTTGTTCGTTGTCACCTCGAGCTTAATCCAATCAGAGAAGGCGTAACTGACCGAGTTGTTAACACGGCACGTGTAATAACCAGCATCGAGGAGACAAACAAAGTTGAACATTAGTTCAGGGAAACAGCTGTCAGGAACCTGAAAAGGAAAGGCAAGCCATTAGTTGAAGTTACAAACGGCATGCTTTTTGTACTTGCAGCTCTTTTCCGTCAATCCTGGCTTCTCATCGCTTCACCTCCTTGGCTCCACAGAACCACTGATAGCTTGGTAATGGAGAACCATCAGCAAGGCAGCGCAGCACAGCACGCTCACCCTCGACTACACGGACACACTTTGTTTGTTCCAGAATAGTCACCGGCTCTGCCACACGTAGAAAAAAGGGGAAAAAAAACAAAAGAGCCAGCTTGTACTTTCTACAATCCATCATTGTATTAAAAATAACCAAAATGGCTCTTAGAAAGAAAACATCCCAGCATCTCCAGCTTGGGACTTTCATCAAGCCTTTGCCAGGATAAGGAGCTCAAACCTGTCAAGGTGAGATGGCCCACCATGCACGACACATCTTGCAGGTCATGTGGTTTGTCATTCCTCGATATCAAACGTGGGCATTCACTGGAACTGTCACACACAAAACAAAGAGATCACCTCATTCCTTTATTTCGGCACATCCTGGTTATACACAGGTCGTCTTTGTGAGTCTGTGTGTACTCAAGTTTTGTGAAAGTGTGCGTTTTATGTCCAGTCACGTTGCGTTCATTCAGGGTGAGTACGGTTAAGGTTTACCAACAGCTTAAACTCAAGCCCCAAAATGACTTGTGGTCTTTTCTTCAAAGCCAGACCTCATTGCCTCTCAAGGAAAAAGAAGACAATCATCTCGTTTCTTCGTCACTTCCTTCACATTTTCTCTCGATGCCTTCACTATGCAAACACCAGAGATGCTTTATCCCTTTAAAGCCCAAATATTCTGCCCTTTGTCATTTGTCGATTTTTAAGCTCGATGCTTCCAGTGGATCGAAGATTTCTCCAAGTCGATGAAAATCTTCATTTATGCTGGTCAGCTCTCACATAACATTTATGTCTCCCTTCCTACAGGGAGAGAAAACAATTTTTCCTGTGCTTCCTCTTTTGTAACTACTTTTGTGTTGTTTTGTTTTTTCCCCCCCCAACAACTACAGTTGCACACCATTCCTTTATTTCTGAGCCAATCATTAAATTGGGAAGGGGAACCTTGGTACAATGCACCCAGTGTGCTCCTTTCCAATTTTAAACTTGGTGCTGGCGATGGTTAAGGTTGCCGATTTAAGATCTTGGGGTCCAAATTTGAGCCCCCGTCATGCTGTTAGATAACACCAGGTGAGTTGACCGAGCCTGTCGTTCATCAGAGATCAGCAAAATGAGTACCAGGTTGCTACGAAGAATGAGGCATTCGAGTATCCTGCGGCGGAGGGGTGACCCATCCAGGATTGAGCCCCCTAGCCAATGGAAAACTGCATCAGCAGCCCTATGCGCCTGAAGATGCGGAAGGAGTGACTTCTTCTTTTCTGATTTTAAGGGGCAAAAGGTGAAATGCTGAATAAAAAACACAACAAACCATTTGCCATTCCCTTGTATTTGAGTGGATAGAGATGAAAGTTGGCACAAAGTGCTTTCAAACAGGCACTACAGGGATGCAGATAAACATTTGAGTCGCTTTTTGGATGTCACAGGGGTCAAAGGTTAGGACGAGTCACCAAATAAGATTTTTGGCCTGCCAAACATTGATATCTAAAACACCAGTAATACCCGCTCCATCTGGAAGCAAAACATGGAGTTAATACTCCCTCCCTCAGGCAAAGATCAGTGGTTAAACCATTTGCACCATTCCACATATCCAGGCGAAAATTGCAAGTCGTCTCCCCACCATCACATGGATCCGGCGGCCCATGACGTGTTTTGATATTTTGTTCATTATTTTATGTAGCTATTATTACTTCGCTCAAAAACAACTTTGGAATAGCAACAAACATTTCAACCAGCATGGCTACCCTCATTAAAAGACACATAGAGTTTATTTCCATTTTCATACTCTGTGCACAAGAATGGACAATATACTGAAATACAAGAATTGCTTGAACATCAGGGGAATATTTTATGCTATAGACCAACATATTGAGAGATGAGAAAGTTATTGGAGGAAGATCTGAATTTGTTCACAGAGAGCTGGGCTTTCACTGCTCCATCGTTACAAGAGTGTTCCAAAGACTAGGACCATAAAATCTCATTGTATTAATAGAGTACAACGTGCGAGTGTAGGGTAAGAACAAATTGTTGCAGGATCTGGTATAATAAGGAAAGAGTGTGTGTTCTGTGTATTGAGGTTTAATAAGAATAAAAAGTTCAGGGACAAAACATTATTGACATACTTATATATGAATATACCTGTGTGTGCACAATTTGTTAATACTATTAATAGTCAGTGTTAAGTCTCAGGAAAAGAGGTGCAATGTCGTCTTGAGGATGAGAGAAGGTTAAAAACCCTCAAGGCTCTTTTTTGAGCAACAATGAGTGAATTAAGCTTATTGTTGTTGGTGCGTGCCCATACAATATTACAATAAATAAGGTAAGGTAAAACGATGGCATTGTAAAGAGAAATTAAGAAGTGATTGAGGATAGAAATGAATGCAATCTAGATAAAACAGCAATGTTACAAGAAACTGTTTTAGTGACAAAGGAGATGTGGGGAGACCAGGTGAGTTTATCATCAATGATGACTTAAAAATTTTGTGGAGTGAACCTAATAAATGGGGATATTATCAATTTCAATAAGGCTTGTGCTGTTGGATGATTTATTCGAATTGGAAAAGATCATATACTTGGTTTTATTATAGTTTCAACAAGGTTTGTTGGCTTTGAACAAGGAGGAGACGGACCTTTAGTGTTGACCAAGGAATCATAATTTCCATTGGAGTACATAATCATGGTGTCATCTGCAAATAATATAAATTGCAAAAGGGGAGAGGAAGAATAAGAATGCAAGTCATTAACATCTAATATATAAAAGGAGCTCGGTCTCGGCATGCCTGCATGCGTCCGTCCATCAACAATTGTCCTATGGGGGATACCGGTAATCAAGCAGTATGTGTATACACATATACATACACGCAGCATATAACATGCTACACATACACACGAGGAGAGTTGGTTTCCTGGCATGGCCCGTGCTTAATACGTACCCCAGACAGTTTGATCAAAGAAGGAAGAGAGGAGGAGAGGTGGGGGAGGGGAGGGGAGGGGAGGGTGAGAATTTTTTTTGAAATTTGGATCTTCCTCTTGTAGTCAGGTGGCTTAGCGAACAAAATCACGACAAGAGTAACAAAAGCACCAAAAAATGAGTAGCTAAAGGTATATAGATGAAACAAAAAAATGCAGTCCATATTAAGGGTGTAAAATCCAAGATGGCTACCATGGACTCGTCAAAATCTGTAAATCGTCATATTTTCGGTACTAAACCAGACAGAAACATGAATAAAATGTATTTTTATATGTTTTTCAGATACAAGGAATCCGTTAAAATCATTATTTGTTTGGAAAAAACATTTCAATAAAAAACATGGTGGCCATATTTGACTAAATATGGCTCAATACAGCTATTGTTTAAATATTTCTTCTTGTATTCACATTATTATATATTGTTACGGATCTGGGGTTTGAGTTTCGCCACAAGGGGAAGTGCTTGAGTTCCTACCGAACACCCAATGCCGAGGCCACCGGGCACAAATAACTTCATACTCTGGTGGGTTATTAAGCAACCACAAGCACCAATTGGTACTGCCAATCCAGCAGGGCTACACTAACTCACGTGATACGTTACGTGTGGATGGCTGTACTAAGGGGGGTGGGGGGGTGGAGGGGTCTCATGTCCTGGACGCATACTCTAGTTAACTTACCAGATTAGGTGCAGCCGAGCAGAGCTGCGAGTACGCACCGGCTTATGAAGATCAAATCATGTGGGGCAGAACTTCCCGGCTACACTACATGCAGACTATGTTGGATCAACAGGAAAAATGACGTGACGAGCTGGGTACATTTGTAACACAAGCAGGTTTATTTAAACAAGTGAAGCAAGGGAAATGCAAGTGTTTACAAAAGAACAACAGACACAGGGCAGAACTATACCGACATAAGGAACTTCGACAATCTTAACCTTTACTCCACAAGGCAGGCGCCATCAGAAACACACTCCGAGGAAATTTAGAGAGCAGAGAGAGATGAGCACCGACGAGGTGTTTGTGACCCCTTTGGTACCTGGCACGGCCGACGGGCCCATGCTTCCCAGTCGCTTAAGAGGGGGAGGAAAACTGTGGATGTCTAAGGTGTGTGGTCGGAAGAGGTGCGATGACGGGTGCAGTGAAATGCGGATGAGGTGCAGAGAAGAAAACAGAAAGAGGTGAGTGTTTGTAGAATTGCTCTGAAAAGAGTGATTGCTTGGGACTTGCCCTCGCCGATTGCTCTTTTGTGTCCACAGCAGACGAGACAGAAAACAAGAGACAGAACCTGTGAGAAGATCGTCCTAATGATGAATGAGGAAGTCTGTACATGTAAATGTGTTTCGGCTTGGCCCTAATGAATGCGCTCAGCACGGCGCCTGAATCGCTCGCACACCCAGTGCTCCAACCTCCTTCAAATTCCCTGCTTTCCTTCCTGAAAGTCCCTGTAGTATCCATCTTATGTACACCGTGTACCCCGCCCCATCCCTCTCCCTTCCACAGATCTCCTAATGTCTGTTCTCCACTGTTTTGTGCTTCCTTCTCCCACCCCTCGTCTCCTACTTCACACTTGTTATACGTGTTAGCTCTTATACGAGCCTCGACATTGTATATTTTAAAATAAAAAAACTGTCTCGGGACCGCTGTATGTTGTGTGCCATTGCTTATGAGGAGCGGCGACTTCACAGAACTGCAACAATATTGTGGGCAGATAGAAAGTACATCTAAATGCGATTTAATATTTTTTCAGGAGGATCTCCATGGAGTTTATATCTATTTCTATATTTATTTATTTATTTAAGGAGAAGGAAAAAAGAAAGCTGTGTGTTGAACCAGATGGCCACAATTGATTATTTTTTGAAAACCCAAAAAGCATGACATAGCCATTATTTTTTATTGACCTCATAAGATAGAAACATGAATGTCATACTATTAGAACTGTGTGGGTTTTGTTATATTTTTTTTATTTTTCAAAAGTGCAGCTGTACCGATGTGTCCAAGTGAGTCCAAGTTTTGCGCATTTACAACTATGACAGCCACGTTCAGATTTGCATTCACACTATCAGTGCTGTGCAGGCTTTGGCAGCTTCAGGTTTCGTCATCCAAACCAGATTCCAATGATTATGCTACATTGCCCAACCCCAACCTTCTGGCTCAAGAACAGGTGGCTGAGTTTGACAACTTGTTGACCAAATACCAGCTTGGAGGACTGCTCTCTTGGTGTACTGCATGCAGCAAAGCATTCTTCGTTAGTGAGATGGTTTCAAGGCTGATACTTTTTTTGGAGACTAGTTCCCTCCTTACATCGTTCACATTGTCATCAGTGCTGGTTTTGTTATGCATGACGATTGTCAAACGCTCCAGACGATTGAAATGCTCAGAATCTGCTTCAACTTCCTCAAATGGGTGATTTCATACAAACAGAAAGGAATCTATAACCAAATGGTAACTCTTCCATGCTTGCCATGCAATTTTTTCCCCTTTTTCTGAAGAGGGTAGATCGTAGATGTGGTATCACACCCGGTGAATGCATGGAATATAGGAAGTGCCTTTGATGGCCTTTTCCCCATAGTGGTACAGATTGAATTGATACTGTACAGACAATAGTTCTTGCTAACACCAAATGCTACCCAGAGGTCAATTTCAGGACAAAGCTGCTGCAGATCAAAGAATTGGCCAATCAGAATGACTAGAATATCAGTATCGACAGACCGTACTAGGATTTTCTTAGCCCCTTCAAGAAATGCATGTATGACGTGGACTTCAATTCTTGTATCTGCCTCCTCATGTGTGCAATCTGGCATTTTCTGGCCAGTAGTTTTTGAGACAACTTCAACACCCTTTGTGATGAAAATGTATTTAACCTCTGCATGGCCATTGTCAATTTTACACAGTCTGTGTCAGACAGGCAAATAGCTTTGATTTGTTTGTAGAATCAAGCAGGAAGTCTTTCCATTTCGATTGTATTTTTGTTTGTGGGCTGACCTTCAGACAGATGCCACTGCTTCCTTTCTCCCTCGTTGATGCTTTGATACTGTGTGGCACATACTGGTCCCATATGACATCTGCTCTGTCAGTAACATGCTGTAGCTCACATTCAAGTAATGGTGAGAATACATTCTCTGCATAATCTCTGAAAGTAGTGGCAGTGGCAGTAGTTAGATTGTGCATTAATGCTGCCCCATCCAAAATTCTGCAATCAAACACATCAGGAATTTCATTCTGCCCGCTTGCATCGAAGCATCTCATGAGGTCCGATTTAGTGCCTGTCCGAAGTTTACCATAGTCAGACAGACTTGGGGGATATGTCTGATTCTCATGGGAGAAGAACAGGTCCAGATCAGCACCTCTTTGCTGGTTAGTGATGTAGAAACGACCAAAAAAGGTTTGCATCATTCCGCATTTCCGGGCAGATGCAAGCTGCTTTGCTTTGGGGTTGGTCTTGGTATTAGGTGTCTTGAGCAATGGTAAGTCGTTTTGTTTAATCGAGTCATGGATTGACTTTGTTCTGTCCTGCAGAACATCTATCTGAAACCTCTGGTATTGGGAGAAACCAAGATTCTCAAAATTGCGAATGATGGAAACCACGAGTTGATCAGCACATTCTCGTGTATGCTGGACAAGAAGCTCTGAACAGTCATCTCGGAAAGGATTCCCATATCCGTTCATTGTTTCGGTGAGGCTGTTCACTTGATTCAGTTTTTAAGTTTGATGGCGGCCATTTTGGGCAATGTATGGCCACCATCTTTTTTTTTGTTCTTGAAATATTTTCAAACTAATGATTTCAATGGATTCCTTGCATCTGAAAACATATAAAAAGGACATTTTATTCATGTTTCTATCTGGTCTCGTACCGAAAATATGACGATTTACGGATGTTGACGAGTCCATGGCAGCCATCTTGGATTTTACACCCTTCACATGGACTGATTGTTTGGAGCATGGGATTTTTTTTTCATTTATATACCCATAGCACCTCATAACAAAACATTGGCACTTTTGTCACTCTTGTAACGATTTCATAATTTTATGGCGGTAAGCCACCTGATCGTTAGTGTTGTATATTATTTGGAATTCAGCATCTCAAAAAGCTGTGATGAATATCCCATTAACACTCTCCCCGCTCCATGAATGTCAACCCAGGCTAGTATCTATACACTGCCCAATTATATTTTTCCCATTAACAACAACTGGTTGTTTTTATTTTTTAGCAATTACGCAAAGATTGGTATTCCGTGAAGTGATGGGTCTTACATTCTAGTACAGTAGAAAAATAAGAGGACCAACGAGACCTGTGGAACACTATGTATAATGGCTTTCCAGATGGAACAACACTTATTAACAGTCGTGAATTGTTGACGGTTGTTGAGATAAGAAGTGAACCATTGCAGAGCAATACCCTTAATACCATAAACTTGCAGCTTAGATAAGAGAATCAACTATGATAAACAAGGGACTTTGAAAATGATGTAATCCACCACCCCAGAATGCTCAGTGCACATGCGCAGAAATCCCTAGCAACGGCGTCATCAGGGCAGCCGAACGTATATCATATGTGTGAGATCAGGATTGTTGCCTAAAATGGCTCACAACGCTTCGAAAAGAAACAGAAAATATTTGGAAACGTACATGCGAGAAAGGTATGTGCCTCTGCACAACAAAAGAGTTGGAGAACTTTCTGAACTCGCCCAAAAAGCTGATAGCTTGCAGCTCCCCAAACTGTAAACTCCGTCGACATTGGTCCCACTCCCCTCCCTCAGAATTTCTCCATGGTGCTTGCGACTCACTGCGTGTGGCATGGCCCTCTCAGGGGAATATGTTGTGGTCAGCAACAGGTATTCTGCTGGCAACCTCAGGTTCCTGACCTGGGTTGGCCTAGCTGTACATGGTTAACCGCTGGGTCGTTGCGTGTTAGACGTCGTCGGCCTGGCAATTCGTCGCAGGGGGCCACATGGGAGCCAATGGATGGTTTTGCTGTCCCAAACTGCTATGGACGTCCACTCCGGTGGTCTGGAGCTTCAGTCTGCCGCCTCTGCACCATGGTGGTCAGCACCTGAAACACGCTGGAGTGCGGAGGAGGGAGAGAGGGGGGAGGACAACAGACCAGGGCTTTACGGCCCTGGGAGGGGAGGCGTTGAGCCGGCACTGACCTCTCCTCATGGTTAAATATTTTTACGGTATGCCATCCTGATGAGGGTAAATAAGCCCGAAATCTGGATAGACATCTCCGCTTGATGTTCAACCAATGTTGACCATAAAATCTGTTTGACAAAGTCGCCGGGATGGAGGTGACGCTTTAGTGTTGGACTTTACGTCCATTGAAGATTAGGGGAGTGCTTGATATATACATATATATATATATATATATATATATATATATATACATACATATATATGGATGTAGTTATATCCACTGTCAGCGCTCACTTTTTCTAACATGAAACGGGAGGAACTAAACACCTCACATCCACAGATATTTCTCGTATTTCCTATATTCGTACACCCACTCCCTATGGTAGCGGCAGGAAGGATCATGTTATTATCCTCTCTGGGGTATATAGAATACAGTAGATCGAGCCTCGGGTCCATTATTCTATGTGGTACACGATAAGCATACAATGCCTCAAGAATGTCGGGTTTCCTCCCTTTTAGTTTCATGTTAAACAGCAGCAGCAACTTTAAAAAGGTAATCACTAATCATGTGTGTTTGTGGTTTATACTATATATATATATTTTTTTTTACTTCTGGTAGGGGTGTCCACGAAATGCCACGATAAGCCATTTATACATGTTAACATGGCTTTTGTCCAAGGAGGAAAAACCACTTGGGGAGGGGGCATATATATATATATATATATATATATATATATATTATTAGTGTTAATATTAATATTATGCTGTTATAATTACCTCTACGACTGAAGGTGGACAAAGGTTGTTTTCACTCTTGTCTGTGAGCAGGATATCTCAAAACATTAAGGATGGATTCGGACGAAATTTGGTGGACAGGTTGCGTGTGTGTGACAAGGATATATTCATAAGATTTTGGTGAAGATCCGGATCCAATAATTTTGAAGTGATTTCGAGAGAGAGCAAGAGCGAGAGCGAGCGAGAGCGAGAGAGAAGAAATATCAAAAAAGTTGTGGATGGATTCAGACGAAACTTGGTGGACAGGTTGGGTGTGTGCCAAGGACGAAATGATGAGATTTTGGTGAAGATCCAGATGCGACAATTTTTTTAATTTGATAAGTGATTGTTCACCATTGAGAGATTTGGCCGAAAACAAGAAACGACACGATATCTCAAAATGTTGTGGACGAGTTATGACAAAACTTGGCGGATTAGTTAGGTATGTGACAAGAAGAAGCCGATTAGATTTTGGTTCAGGTCCTGATCCAGATCCGGCCTATTAGTGGGATCCAAAATGTAAACTGTTTAGGCTTGCGGAGGTATGCGCTCTACCGAGTGTTGTTCTAGTTACCATTGGTATTAGTTGATTGATGTCAGGAAATTGTTAAGTGGAGTACCAGGAGTTCTGCAGATGAAGGAAGCAATCACAGGATAAAATAGAGGAAGACTTGGAGGAAGAATGACTTAGGGAAAATGAGAACAGTGTGTCAGGAGTACACGAGGTGAATAAGCTGGATACATGTGCAAACTGTCAATCACAGAAGTGGAAAAAGCAGAAACACAACAACAACAACAACAACAACAACAACAACAACAACAAAAAACACACCAAAGGAGAGGGTGAGGGAACAGATGAAAACAATACAAGTCTAATAAAAGGGGTTGAAGAAAGAATGAAGCTTTGCAAAGAGTGAAATGAGTGACAAAGCAGGCCCAACTAACCGAGGCAGAAGAACAAGATCAAATAACCAAACCGACATGCAAAGACAAAGCAATGAGCACACTATAGAATATAGATTAAGAAACTAACAGAGTGGAGAACAATCGATGGCAACAAAGACAAATGTGGAACGGTTGACAACTTTGGAAGTAGGTCACTCAGAAACGAGAGAAAATGCTGCTAAACCCCAAAATTGGAAACCGGAAAAACCTTCAGCAATAAATAAATCAACTAACTAACTAACTAACTAACCTCACCTCTCCTGTATGCAGCTGGAGGTGCTGGTCATCCTGCAGGACACGTCCTTTTCACCAGCCAATCCTGCGCCATCGGAAAAACAAGATCGACAACAGTACAGCCAATATATTTGATATAAATAAAAGGAGTGTGTCTGGTTTATTTTTTTGCTTTATTTTTTTTCTCCTCTCACCGTTTCACAAATAGTCACCAAATTTTGCATGAAGAATTAACAAATCATACAATTCTGCTTTTGGCATCCAAATTTACTTTCAACTTTTATTCCATTTGACCTCGTCGAATGTAGACTTTTTCTCAAAGTGATGGCCATGCTGGATGATGTCAAAACATTCCAGTGATAGGTGCTTCAAGTCCAGTTTCTGCCACTGATGGTTATTGTCGTCGTCGTCTCCACTTATTCAGTTAATCACAGGATTGTTGTTGTTGTTGTTGTTACATGTCTCTCCCATCCACTCAAATGCCATACCCTCCCATCTCATCACCAGTCCATGACGGGCATATCCGCTAGTATTTTAAATAAACACAGCAATGAAAACTAGAGAAAACATTTACTCGAGTAGAAAAGCAATTTACTTCTGCAAATATTTACTGCAGGTGCTTCCTTCTGTACATCGTTAGATAGGTTAATAAAATATAATAGAATAAAAAAAAATCAGTTCATAAGGTGAAGAAGGTCGTGATACTTTGTCTTCACCAGTTCCCTGAAATTATATATTTCTCTACTTTTCAGCAGAAAATTTGGCATTTTGACTTCGCTTGTTACCTACACCACCGAAGGTGGATGGAGGTTATACTTTCACCCCTGTCTGTTTGTCTGTTTGTTAATTGCCGGAATCCTTCGGATTTCGGCAATTATGTTGGTCGGTGTGTGGTTTCATTCTGTGTGTCTGTCTGTCTGTCTGTCTGTTTGTGTGTTTGTTTACCCTGTAGCAGCCACACCGTTTCAGCGATCATGACCAAACTGGATACAGACGTCGGCCATGTCCAACTTAGACACTTGTCGTTTTTGGTGAATCTAGGTCAAGGTCAAGGTCACCGAAAACCGAAATTCTTATTTTCGCAATAACGTCCGCTAAAATGGTCTATCGACTTTAACCAAATCCAAAATGTGCATCTTCCAATTCTGCATCCAACCATAGGTCTCATTGGGGTGTCACACCAACACCCTTCTTAGCGGTCGGGGGTCGAATGTCAGGGGGGGTCGGGTCAAAAATGTCAAATTGCGATAAAAACGCCATTTCAAGTCCGATTGACTTCCAAGTTATGATCATGACCAAACTAAGTGCTACAACTCATTAAACAGTAGCACTATCGACTTATAAGAACCAAATTGATTTCCAGGTTTTTGTTTTTCAGAGTCATGGAGATATGACAAAGTTATTCTGGCAATTCCTTGCTCAATGAGCAATTTCATTTGTTTGTTTGTCTGTGAGCAGGATATCTAAAAATGTTAAGAATGGATTCTGACAAAACTTGGCAGACAGGTTGGCTGCGCAACAAGGACAAATTGATTCAATTTTGATGAAGATCAGGATTCTGGTCTGGATCCGAGAATTTATTAATTACCTCTGCTACAGAAGGTGGATGGAGATCGTTTTCACCCCTGTTTGGTGGACTGTGAGCAGGATATCTCAAAAGGTTATGAA
>CM068962.1:108953455-108973193 GCA_035128595.1 Eptatretus atami | reverse complement strand
CAGAGAGAGATACGATACACGATTCAACGAAACAGTGGGTGCATCGGGCAATAACTGGCCATATTCCCTGTACGGATAAACCACCTCACCTAAATTAGACCTTTTCTTGATTAGTAGCCGTGCCTACCCGTCGCTTCGCTGACGTGTTCAATCAAAGCACAGCAATGAAGGAACTTCACAAACACATTGCACGTCTATCTGAGTCTCATGAGGATGGAAAAGGAAGTGAAACACCAGAAAAAAAAGATATTTAATAACACGTCGTAGTTTCATCGTCGATGTGCTCTTCCATGGCCTATTATACTCGAATACGTATTGTTATATTGGCTCGAAATCTTACTATATATAATTTGTATATTCTAAAGCCTGTCGTTCCATTGGAATTGTTATATAAAGCTCCAAGTCCTGCTCTTCCTCTTCCCTCCTGGAAAAGATGGGTTTTTAACACGGCATTTTTATGATTAAAGAGACAAGTTTTTGTTCCACGTAAGTCGATTAGTAGCTTTCCGACGGTGCCATTTTTATGATGCTAGACAGCAGGAACTCTTTAGACTCTGTTTCCCAACCTTCTTCAGTTGGTTCCCTTTTCAGGATTTCAGTCGAACTCATCCCTTTGCTCCTGGTATGGTGACACACAGTGACATGTGGATAAATGAATGAACATGGTGTCGGATAAAACTGGGTGGATCATGTTGGTTAGGTGACAAGAACAAGCCGATTCGATTTTGGTTAAGGACTGGATGCAGATCCGGCCTCTCGGTGGCACACAAAACGTAAACTGTTCATCCTGGCGGAGGCATGCACAGTCTTTGAACAGGAGGCCAAAATATTCGAGAGGGTAGGTGCTTTTCTGCACGAGCACTCCAGCCAGATTACAAAACGCTTAATACGAGGTAGGCTGAAGTATCAAAACACTGAGTCATCAGTGGGCACGTCGACAAACAGCAGAGCAGGGTATAGTCAGAGTGATGCCACGATATTCAACTTGTCAACGCCGGCATGACCACGGACATCAGAACGATTGAACATGCTTTACGTCAACACTAACTTTCAAATGTGAAAATAGCCAGAATTTCAGAAATTTTGTATGACGTGTCATCCCCACCTCCTCCCTTAGAGTATCGATATTCCCCCTGATGGGGATTTCCCCGCAGGTTTGGAACCGTTGCTTTGGAATAAAGCGTGATGGACACAGACACATTTCTTCTTTTAGTAATAGATGACTACTCTCTTTCTCTGAAGTATTGTTTGCTCTGTTTCAGAGTGTCGGTGCTGCCGAAGCAGCTTCCTGAGCAAGTGTTATACTGTGTGGTTTGCCATTGCCTTCCCAGCAAGTAGTAAGAGCAGAAATTTGGAATTTGACCATGGTGCAGGCAATAGCTCGCCTACTCTTTGCGAAGGACACACACTGTGGGATATTTAACATCCACACCAACTAATGTCGGCAGACGGAATGCTCGGTTAACATCCATCCGATGGACGGCACACAAATTATGAATCACTCTGCTTGAGAAACCCGAGATGACAGTTTATAGCTGGGTCAGGATTCAAACCCAGGCTAGACAGCTTATAGGTGTTTGTGCATACCTCCAGGTAATCCTGCCAGCCCAGGTGACACACTACAGTAACCCAAGAAATAGCGAGCCTCCAGCAGATGAGAATCGTTTCTTCAATTGGTGGTCTTATTAAAAAAAGAAAGTTGATGGAGAGCTAATTATGAAAACTAAGAAATAACACAAGACGTGCAAAAGTACTTGTTAAAACAATGCCTCGTCGTCTCCATCAGAAACTTTGTCATTGGCAGCCATGATTAAAGGGTATTTTGGCAAAGTTTTAAATTATTTTTACAGCATTCTGCCAAGGTGGCCACCGTAGACAAACAGCTGGATAAGAAGGTAAAGTCGAAAACAACAACAAAGCTGTAAATAAGATGAAGCTATGGTAATGGCACCACGGGACTCTCTGTCCATCAGAAGCTGGAGGAGGCCATTCCGGCAGGTTTGCAGAGCAGATTTTTGATGTCTCCCACTTGAATATACATCATTTCATCAGTGAAGATGCTATCGGAACCATGTGAGCGTGGCACACCCCTGCTTTTGCCTTCTCACCTCAAGAAATCGATGCAAGATAACCTCCATCACTGGTGTTCACTTTCAGAATCATAAACTATTGCAGAATGTTAATTACTTGGAAGTTTGTGCTGCAAGTAAACTCAGGAAAACAAGAAAACAGAACATAAAGAGTATGATAATGTCCAAGAAGATAAGAAGTTGATGAAGAAGAAACATGATGCAATCCCTGCAAAACACACACAGTTAACTTTGGCATCCATTTTTCACAAAACGAAGCAACGCGTCAATTTGAAAAACATCTTCACCTTGCAGCGAGAAGTTGGAGTTGAACGATCCTGAATAGCTCTCTGGCTCTTCTGAGTTCTCGATCGGCATGGACCGGGACCTGTTCGCAAAGCAGTCACGGTAAAGTTGCACAAAAACATGTGTTGATAAGTCTTGACAAGATGATGTAAAGGTAGCAAACTTACTTTTAAGCTGGACAGTCTGGGTTTGTTTCAACATCCAGCTATAAACTCTATGGTGCTTCGCAGACAGGACATTGCATTATAAAGTGCGCTATCCCTGGAATGGACCGAATGCTAGGGGACCTATCTGCTCGCATTAATTATGAGACGACAAAGTGTAGGTGAGGTATCACCTGCACCATGGCCAAATTCCAAATTCCTGGCCAAAACTACAGGGGAAACTGCGTCATCGGTACAATCGTGCCACCTAGAAATGACTCTAAATGCTGACCAAACTTATAATGGACTCTAATATGCATATATTGATTATAAAAAATGCAATATGCAACACTGCTTGATAAAAAATAATAAAATCACTACAAGCAGCTTTGCACTAATGAGGCACAGACTTCAATACTTCCAATTTGATTACAAACACAAAAAGTGGGTGGCATGCACTGCTCTTTCCTTTCCCGTAAAGGCCTTTCATTCCTGTCCAGATGTTTCGATACCGTACGTGGGCTGTTGAACATTTATAACCTCTGTTCTTTTGTGATACCTTGTGCCACTAACCATAGAGCTTGTTCGTTGTCACCTCGAGCTTAATCCAATCAGAGAAGGCGTAACTGACCGAGTTGTTAACACGGCACGTGTAATAACCAGCATCGAGGAGACAAACAAAGTTGAACATTAGTTCAGGGAAACAGCTGTCAGGAACCTGAAAAGGAAAGGCAAGCCATTAGTTGAAGTTACAAAGCATGCTTTTTACTTGCAGCTCTTTTCCGTCAATCCTGGCTTCTCATCGCTTCACCTCCTTGGCTCCACAGAACCACTGATAGCTTGGTAATGGAGAACCATCAGCAAGGCAGCGCAGCACAGCACGCTCACCCTCGACTACACGGACCACACTTTGTTTGTTCCAGAATAGTCACCGGCTCTGCCACACGTAGAAAAAAGGGAAAAAACAAAGAAGCCAGCTTGTACTTTCTACAATCCATCATTGTATTAAAAAAACCAAAATGGCTCTTAGAAAGAAAACATCCCAGCATCTCCAGCTTGGGACTTTCATCAAGCCTTTGCCAGGATAAGGAGCTCAAACCTGTCAAGGTGAGATGGCCCACCATGCACGACACAATCTTGCAGGTCATGTGGTTTGTCATTCCTCGATATCAAACGTGGGCATTCACTGGAACTGTCACCACAAAACAAAGGAGATCACCTCATCCTTTATTTGGCACATCCTGGTTATACACAGGTCGTCTTTGTGAGTCTGTGTGTACTCAAGTTTTGTGAAAGTGTGCGTTTTATGTCCAGTCACGTTGCGTTCATTCAGGGTGAGTACGGTTAAGGTTTACCAACAGCTTAAACTCAAGCCCAAATGACTTGTGGTCTTTTCTTCAAAGCCAGACCTCATTGCCTCTCAAGGAAAAAGAAGACAATCATCTCGTTTCTTCGTCACTTCCTTCACATTTTCTCTCGATGCTTCACTATGCAAACACCAGAGATGCTTTATCCTTTAAAGCCCAAATATTCTGCCCTTTGTCATTTGTCGATTTTTAAGCTCGATGCTTCCAGTGGATCGAAGATTTTCTCCAAGTCGATGAAAAATCTTCATTTATGCTGGTCAGCTTCTCACATAACATTTATGTCTCCCTTCCTACAGGGAGAAAAACAATTTTTCCTGTGCTTCCTCTTTTGTAACTACTTTGTGTGTTGTTTGTTTTTTTCCCCCCCAACAACTACAGTTGCACACCATTCCTTTATTTCTGAGCCAATCATAAATTGGGAAGGGAACCTTGGTAAATGCACCCAGTGTGCTCCTTTCCAATTTTAAACTTGGTGCTGGCGATGGTTAAGGTTGCCGATTTAAGATCTTGGGGTCCAAATTTGAGCCCCCGTCATGCTGTTAGATAACACCCAGGTGAGTTGACCGAGCCTGTCGTTCATCAGAGATCAGCAAAATGAGTACCAGGTTGCTACGAAGAATGAGGCATTCGAGTATCCTGCGCGGAGGGGTGACCCATCCAGGATTGAGCCCCCTAGCCAATGGAAAACTGCATCAGCAGCCCTATGCGCCTGAATGCGGAAGGAGTGACTTCTTCTTTTCTTGATTTTAAGGGGCAAAAGGTGAAATGCTGAATAAAAAACACAACAAACCATTTGCCATTCCCTTGTATTTGAGTGGATAGAGATGAAAGTTGGCACAAAGTGCTTTCAAACAGGCACTACAGGGATGAGATAAACATTTGAGTCGTTTTTTGGATGTCACAGGGGTCAAAGGTTAGGACGAGTCACCAAATAAGATTTTTGGCCTGCCAAAACATTGATATCTAAAACACCAGTAATACCCGCTCCATCTGGAAGCAAAACATGGAGTTAATACTCCTCCCTCAGGCAAAGATCAGTGGTTAAACCATTTGCACGATTCAACATATCCAGGCGAAAATTGCAAGTCGTTCCCCACCATCACATGGATCCGGCGGCCCATGACGTGTTTTGATATTTTGTTCATTATTTTATGTAGCTATTATTACTTCGCTCAAAACAACTTTGGAATAGCAACAACATTTCAACCAGCATGGCTACCTCATTAAAAGACACATAGAGTTTATTTCCATTTTCATACTCTGTGCACAAGAATGGACAATATACTGAAATACAAGAATTGCTTGAACATCAGGGGAATATTTTATGCTATAGACCAACATATTGAGAGATGAGAAAGAAAGTTATTGGAGGAAGATCTGAATTTGTTCACAGAGAGCTGGGCTTTCACTGCTCCATCGTTACAAGAGTGTTCCAAAGACTAGGACCATAAAATCTCATTGTATTAATAGAGTACAACGTGCGAGTGTAGGGTAAGAACAAATTGTTGCAGGATCTGGTATAATAAGGAAAGAGTGTGTGTTCTGTGTATTGAGGTTTAATAAGAATAAAAAGTTCAGGGACAAAACATTATTGACATACTTATATATGAATATACCTGTGTTGTGCACAATTTGTTAATATAATTAATAGTCAGTGTTAAGTCTCAGGAAAAGAGGTGCAATGTCGTCTTGAGGATGAGAGAAGGTTAAAAACCCTCAAGGCTCTTTTTTGAGCAACAATGAGTGAATTAAGCTTATTGTTGTTGGTGCGTGCCATACAATATTACAATAAATAAGGTAAGGTAAAACGATGGCATTGTAAAGAGAAATTAAGAAGTGATTGAGGATAGAAATGAATGCAATCTAGATAAAACAGCAATGTTACAAGAAACTGTTTTAGTGACAAAGGAGATGTGGGGAGACCAGGTGAGTTTATCATCAATGATGACTTAAAAATTTGTGGAGTGAACCTAATAAATGGGGATATTATCAATTTCAATAAGGCTTGTGCTGTTGGATGATTTATTCGAATTGGAAAAGATCATATACTTGGTTTTATTATAGTTTCAACAAGGTTTGTTGGCTTTGAACAAGGAGGAGACGGACCTTTAGTGTTGACCAAGGAATCATAATTCCATTGGAGTACATAATCATGGTGTCATCTGCAAATAATATAAATTGCAAAAGGGAGAGGAAGAATAAGAATGCAAGTCATTAACATCTAATATATAAAAGGAGCTCGGTCTCGGCATGCCTGCATGCGTCCGTCATCAACAATTGTCCTATGGGGGATACCGGTAATCAAGCAGTATGTGTATACACATATACATACACGCAGCATATAACATGCTACACATACACACGAGGAGAGTTGGTTTCCTGGCATGGCCCGTGCTTAATACGTACCCCAGACAGTTTGATCAAAAGAAGGAAGAGAGGAGGAGAGGTGGGGGGAGGGGAGGGGAGGGGAGGGTGAGAATTTTTTTTGAAATTTGGATCTTCCTCTTGTAGTCAGGTGGCTTAGCGAACAAAATCACGACAAGAGTAAACAAAAGCACAAAAAAATGAGTAGCTAAAGGTATATAGATGAAACAAAAATCAGTCCATATTAAGGGTGTAAAATCCAAGATGGCTACCATGGACTCGTCAAAATCTGTAAATCGTCATATTTTCGGTACTAAACCAGACAGAAACATGAATAAAATGTATTTTTATATGTTTTTCAGATACAAGGAATCCGTTAAAATCATTATTTGTTTGGAAAAAACATTTCAATAAAAAACATGGTGGCCATATTTGACTAAATATGGCTCAATACAGCTATTGTTTAAATATTTCTTCTTGTATTCACATTATTATATATTGTTACGGATCTGGGGTTTGAGTTTCGCCACAAGGGGAAGTGCTTGAGTTCCTACCGAACACCCAATGCCGAGGCCACCGGGCACAAATAACTTCATACTCTGGTGGGTTATTAAGAAACCACAAGCACAAATTGGTACTGCCAATCCAGCAGGGCTACACTAACTCACGGTGATACGTTACGTGTGGATGGCTGACTAAGGGGGGTGGGGGGGTGGAGGGGTCTCATGTCCTGGACGCATACTCTAGTTAACTTACCAGATTAGGTGCAGCCGAGCAGAGCTGCGAGTACGCACCGGCTTATGAAGATCAAATCATGTGGGGCAGAACTTCCCGGCTACACTACATGCGACTATGTTGGATCAACAGGAAAAATGACGTGACGAGCTGGGTACATTTGTAACACAAGCAGGTTTATTTAACAAGTGAAGCAAGGGAAATGCAAGTGTTTACAAAAGAACAACAGACACAGGGCAGAACTATACCGACATAAGGAACTTCGACAATCTTAACCTTTACTCCACAAGGCAGGCGCCATCAGAAACACACTCCGAGGAAATTTAGAGAGCAAAGAGAGATGAGCACCGACGAGGTGTTTGTGACCCCTTTGGTCCTGGCACGGCCGACGGGCCCATGCTTCCCAGTCGCTTAAGAGGGGGGAGGAAAACTGTGGATGTCTAAGGTGTGTGGTGGAAGAGGGCGATGACGGGTGCAGTGAAATGCGGATGAGGTGCAGAGAAGAAAACAGAAAGAGGTGAGTGTTTGTAGAATTGCTCTGAAAAGAGTGATTGCTTGGGACTTGCCCTCGCCGATTGCTCTTTTGTGTCCACAGCAGACGAGACAGAAAACAAGAGAGAAAACCTGTGAGAAGATCGTCCTAATGATGAATGAGGAAGTCTGTACATGTAAATGTGTTTCGGCTTGGCCCTAATGAATGCGCTCACACGGCGCCTGAATCGCTCGCACACCCAGTGCTCCAACCTCCTTCAAATTCCCTGCTTTCCTTCCTGAAAGTCCCTGTAGTATCCATCTTATGTACACCGTGTACCCCGCCCCATCCCTCTCCCTTCCACAGATCTCCTAATGTCTGTTCTCCACTGTTTGTGGCTTCCTTCTCCCACCCCTCGTCTCCTACTTCACACTTGTTATACGTGTTAGCTCTTATACGAGCCTCGACATTGTATATTTTAAAATAAAAAAACTGTCTCGGGACCGCTGTATGTTGTGTGCCATTGCTTATGAGGAGCGCGACTTCACAGAACTGCAACAATATTGTGGGCAGATAGAAAGTACATCTAAATGCGATTTAATATTTTTTCAGGAGGATCTCCATGGAGTTTATATCTATTTCTATATTTATTTAATTTATTTATTTAAGGAGAAGGAAAAAAGAAAGCTGTGTGTTGAACCAGATGGCCACAATTGATTATTTTTGAAAACCCAAAAAGCATGACATAGCCATTATTTTTTATTGACCTCATAAGATAGAAACATGAATGTCATACTATTAGAACTGTGTGGGTTTTGTTATATTTTTTTTATTTTTCAAAAGTGCAGCTGTACCGATGTGTCCAAGTGAGTCCAAGTTTTGCGCATTTACAACTATGACAGCCACGTTCAGATTTGCATTCACACTATCAGTGCTGTGCAGGCTTTGGCAGCTTCAGGTTTCGTCATCCAAACCAGATTCCAATGATTATGCTACATTGCCCAACCCCAACCTTCTGGCTCAAGAACAGGTGGCTGAGTTTGACAACTTGTTGACCAAATACCAGCTTGGAGGACTGCTCTCTTGGTGTACTGCATGCAGCAAAGCATCTTTCGTTAGTGAGATGGTTTCAAGGCTGATACTTTTTTTGGAGACTAGTTCCCTCCTTACATCGTTCACATTGTCATCAGTGCTGGTTTTGTTATGCATGACGATTGTCAAACGCTCCAGACGATTGAAATGCTCAGAATCTGCTTCAACTTCCTCAAATGGTGATTTCATACAAACAGAAAGGAATCTATAACCAAATGGTAACTCTTCCATGCTTGCCATGCAATTTTTTCCCCTTTTTCTGAAGAGGGTAGATCGTAGATGTGGTATCACACCCGGTGAATGCATGGAATATAGGAAGTGCCTTTGATGGCCTTTTCCCCATAGTGGTACAGAGATACAAGACATAGTTCTTGCTAACACCAAATGCTACCAGAGGTCAATTTCAGGACAAAGCTGCTGCAGATCAAAGAATTGGCCAATCAAGAATGACTAGAATATCAGTATCGACAGACCGTACTAGGATTTTCTTAGCCCCTTCAAGAAATGCATGTATGACGTGGACTTCAATTCTTGTATCTGCCTCCTATGTGTGCAATCTGGCATTTTCTGGCCAGTAGTTTTTGAGACAACTTCAACACTCTTTGTGATGAAAATGTATTTAACCTCTGCATGCGCATTGTCATTTTACACAGTCTGTGTCAGACAGGCAAATAGCTTTGATTTGTTTGTAGAATCAAGCAGGAAGTCTTTCCATTTCGATGGTATTTTTGTTTGTGGGCTGACCTTCAGACAGATGCCACTGCTTCCTTTCTCCTCGTTGATGCTTTGATACTGTGTGGCACATACTGGTCCCATATGACATCTGCTCTGTCAGTAACATGCTGTAGCTCACATTCAAGTAATGGTGAGAATACATTCTCTGCATAATCTCTGAAAGTAGTGGCAGTGGCAGTAGTTAGATTGTGCATTAATGCTGCCCCATCCAAATTCTGCAATCAAACACATCAGGAATTTCATTCTGCCCGCTTGCATCGAAGCATCTCATGAGGTCCGATTTAGTGCCTGTCCGAAGTTTACCATAGTCAGACAGACTTGGGGGATATTCTGATTCTCATGGGAGAAGAACAGGTCCAGATCAGCACCTCTTTGCTGGTTAGTGATGTAGAAACGACCAAAAAAGGTTTGCATCATTCCGCATTTCCGGGCAGATGCAAGCTGCTTTGCTTTGGGGTTGGTCTTGGTATTAGGTGTCTTGAGCAATGGTAAGTGTTTTGTTTAATCGAGTCATGGATTGACTTTGTTCTGTCCTGCAGAACATCTATCTGAAACCTCTGGTATTGGAGAAACCAAGATTCTCAAATTGCGAATGATGGAAACCACGAGTTGATCAGCACATTCTCGTGTATGCTGGACAAGAAGCTCTGAACAGTCATCTCGGAAAGGATTCCCATATCCGTTCATTGTTTCGGTGAGGCTGTTCACTTGATTCAGTTTTTAAGTTTGATGGCGGCCATTTTGGGCAATGTATGGCCACCATCTTTTTTTTGTTCTTGAAATATTTTCAAACTAATGATTTCAATGGATTCCTTGCATCTGAAAACATATAAAAAGGACATTTTATTCATGTTTCTATCTGGTCTCGTACCGAAAATATGACGATTTACGGATGTTGACGAGTCCATGGCAGCCATCTTGGATTTTACACCCTTCACATGGACTGATTGTTTGGAGCATGGGATTTTTTTTTCATTTATATACCCATAGCACCTCATAACAAAACATTGGCACTTTTGTCACTCTTGTAACGATTTCATAATTTTATGGCGGTAAGCCACCTGATCGTTAGTGTTGTATATTATTTGGAATTCAGCATCTCAAAAAGCTGTGATGAATATCCCATTAACACTCTCCCCGCTCCATGAATGTCAACCCAGGCTAGTATCTATACACTGCCCAATTATATTTTTCCCATTAACAACAACTGGTTGTTTTTATTTTTTAGCAATTACCAAAGATTGGTATTCCGTGAAGTGATGGGTCTTACATTCTAGTACAGTAGAAAAATAAGAGGACCAACGAGACCTGTGGAACCTATGTATAATGGCTTTCCAGATGGAACAACACTTATTAACAGTCGTGAATTGTTGACGGTTGTTGAGATAAGAAGTGAACCATTGCAGAGCAATACCCTTAATACCATAAACTTGCAGCTTAGATAAGAGAATCAACTATGATAAACAAGGGACTTTGAAAATGATGTAATCCACCACCCCAGAATGCTCAGTGCACATGCGCAGAAATCCTAGCAACGGCGTCATCAGGGCAGCCGAACGTATATCATATGTGTGAGATCAGGATTGTTGCCTAAAATGGCTCACAACGCTTCGAAAAGAAACAGAAAATATTTGGAAACGTACATGCGAGAAAGGTATGTGCCTCTGCACAACAAAAGAGTTGGAGAACTTTCTGAACTCGCCAAAAAGCTGATAGCTTGCAGCTCCCAAACTGTAAACTCCGTCGACATTGGTCCCACTCCCCTCCCTCAGAATTTCTCCATGGTGCTTGCGACTCACTGCGTGTGGCATGGCCCTCTCAGGGGAATATGTTGTGGTCAGCAACAGGTATTCTGCTGGCAACCTCAGGTTCCTGACCTGGGTTGGCCTAGCTGTACATGGTTAACCGCTGGGTCGTTGCGTGTTAGACGTCGTCGGCCTGGCAATTCGTCGCAGGGGGCCACATGGGAGCCAATGGATGGTTTTGCTGTCCCAAACTGCTATGGACTCCACTCCGGTGGTCTGGAGCTTCAGTCTGCCGCCTCTGCACCATGGTGGTCAGCACCTGAAACACGCTGGAGTGCGGAGGAGGGAGAGAGGGGGGAGGACAACAGACCAGGGCTTTACGGCCCTGGGAGGGGAGGCGTTGAGCCGGCACTGACCTCTCCTCATGGTTAAATATTTTTACGGTATGCCATCCTGATGAGGGTAAATAAGCCGAAATCTGGATAGACATCTCCGCTTGATGTTCAACAATGTTGACCATAAAATCTGTTTGACAAAGTCGCCGGGATGGAGGTGACGCTTTAGTGTTGGACTTTACGTCCATTGAAGATTAGGGGAGTGCTTGATATATACATATATATATATATATATATATATATAATATATATATACATATATACATATATATTGGATGTAGTTATATCCACTGTCAGCGCTCACTTTTTCTAACATGAAACGGGAGGAACTAAACACCTCACATCCACAGATATTTCTCGATTTTCCTATATTCGTACACCCACTCCTATGGTAGCGGCAGGAAGGATCATGTTATTATCCTCTCTGGGTATATAGAATACAGTAGATCGAGCCTCGGGTCCATTATTCTATGTGGTACACGATAAGCATACAATGCCTCAAGAATGTCGGGTTTCCTCCCTTTTAGTTTCATGTTAAACAGCAGCAGCAACTTTAAAAAGGTAATCACTAATCATGTGTGTTTGTGGTTTATACTATATATATATATATTTTTTTTATTTTTTTTTTTTTTTACTTCTGGTAGGGGTGCTCCACGAAATGCCACGATAAGCCATTTATACATGTTAACATGGCTTTTGTCCAAGGAGGAAAAACCACTTGGGGAGGGGGCATATATATATATATATATATATATATATATATATATATATATATATATTATATATATATTATTAGTTAATATAATATTATGCTGTTATAATTACCTCTACGACTGAAGGTGGACAAAGGTTGTTTTCACTCTTGTCTGTGAGCAGGATATCTCAAAACATTAAGGATGGATTCGGACGAAATTTGGTGGACAGGTTGCGTGTGTGTGACAAGGATATATTCATAAGATTTTGGTGAAGATCCGGATCCAATAATTTTGAAGTGATTTCGAGAGAGAGCAAGAGCGAGAGCGAGCGAGAGCGAGAAGAGAAGAAATATCAAAAAAGTTGTGGATGGATTCAGACGAAACTTGGTGGACAGGTTGGGTGTGTGCCAAGGACGAAATGATGAGATTTTGGTGAAGATCCAGATGCGAGACATTTTTTTAATTTGATAAGTGATTGTTCACCATTGAGAGATTTGGCCGAAAACAGAAACGACACGATATCTCAAATGTTGTGGACGAGTTATGACAAAACTTGGCGGATTAGTTAGGTATGTGACAAGAAGAAGCCGATTAGATTTTGGTTCAGGTCCTGATCCAGTCCGGCCTATTAGTGGGATCCAAAATGTAAACTGTTTAGGCTTGCGGAGGTATGCGCTCTACCGAGTGTTGTTCTAGTTACCATTGGTATTAGTTGATTGATGTCAGGAAATTGTTAAGTGGAGTACCAGGAGTTCTGCAGATGAAGGAAGCAATCGTCAGGATAAAATAGAGGAAGACTTGGAGGAAGAATGACTTAGGGAAAATGAAAACAGTGTGTCAGGAGTAACCGAGGTGAATAACCTGGATACATGTGCAAACTTCAATCACAGAAGTGGAAAAAGCAGAAACACAAACAACAACAACAACAAAACAAAACAACAAAAACCACCAAAGGGAGGGTGAGGGAACAGATGAAAACAATACAAGTCTAATAAAAGGGGTTGAAGAAAGAATGAAGCTTTGCAAAGAGTGAAATGAGTGACAAAGCAGGCCCAACTAAACCGAGGCAGAAGAACAAGATCAAATAACCAAACCGACATGCAAAGACAAAGCAATGAGCACACTATAGAATATAGATTAAAACTAACAGAGTGGAGAACAATCGATGGCAACAAAGACAAATGTGGAACGGTTGACAACTTTGGAAGTAGGTCACTCAGAAACGAGAGAAAATGCTGCTAAACCCACAAATTGGAAACGCGAAAACCTTCAGCAATAAATAAATCAACTAACTAACTAACTAACTAACCTCACCTCTCCTGTATGCAGCTGGAGGTGCTGGTCATCCTGCAGGACACGTCCTTTTCACCAGCCAATCCTGCGCCATCGGAAAACAAGATCGACAACAGTACAGCCAATATATTTGATATAAATAAAAGGAGTGTGTCTGGTTTATTTTTTTGCTTTATTTTTTTTCTCCTCTCACCGTTTCACAAATAGTCACCAAATTTTGCATGAAGAATTAACAAATCATACAATTCTGCTTTTGGCATCCAAATTTACTTTCAACTTTTATTCCATTTGACCTCGTCGAATGTAGACTTTTTCTCAAAGTGATGGCCATGCTGGATGATGTCAAAACATTCCAGTGATAGGTGCTTCAAGTCCAGTTTCTGCCACTGATGGTTATTGTCGTCGTCGTTCTCCACTTATTCAGTTAATCACAGGATTGTTGTTGTTGTTGTTGTTACATGTCTCTCCATCCACTCAAATGCCATACCCTCCCATCTCATCACCAGTCCATGACGGGCATATCCGCTAGTATTTTAAATAAACACAGCAATAAAAACTAGAGAAAACATTTACTCGAGTAGAAAAGCAATTTACTTCTGCAAATATTTACTGCAGGTGCTTCCTTCTGTACATCGTTAGATAGGTTAATAAAATATAAATAAGAATAAAAAAATCAGTTCATAAGGTGAAGAAGGTCGTGATACTTTGTCTTCACCAGTTCCCTGAAATTATATATTTCTCTACTTTTCAGCAGAAAATTTGGCATTTTGACTTCGCTTGTTACCTACACCACCGAAGGTGGATGGAGGTTATACTTTCACCCCTGTCTGTTTGTCTGTTTGTTAATTGCCGGAATCCTTCGGATTTCGGCAATTATGTTGGTCGGTTGTGTGTGTCATTCTGTGTGTCTGTCTGTCTGTCTGCTGTCTGTTTGTGTGTTTGTTTACCCTGTAGCAGCCACACCGTTTCAGCGATCATGACCAAACTGGATACAGACGTCGGCCATGGTCCAACTTAGACACTTGTCGTTTTTGGTGAATCTAGGTCAAGGTCAAGGTCACCGAAAAACCGAAATTCTTATTTTCGCAATAACGTCCGCTAAAATGGTCATATCGACTTTAAACCAAATCCAAAATGTGCATCTTCCAATTCTGCATCCAACCATAGGTCTCATTGGGGTGTCACACCAACACCTTCTTAGCGGTCGGGGGTCGAATGTCAGGGGGGGGTCGGGTCAAAAATGTCAAATTGCGATAAAAACGCCATTTCAAGTCCGATTGACTTCCAAGTTATGATCATGACCAAACTAAGTGCTACAACTCATTAAACAGTAGCACTATCGACTTATAAGAACCAAATTAATTTCCAGGTTTTTGTTTTTTCAGAGATCATGGAGATATGACAAATTATTCTGGCAATTCCTTGCTCAATGAGCAATTTCATTTGTTTGTTTGTCTGTGAGCAGGATATCTAAAAATGTTAAGAATGGATTCTGACAAAACTTGGCAGACAGGTTGGCTGCGCAACAAGGACAAATTGATTCAATTTTGATGAAGATCAGGATTCTGGTCTGGATCCGAGAATTTATTAATTACCTCTGCTACAGAAGGTGGATGGAGATCGTTTTCACCCTGTTTGGTGGACTGTGAGCAGGATATCTCAAAAGGTTATGAAATGAATCGGACGAAACTTGGTGGACAAGTTGGGTGCGTGACGACAAATTGATTAGATTTTGATAAAGATTCAGATCCGATCACTAGAATTCTTGAAGTGATTCTTCACAATTGAGAGACAGGGCCAAAACAATACATAGCACGATATCTAAAAGGTTATGGAAGGATTCGGACGAAACTTGGTGGACAGTTGGGTGCGTGACAAGGACAAATTGATTAGATTTTGATAAAGATTCAGATACGCATCAACGCAGAATACTGAAGTGATTCTTCACAATTGAGAGACAGGGCCAAAACAATACATAGCACGATATCTCAAAAGGTTATGGATGGATTCTGACAAATCTTGGTGGACAGGTTGGGTGTATTGCAAGGACGAAATGATTCGATTTTGGTGAAGATCTGGATCCGGCCCGTCAGTGGGATACAAAACGTAAACTGTTCACTGTTCAGCCAGGCAGTGGTATGTGCTCTACTGAGTGCCATTCTTATTTTTTAAGCGATTCTTCACCATTGTGAGACAGGGCTAAAAATAATTATATAGCACAATATCTCAAACAGTTATGAACAGATTCGGATGAAAGTTGGTGGATGAGTTGGGTGAGTGACAAGGACAAGCCGATTAGATTTTGGTTATGGTACGGATGCAGATCCGGCCTATCAGTGGACTACAAAACATAAACTGTTCTGCCTGACGGAGGTATGCATTCTCCCGAGTGCCGTTTTAGTATTTACCCAAGTGTTCGTTCTAGCATTTCTTGTAGCTCTAGTATTGCAATAGGCACTGCGTCAACGGTGCTAAACTTCCGGATTTTTTTTATACGACCTTTAAATTATTTATTTTATAATTGAACACTGTAGAATACAAATTGCCTTCTGATTGCTTCCAAAAATCTCCAGTTTTGCATTACTTGAACATGTTAGATAAGGTGGTGTATAAGACTACTTTAAAATCATTATGTTATTTCAATTGAATTACGTACTTGAACACTGCATGGGGTACAATGTTCTGTTAACTCTCTTGTATAGAATGTTTTACATCCAAGGTGTGCAGTGTCTTCAGTCTCATTTTGTGTCTTATCCTTAATAGGTATCTGCAAACGCCACCATTACAAATGAAGAAAGTTGACGAATATAAAGACACTTTGTAAGGTTGGAAGTTATGGGAGTGATTAGGCTTAGTTTTTCACATTTCTGTTTGAGGTTTAACCCGATCTACAATTGTACCTGTTATCTGCATTTATCTCTTGAACAAGGTATTACAAGTTTTGAATTCACTTACATCAGTAATTGTTATATTTTCAAAATGGATTTACTGGACAAGTCACAAAACATGGGATGCTAAGTGTATTTATCACACAACCGTTTCAGTTTAACCCTCGTAAACCCTTCCAGGTTTGAATGTCTTTCTAGCAAACCTGTTGTTATTAACCTTCCAGAGTCGAGACTCTCTACTCACCTGCATCATTTGTCCCTTTTCTCTCACCTGTAAAAATGGGCCTCCCTGCATCTGTTCAACCCACTGGTCTCTATACTAACTGGATAGGGTGCCTAACGTTAATGGGTTAGGCGGTTTTGAAGTCAACGGAAGTACCCCATCCGCCATATTCCTTCTCCCACAACACAGAAAATCCCGTTTGCATCAATACTTGCTTCAAGGTGCATATTCCCTACGAAAATTCCACCTTCCTACTTCATTTTTCTCCTTTCCCACTTGATTTTAGCCCATTCCCAGGTTAAAAAAGCATTGTTATAGTATTTATGAAATGCCATTGTGTGCTGCTAACAGTTGTAAAAACCACAACGGTCGTAATCAAAGAAGAAGAGGAAGAGGAATCACAATTCATCCAGAAGTGGCATTCGTCTTTGTGACTAACAGTCCCATTCATTCGTTTAGGAAGACAGCAACGATGGTGGACAAATGGCTTCAAAAAACATGAACGTCCTCTTGTATCCAGTTACAATAGAGATCAGTGGTTTAACCATACTCTTCCCTCCAAGTGCACCAGACTACAGCTGTCGACCATTTAACGTCTGCATTTCCTACCCACCTCCTTTACTCTGGCTAACACTCCTCCCAATACCCACCTCTTTATACTGCCAAACTCTCCCAATGACCACCCCTTTACTCTGGCTAACACTCCTCCCAATACCCACCTCTTTACTCTGGCTAACACTCCTCCCAATACCCACCTCTTACTCTGGCTAACACTCCTCCCAATACCACCCCCTTTTACTCTGGCAACACTCCTCCAATACCCACCCCTCTTTTACTCTGGCCAACACTCCTCCCAATACCCACCCCTTTTACTCTGGCTAACATTACCTCCAATACCCACCTCTTTACTCTGGCTAACACTCCTCCCATACCCACCCCTTTACTCTGGCTAACACTCCTCCCAATACCCACCTCTTTTACTCTGGCTAACACTCCTCCAATACCACCCCTTTACTCTGGCAACACTCTCCAATACCACCCTTTACTCTGCCAACATCCTCCCATACCACCCCCTTTACTCTGGCAACACTCCTCCCAATACCCACCCCTTTACTCTGGCCAACACTCCTCCAATACCCCCCCTTTACTCTGGCCAAAACTCCTCCCAATACCACCCCTTTACTCTGCTAACACTCCCCAATACCCACCCTTTTTATAATACCCTCTTTATCTGGCTAACACTCCTCCAATACCCACCTTTTACTCTGCTAACATCCCCAATACCACCCCCTTTACTCTGGCTAACACTCCTCCCAATACCCAACCCTTTTACTCTGGCTAACACTCCTCCCAATACCCACCTCTTTTACTCTGGCTAACACTCCTCCCAATACCCACCCCTTTACTCTGGCTAACACTCCTCCCAATACACCCCCTTTACTCTGGCTAACACTCCTCCCAATACCACCCCCTTACTCTGGCTAACACTCCTCCCAATACCACCCCCTTTACTCTGGCAACACTCCTCCACATACCCACCCCTTTACTCTGGCTAACATTCCTCCAATACCACCTCTTTACTCTGGCTAACACTCCTCCCAATACCACCCCTTTACTCTGGCTAACACTCCTCCCAATACCCACCTCTTTTACTCTGGCTAACACTCCTCCCAATACCCACCCCCTTTACTCTGGCCAACACTCCTCCCAATACCCACCCCTTACTCTGGCTAACACTCCCCAATACCCACCCCCTTTACTCTGGCCAACACTCCTCCAATAACCCACCCCCTTTACTCTGGCCAACACTCCTCCCAATACCCACCCCCTTTACTCTGGCTAACACTCCTCCCAATACCCACCCCCTTTACTCTGGCCAAACCTCCCAATACCCACACCCTTTACTCTGGCTAACACTCCTCCCAATTACCCACCTCTTTTACTCTGGCTAACACTCCTCCCAATACCCACCCCCTTACTCTGGCTAACACTCTCCCAATACCCACCCCCTTTACTCTGGCCAACACTCCTCCCAATACCCACCCCTTTACTCTGGCCAACACTCCTCCCAATACCCACCCCCTTTACTCTGGCTCACTCCTCCAATACCCACCCCCTTTACTCTGGCCAACACTCCTCCCAATACCCCATCTTTTACTCTGGCTAACACTCCTCCCAATACCCACCCCTTTACTCTGGCTAACACTCCTCCCAATACCCACCCCCTTACTCTGGCCAACACTCCTCCCAATACCCACCCCTTTACTCTGGCTAACATTCTCCAATACCCACCTCTTTTACTCTGGCTAACACTCCTCCCAATACCCACCCCCTTTACTCTGGCTAACACTCCTCCCAATACCACCTCTTTTACTCTGGCCAACACTGCTCCCAATATACCCACCTTTTTACTCTGGCTATCACTCCTCCCAATTACCCACCTCCTTTACTCTGGCCAACACTCCTCCAATACCCACCTCTTTTACTCTGGCCAACACAACACTCCTCCCAATACCCACTCTTTTACTCTGGCCAACACTCTCCCAATACCCAACCTCTTTTTACCTCTGGCCAACACCAACACTCCTTCCCAAATACCCACCTCTTTTACTCTGGCTAACACTCCTCCAATACCCACTCTTTTACTCTGGCCAACACTAACACTCCTCAATACCACCTTTTTACTCTGCCAACACTAACACTCCTTCCCAATACCACCTCTTTACTCTGGCCAACACTAACACTCCTCCCAATACCCACCTCTTTACTCTGGCCAACACTAACACTCCTCAATACCCACCTCTTTTACTCTGGTAATACTAACACTCTCCCAATAACCACCTCTTTTACTCTGGCTAACACTAACAACTCTCCAATACCCACCTCTTTTACTCTAGCTAACACTAACACTCCTCCCAATACCACCTCTTTTACCTGGTAATACTCTCCCAATACCACCTCTTTACTCCGCCAACACCAACACTCCTCCAAATACCCACCTCTTTTACTCTGGCTAACACCAACACTCCTCCTAATACCCACCTCTTTTACTCTGGCTAACACTAACACTCCTAATACCCACCTCTTTTACTCTGGCTAACACTAACACTCCTCCTAATACCCACCTCTTTACTCTGGCTAACACTAACACTCCTCCTCATACCCACCTCTTTTACTCTGGCTAACACTAACACTCCTCCCAATACCCACCTCTTT
>CM068962.1:108899376-108933133 GCA_035128595.1 Eptatretus atami | reverse complement strand
AAAGACCATGAAGACGTGTCACCAAAGGCCTAATTGAACATTTGGGTGGCAGTTATGTCCTGGTACTTTGTGTGATGTAAGCTCGTGTACTTTTATGGCCATGAGTTTGTGGCCTCCCGGTTTACAGAATTATTTAGCACACCACAAAGTGTTCGTTAAACCTAATTCCACTGACGAGAGGGATGTGCTGATAAATATAACCCCAAATCTCACGAGAATGAACATTTATCACTAAAAGGAGACGCCAGGGGGTTGTCTCAGCCTGTCATCCTTCCGAGGTCGGCGAAATGACTACCAGTTCCAGTGTGTGTACTGGAAGAGGGGCACTGCATCAGCGACACTGTCGCGCTTCAAGAAATGATAGCTACCCCGGCAGCTAAGCTGCCATACGACAACCACCACTAAAAGGAGACGCGTGCGTCCTCGTCCGCGTCCCTGTCCGTCTGAAGGTCTGTCTCCATCACACTTTGGTTGAAAGGGTTCCTGCGGTAGTCGTATAAAATAATCAGTACTGTTGGAAAGCTGATGGTCAATTTACTTGGGATGGAAATTTGTGTCCGTTTAATCATAAAAGTGCCTTCCCTGTTTGGAAGAGGAAGAAGCAGGACCTTGAAGTTTAATGTAGCGGTTCCAAAGGTATGACCGCAGGAATGCTTTTGAATAAACCTTGATGGACATGAAGGGAACACACAAAATTATATATACTAATACTTCTCGAAGCAATAAACGAGAGTGAAGTTGATGGTGCGCCATCGCAAATCCCCACGCTTCCCATATAAAGCAAAGTTGAAAGATTGCAAAACGTTCCACCAGGAATGACCCAATATCAAATTGAGGTTAAAAAAAAATTCCCCCTTTGTTTTGACCCCTGTGACCCCAAGTCCCTTCCCCCCCCCCCTCCCGGGGCGTGAACTGTGGGTCAAATCCAAAATAAATTGTTACATATTTCATGCATCCCATAATGTTGATTGCATATACAAAATTTCATTAATAATGTGCCTATAATTGCATTTTAACCCCACCCCATGGGGCAGGACCAAAATTATAATGCTCTTGTACCTTTGTGCCATGTGGTGATCATAACTACCAAGTTTGGTGAATCTATGCACAGCCGTTTTGGAGGCGATAACGTGACGGACAGACGGACTGACAGAACTGATTACAATACCCCCAGCTCCTGTTTTTTTCAAAAAACATGGGGATAAATATCTGAAAAATCACTCATGGAGTGACACTTGGTGAAACGGAATGGCACTCGGTAGAACGCGTACCTCCTCCAGGCTGAATAATTTACATTTTGGATCCCACTGATCGGTCGGAACTGAATCTGGACCTCAACCAAAATGTAATCGGCTTGTTATTGTTGTCACCTAATCAACTTTTACACCTCGTTTTGTCATAACTCGTCCACAACTTTTTGAGATCTCATGTGATGCATAGTTTTTAGCCCTTTCTCTCAATGGTGAAGAATCAGTGAAAAATTAAACAATTCTCGTATCCAGATCTGGATTTGGATCTTCACCAAAATGAATCAATTCTTCCTAGTAGCACTCCCAACCTGTCCACCAAGTTTCGTGTGAATCCATCCATAACCTTTTGAGATATTTTGCTAGATATCATTTTTGGCCCTTTCTCTCAATGATGAAGAATCACTTAAAAAATTCTCAAATCTGGATCCGGATTCGGATCTTCACCAAAATTAAGCGTTGCTGTCCTTGGCCGGTCAAAACACACACACCCAGAAAAAATGCAGAACGATGCTTAGAAAATCTGTTGTGCCAAAATCTTGGTGCGATGCCACACGACCAAATAGTTTACTGTAAGGACTAACGACGGTACTGACGGACTGAGCGGACTGACGGACTGACGGACTGATACGACTGACGGACTGACATATACGCTTTACAGAACCAACATACTTGGCAAATACTTTTGCTCCCATGAGGGTGCTAAATGGATAGCACACAGAATGAGCACACAGCCAACAACAACCACAGCCAAGACGGTGTTACGTCGGCTAGCTGTGAGGACTTGGTTAACTTTGTCAGGCGTTCAGGTCACTGCCCTCTGTAGGTTACAGCAGGAATTTTTAACTTGTTCAGGGTGCCTGTGATAATTCACCTCCTCTTCGTGAAGGGCACCTTGGGATCTTTAACGTCCACCAAATAATGCTAAGTCTGGACACCTGGCTTAACATTCATCTCCCCTCTCCCCTCGCCTCCTCTCTCCTCTCTCCTCGCTCTCCTCTCCTTCCCCTTCTCTCCCCTCGTCCCCTGCTCCTCCCTCTCCCCTTCCTCCCCCCCTCCCTCTCTCTCTCCCCCTCCCCCTCTCCCCTCTCCCCCTCTCCTCCCCCTCTCCCCTCTCTCCCCCTCTCCTCCCTCTCTCTCCCCCCCTCCCTCTCTCTCTCCATCCCCCCTCTCTCTCTCTCTCCCATCCCCCTCTCTCCCTCTCTCTCTCTCTCTCTTCTCTCTCTCTCTCCATCCCCCCCTCTCCCCTCTCTCCATTCCCCCCCTTCTCCTTCCTTCTCCATCCCCCCCTCTCCTCTCTCTCCATCCCCCCCCTCCCCCTCTCTCTCCCATCCCCCCTCTCCCTCTCTCTCCATCCCCCCCTCTCCCTCTCTCTCCATCCCCCCCTCTCCCTCTCTCTCCCTCTCCTCCCTCCCTCTCCCCCTCCCCTCTCCCCCCTCTTCCTCTCTTTCTTTCCCTCTCCCTCTCCCTCTCCCTCTCCCTCTCCCTCACGCCCCATCCCTCTCTCCCTCTCCTTTATGGTTTTGTGCCGAGGCCGGTTTTATGCTGCAGCTCTTCTCAATTAACTAGAAGCACCCGTTGGATGCACGCCCGGACGGACGCACACAGGGACACAGGCATGCGAGGCCAAGCCCCTTTTCGCTCACCTTCACATTCAACAAGTAACACTTTTACCATCCAGGTCTGTTGTGTGACCTTCAAAGGGGACTAAAGTTAAATTCCCAGCATTTTTACCACTTTAATACCCATAATTGGCTTTAAAATGCCTGTCATTCTCGTCACACGTTTACACAATTGTGATGAAGCTTTCTCACCCCCCCCCCCCTCTCCCTTATTAATTGTGATGTGATTGTTAGTTTGACCATACAAGTCATGCTGCATGTTCGTGTGGTTTACAGTATTCAGTGGGATATGTTGTGCAGTCGGAATAACATTCCGCATGCTTTGCATTGCATGTTGACGCTTACTCAGAGCTACATCTGCATTGCATGTTAATGTCTGCTATTATTTTGCTGTCATTGTCACCTCCTACAGGTTCCATGAATAGTTCTCCAGCTGTCTCTTGTGTCCATGCTGCCCATACATTTAATTATCCCTATGCTTTTTGAAAAAAAAATGGGGGTTATATTGTAATCGGCTCGATCTGTCCTGTCTGTCCTGTCTGTCCTGTCTGTCCGTTTGTCACGTTATCTTCTCCGGAACATTTGAGCAGAAATTCACCAAACTTGATCATTATGATCACCACATGGCAAGAAGGTGCAAGAGCAGTATCATTTTTGGCCCCGCCCTCTAGGGCCATGATGTGGGGTCAAAAGGTCAAATACTGAACAATGCAATTCCGGACACATTTTAAAGCATCTATAAATGAAACTTTGCGTGTGCAATCAAGATTGGGGTGTGCATTAAATATGTACAGAGATCTTGGATTTGAACCCCGGGTCATGCCCCAAGAGGGTGGGGCACTTGGGGTCACGGGGATCAGAACCCCGGGTCATGCCCCAGGGGGGTGGGGGACTTGGGGTCACGGGGATCAGAACCCCGAGTCATGCCCCAAGGGGGTGGGGGACCTGGGGTCACGGGGATCAAAACGAGAAAAAAAATTTATGCCTCCACTGATGAAGTCGCCAGAGGCAATTGTGTTTTTGGGTTTAAACTCAAAATTTGATATTGAGTCATTCCTGGTGGAACTTTTTGCCATCTTTCAACTTGGCTTTGAGTGGGAAGTGTCGGGATTTGCAATGGCACACCATCGACTTCACTCCAGTTTTATTTTTTGAAAGGAATTTGGGAAGAATGATTGCAATTTAAATTGTACACCTGTTATATTTTTTAACGAACAAGCTGTAACATTTTGAAGATGAGAGAATATTTTTCGGTTATTTCTTCGAAATAAGCTCTTAGAGTGGGTCCCGGTGTTCGGCCATCCGTTCGTCCGTACGTCCGTCCGTTAACATTTAATTAAAACATCTCCTCATAAACTACCTGACCGATATGGATCAAATTTGGTACGATGCATCAGGACAGCAAGCAAGGTCTCATGGGTTGTGCTCTCCATCTGGATGCACCACCGGTAAAAGGGAGGTTTTGCCCCAAATATTGGTATTTTATTCAAAAATATTCTTCTTAGAAACTGTCAGATCCACACCAAACTCGCCACGAGGCATTGTGACCATGTGCTAACCTTAAGTTGTGCTCCCCATGCCCGTACCACTTCAGGAAGGGGGGGGGGGGGGTGGCATGGCCCCTTCCCCCTCATCCCTCATTTTCACCCTGCCTGTTGGGGAAATAACCATCAGTCCCCCATGTGGCTATTTATGAAGTTAAGCCTGGTGTTGGTTTAACGGTTAAGTTGGCTGGCTTGAGATCTTAGGGTCATGCGTTTGAGCCCCTGTAGTACCGTTCAATAACATCAGGTGGGTTGACAGCCTGTCATCCTTCCGAGGTCAGCAAAATGAGTACCAGCTTACTGGAAACAGGGGGCACTGATCAGCAGCACAGCCACACTTCCAGAAATGCTGCAACCAGCAGCCCCAAATTTCAGTTTTATTTTCCAGTTTTATTTATTTTCCTGATATTGCAGGTCTGGCTTTATCCAGTGGAAGAGAAGTGAATATATTTGATGTATAAATTTCTGTGATGTAGTCTGAAATTTATCTTTTTCCTTCTGATAAGATTACCACTAATGGGACCCTTGACACAAGTTCATTAAACTAGGATGTGACGAGTTGAATGATATTTATTTTTAAATTCCCATTTTATAAGTGATGCCACCATAATCTGTGCAATAAATGTCAATCCAATTTTATTATCTGATAACATGCATGTAATTCCTTTTTTTATCGTTGTTATCTTGACATAGCCATTGGGGACTACGATTATCAATGTTTTATACTTTCAGTTCACAGCTGTTCCCACCGCCGTCACCTCAGCCGACAATCTGTGTTGGATCGTGTGAACACACCTCATGATCCCCTGGTTTTACCTTCCCTCTATCACTTCTGTTTCATGCTGCTCTCTCCTTTCAAAATGAATGATGCAGAATTTGTCCTTTGGCTGCAAACGGATCTTGTTTGTTTGTTTCTTTGCTTGTGTGTTGGTGTTATATTAGGTGTCCAGATTTGTGTAGTGCAGATGATGCAACCCAGAATTGTTGTGCTCTCCCTCTCTTGTTGGAACCTCTCCCTCAATAATATTCGGCTTCCACTTCGCTGATGCCAAGTTTCCATTCTTTTTGGCAACGTGTAACTTTTTCTTTTGATTTGATTTTCACTGTGAGCCTTCCAAGGATTTTATTTCCATGAGAACATTTCTGAGTTTTCAGGAGGATGATGTATAAAATTTGTCTTGTTCTGTAACATTTTAAGGCAGATATAGTCCACTTGCTGACTTTGATTTTATTGTTTGCTTTTTAACTTGTAGTTTTGAGATTAATTTTGTGTCAATGAAATGAAATGACTTGGATGATTGAAGAGGGTCATTTGTTAGCATATATTACTACAGTCGAGTTTTTAAAAAATGGCTCGATGTGAATACTGAGCCAAGTGTCTCTTTTGAATAAATCTAGCTCCCCTTCCCTTCAGCCATTACTGTATGTATGTATGATGTATATATGTATATATACAGTAAGTCGTCTCGACTTACGACCGACCAAGTCATAAGTCGATTGGTTGTAAGTCGGCCGCCTTTATTTTTACCTTTATTATAGTGTATAGGCCTACGCAAAAATTACATATGTAAATACTGTATAATGATGTAATAATCATCTGTAAGTCATATTTTATTAACATTTTCTTTGTTCATTATTGTTATAACCTGGTTATAAAAACCATTTTATTGTTACTGTATAACGTTTTTACGGCCGTCAGGTTTAAGTCAAACACTGCAATACTACAGTACAATTGGTTTAAATTTGCAAAAACATACAAAAATACAAAAAATAGAAAACATTTACAGTAGTTACAAAACATGCTAAATTAAAAAAAATATGGGCCCGGTCCGTTGCGTCGTTATAACTGTCGATCGCATGGTGCAGAACCTTTCACAGCTTCACGAATCCTTTCTTTATCTCTCAAAATCGTCGACACAGTAGAGTGTGATAACTTAAGATCACGTGCGATCGCATTCACTTTCTTTCCTCCTTCGTACTGTTTGATCACCTGCATATTTGTGGCGAGATCAATGCCTTTCTTTTCTTCTTGGCAGGTTGAGGAGTAGACAAAGATAATTTCCTCTTGGTAGACATCTTGGGGGTTTGAAGTAAATTTTAAAGACAAACGGATACGGATAAATTGCGCTATACCGAGACCACGCTAACATGCCAGCACTGGCGGCGCTGGGCGGAAACTGTCGTACCCCAGCTGGGCAACACTCGTGCTGCCAGACGCGGAGCAGTTGTAGCCAGACATACAGTACATATCACGGTCGCGGGCGTGGTCGTAAAGTCGATCAGTCGTAAGTCGCATAGTTCGTAAAGTCGACGACTGACTGTATGTATGTATGTTAGTGTATGTATGTACGTATACATACATACATCAGACGCACCTCCTGACTGTTATGGTGAGCATCACCACGGATTATGTCTCACACGCGATAAACCGCATAATCCGCACAGAACAACCATCCATCTGCCACCCAGATGATTGTTCCTGCTAATGCAAACCATTCAACCAGAAGGCACATGTATGCTTCTAAGGGAGCCGCCATCTTGGAACTGCTCTTCTGACATCATCGGCTCAATGTTGCCAGATCTAAAACAGGCAAAACATGACTCTTACTCATCGATATAACATATGTCTACAACCACACACATTACATTCTCAAATTTATATCGCCATTTAATGTTACTTATTGACGTGTGTGTGTGGGTGTGTGTGTGTGTGTATATATATGTATATGTATATATATATATATATATATACACACGTGTATATATGAGGTCCTTCTAAAAAGTAACGGGACCGAGCCTGCTGTGTGCTCCACTTACACAACTTGAATAAACGGGTTACGTTACAGTCTTTCGCAACATTCCAGCAAATATATGATTGGTGATGGTTGACTGCGCTCATTGTGTGATTTTTTACAGGTCGTGCTTTACACTGTTGTCTGTCTGAGTCGTCGTGAGTAGAGAGCCAATCGGAAATTTCTTGCCAAGCTTGGCAAAACACCTTCCGAATCCTTGGCAATGCTGCAGCAAGTCTATGGGAAGAAACGATGTCACGTACACGTGCATTTGAATGCCACAAGAGGTTCAAAGAGGGACGGAGGAGGTTGAAGACGATCCATGGTCTGGAAGACCTTAAAGAGCAGAACGGCGGACAACATCGAGCGTGTGAAGCAGATGGGTGCGCACAGATCGTCGACTCACGGTGCGAATGATTGCTGAGGAACTTCCATCAACAAGGACACTGTCTGGAGCATCATCACTGAAAATCTCGAAGTGCGCAAAGATGGTCCCCAAGCTGTTGGCCGAGGACCAGAAACAGCAAAGATCACTGTCTGTCAAGACATTATCGAGCGTCTCGATCACGATCCAGACCTGCGTCGGAGAGTCATTACTGGCGATGAATCGTGGATATTCGAATACGATCCCGAGACTAAACAGCAGAGTCGTTAGTGGAAAAGTCTGGCATCACCAAGACCAAAGAAAGCAAGATGTCGAAGACAGGTCAAGGTGATGCTCATCGCGTTTTTTGACATCAAGGGCATTGTCCACTTCGAGTTTCTACCACAGGGTCAAACAGTGAATCAATACGTGTACAAGAAGATCCTCCAGCACCTCCTGAGATCAGTCTGGGACAAGGAGAGGATCTGTGGGAGAACAACCGCTGGTGCTCCACCATGAACAACCCCCTGCTCACAGTGCCCTGAGCATCCGACAGTTTCTGGCGGAGAGGAACGTGCCAACTCTGGAGCAACCCCCGTATTCATCAGACTTGGCCCCTTGTGATTTTTTCCTATCCCCAAGTTCAAGGGGTGATCAAGGGGACCCGATTTCCTGATGTGGAGGCCATCAAAAGGGCCGTGACGACGGAGCTCCGACGGATTCCAGAAAGAACCCTTCCGGGGGTGCATCGAAGCGTGGAAGAAGAGGATGGACAAGTGTGTCAGACTGGAGGGAAACTATTTTGAAGGGACAAGCTGCGATTTCAATATATTTTTTGGAATAAAATTTCTGTGAAGTCAGTCCCGTTACTTTTTAGACGGACCTCGTGTATATACATACATATATATATATATATACATAATATATATATATAATATATATATATATATATATATATATATATATAAAGACCCACCCACATCTCTCACCTGTGAATGGAGGGAATAGCCAATTAGTTCTCATCTCATCAACTAAACCCAGGTGGCTAGGATTATATAAATAATAATATATAACGCTTAGCTTGTGCAGGCCCTCATGGTTGCTTTATGCAGCAGTTTTGGCTTGAGCATGGGAGACATGTCAATAATATATATATATATATATATATATATATATGTATGTATAATGTATATATATACATTATACACACATAAATATATATTTTGTGGTATTTCAAATTTATTATTTAGTTGTAGAACATAAAGACTGAAAGTGCAGTATGATTGGATCACACCATCATGTCTGGCCTGACATGTAGCAAATAGCTCTGTTGACAGCTTTCCCAAAAAGTGTTGGCAATGGTCTGGTAAGCATTGTGATTTGCATTGAGTGTTAACAGGTATGATATCATCAGGCAGTTTTGCTAAAATTGGAGATGAGGGAACAGGATCTATTCTTACGTAACTCATTTGAAAGGGTCTGAGAGAGGACTGCAAATGTTATGGAAACAAAGGAACAATACTAACCGCCAAAATTATTTTTATGAAACTGGGGGGTGGTGGGGGGGGGGGCGGGACCCCAAAAAACTTCCATGTTGATACAAATGATATGAAAGAGTTATGCAATTGGTTTTTGGCTTTGCCAAACTCAGACCTTTGCAAGTACTTTGTTTGGCTGCATTGATATGCAATGAATATCTGAACAGTCTATTCGATGCTCAAAGCTGTGAGATGATGGACAGTTTGGCATGCTGGTAAGAAAAAGGAATTGGTTGGTGTTAGGTTACAGAGTCCCAGCCAATCTACAGTACATCATTAGTTCAGAACTGCAAGTTAGGTTTTGTCATAAAGGTATACATGACCTCCCAAGAAGTAAGCCGTCAATCCCACATCCAGGGTCGAATTGAGATAAGTGCACTAAAGTCATCTTTCAAGGTCAGTGTAACTTTAGTGTTAATGGAAGTTTTAAACAAAAAGTTTTAGCCTAATACTGATGCTTGTTTATTGCAATTCTAAGTGGGAGCCTGAAGTTTGAAATCCCTTTTTTTCAGAGCTCATATCTTTTTGGTTAGTCCAGTTTGCTTCTCAGTAGGCGTAGATCACTTGTTAAATTTCTTAGTGAGGAGATCACAACAAATGAGAATAATACCACTGACACCCTATTGTTCATATGATAATTTTGGAGTAAAGCTGCATGTTTACAAAACCAATCTGTGCAGTTGGTAAATGTTTTCATCAGCAAGAACGAGAGTTAAAGGGAAAGGCCATTTGGAATGTCTAATCTTTCTCAGATCCAACCCCATTCCATGGCACTCTTGACTTGTACTGGCATTGAATTAAATATGGAGGCTTGTATCCTGGAATATAGAGATATGCAAGGGACGCATGAGGAATGCATATTGAGAGGGAAGGATAAAAGACTTTTACTATTGTAATAGAATCGGAGTGGTGGAAGACCCATGAAGGATCATAATCTCAAGGCAAGAAACTGCTTCAGCAGAACTGACACTCTAATGGAGAGCATGGTATATGATGATGATTATGATGACGTGTGTGCGTGTGTGCGTGCGTGCGTGCGTGCGTATTGTTACAGTTGTGGGGGTAGGTGGAGGAATTTAATAGGAAAGTTAGGATTGAATAGAGTTGTTTGGTCCGTGGACGTGTCGGAGCCATCTCAATGTAATTAAGTATGGAGACTGTGAGCTTAAGTGTTGTGTCACCACACGGGGGTGGTGCGGTGTTAATTAGCTAGGGAGTAAGAATAAGTTCCCCCAGTATGTGATTTCCTCCCCTATGACCTATTCCTACGTTTTTGCATTTACAAGCGAGCCAAACGTGCTGAGCAGGCAGAAGCCCCGCCTCCAAGGATGATGGCTGGCGAAGTCATGCCCCCGAGGCTGATGATTGATGGGCGTGATGTCAGAAGCTAGCCGAGTGGGCAGAGGCCCCGCCTTTCCGGGTTTCGTGCGAGCAAGCCACGCCCCGGAGGAGGAAACGGGGGTTTGGCAACGTCAGTGAGTCAGAATTGAGTTCGGAGGAGGAACGGTTGAGTGCAGAATGATGGACGCACGCGGTCGAGAAACAACGTAGCTCAGAGATGGCCTGTAAGAACAGGGCTTTACGGCTGGCTTTCCTTCGACACATGAAGAAGGTGGCACAATTCTTGTATTCGTGTTGAGGCGATTTGGCTCACGTGGTGAAGCAAGATGCTGGTCTTTGGTTCTTGGTTGGGTCATGAGGAATGGACCCCGATCCCCGTGTATGTCAAATAGGGGGTCGGTGAGGACGATCGACGCACGCAGTAGCTGCACGGGTTCTCTGAGCCTTGGTGTTGAATCCTGCTCACAAATTGCCTGACGTACGTTTGTCCCGCTTCGAGGGAGCGATTTGGTGCCATTTTGTGTGCTTCTCCACATGCAAATAGAAGTGTCTCGATTCCAAGTTCCACAAAGACCATCTCTGGGCCAAGCTAAGTACCAGAGTAAAGGAGGGGTTTTCTTTTATTTTGTTTCCCTTTGTCTGTATTTAAGTCTGTGTGTAGAGGCGCCTCGACTTCGAGTTTCATTTACCTCACGCATTTATAATTATTACATTGATTATTGTCCTTTGTAAATATTTGACTATTTTCATTAAATGTGTTCATTTTAAGAAGCTGGATCCGTGTATTTGTCGTGGGGTTTGAGTATAAACCCCCCTGTGCATCCATTTCTGTGCCTCCGTCACACCCACATTGTGCCCTGCCCCTCCCGCACACGTTAAAATCTCCAAGGATCAACGTGTCCGCCTCTCAATAAGGAAAAGACCGCTCGACCATCCAGGCTGGCGGTTTTAACCGCCCGTCACCACAATTTGGGTCAGAGGATTAACTTGGGCCGCCAGACCTGCGACAATATATATCCGATCTGATGTAACATACTCTGTTATACAGTGTCAGTGCTGCCTAAGCAGTTTATTGGCAATGGTCATCCTGGGTGGTTTGCCATCCCTCTCTCAGCGGTAGTTAGGGCAGGAATTTGTAATTTGTTCATATAGTCCAGCAGCCATTTCTCATATGAGGCCAAATAAGGAAATTCGTTCAACACCCCCTACAGAAAAGGTTTGACTTGACGGTGGGTAGAATAGACCCTATAGAACACCTCCAGGTAGTATGTGGTTTCAAATTGTGGTATCATTAAAATTCTACAGGCCATTATACATACCAAGGGTACTTACCAAGAGGGTCACTGTGGGCTAGCAAAATTTAGGGGGAGGGGTAACGTAAACGTGAATATCTTTGTCGGGACTTAACCAATTTTCAATATTGAGTTATCATTGGCTTCCTATTATAATTCTCTATCAGAGTATTGCATATTTTTGAAAATGGCCTTTGCCATGGCATCACCAAAGCTAAAATGTCACACTAATTAAACTTTCTGACATTTTTAATTGTGTTCTCATATGAAGGTGAACGGTGTTTCTCAATTACTACTGGTATGTATACATTTTGGAAATCAAACGCTTAAGAAAGTATTGTTCTGCAGAAATTCATATACATACAGAGGCACGCATAAAGAAAACGCAACTGTATTTTTAGCGTTCGTCTTTTACTAGTGTACAGCAACACGGAAGCACATACATCAGAGCCGAGCATAATAGTTGTCTTTGGCAACACGGAAGTACATTAGTGAAAGCCGAGTATAATAGTTGTCTCTGGCAGCACGGAAGCTACTCATTCATCATAGTGGATGATAATAGTTATCATGGTCGACACTGGGGCTGTGCATGACAACACGAAGCACATTAGTGAGAGCGAATCATAATAGTTGTGCATGGTTGCACGGAAGCACATTCGTCAGAGCAGTTTGTAATATTTGTGTCTGGCAACAAGAGAATACATTCGCCATGGAAGCATGAAGATGTCATCTGTTGTAACTTTTAGTCAGCGTCTTCTTCACCACTGGATTCAAAGATTGTTCTTGGATTTTCACAAGTTTCTTCGGCCATACATGCACATGCTTCTGTGCATGGCATGTGGTTGGTTCTGCATGTGCAGTCGGCTCGGCGACATAGAGACTTCTTGCAGTGACAGACGGTCAGCTCCGGAAGACCCCGTGGTGCTGGATCTTTTGGTCATGAGCACAGGCTGCAGGGCACCATCCTGAATTTCCAGCTATGTCCAGCTGCTGGTGGAAGGCTCTGTGTAGGCTCCAATGCTCTCTTCCATACATAGGCCTGGTAATTTCCTCGCTTCATATGTTGCTGTAAGCTGTCGAATGTAGGGGGAGATTTTCATTTCTTTGTCCCTTTGACAGAACTGCCAGTATCTCACATTGTTCACTTTCCTCCCAGCCCCTTGGTTGTTGAGTACATTGCACATATGAAGGCTTCCATGCTTCTGAAGTGCTGTTGCTGAGCTCGGGTTCTTCTCCAAGCTGTCCCAGACTGGTCTGATGCTCTTTACTGTCAAGTAAGACATTGAAACCCTTTTCTTGCCAAGTCCTGAGAGTGCACTGTTTGAATCGCACCAGTGAGTGTGTGGAACCGAGTAAAGCATTACACAGCTCAGGTCCTAGTTTGTGGCCAAGCTGTGGATAGGAATATACCGAGCTTTATCCTTGATTCCAGTCCGAAACCACAGCTCCCGACATGGAGTTTTCTGTAGTGTGTGGTGCAGAGGACAGCCACATCTGTGTCAGGTGATTGAATCACAATCCTGTTGTGATAATGAGAGCATGTTTTGCATGTAGCAATATTCGTGTGTTCTGCCTCTTCATGATCTGACTTGAGGGGAACCAGTTCTTCGCAGTGCCCTCTGATGACTAGCACAGACTTCTGCGGGTTCTTGAAACCACCACCGATGACTAGGTGTTGACCATCAAGCAGAGTGTCTACCCCCATGTGGCACCATGTGTCTGCCAAGAAGGCACACAAGTTGACTTTGTTTCTACATTTCCAATGTATTTGATCCACTGCTTTGGAATAGGAGTGGCTGGCCTTGGATTGTCACCTCTAAGGCTGCAGATGTTCCTCGTTTCTCTCGCTCCCTAGCTTTGATTGAGAGGGTGGAGTACCGGTCGAAGACAACATCAACCGCTGACAACCATTCCGACGTAGAGGGGCAGTAACCAGGCTGTAATACTTGAATGCCATTTCACCGAAGTTTGCAGCACCAGCGGACTTTGTCATCTGTACCAGCGCCATTTGCATCGACGATGTGGCCGTAGACATCTGGCTGGTTGTGACTTGTGGCAGTTTTGGATGGACATCTACCTTCTTCTCTAACTCAGCAATGAGTACGCTCTTGTTGGTCTTCCTCAAGCTGCCATCGTAATGGGCCAGGGATAATGGCACTGTTGATAACTCGTAGCTGAGGAGTTCTCTCAGATTGATGTCCCTTGACTTTCCTGTGATCAGAAGGTGGCCAAAGAGTTCACGGTCAGCACTAAGAGTGATAACTTTCTCATCAGTTAGCTTCACTGTTTTCTTCTTGCTTAGTGTGGCAAATGTTTTGATCTTCAGGTTTGGCCAGGAATCCAAAATGTCACTTCATTGGTATTCAGTCTCTGTTCAACAAATGTTGTCATTTGAGCTGTGCCGATCTGGTAGAGGTTAACCATGCGTGTAGCAGCATCTGGGGGCATCCTGATACCTGTGGCAATGTTGATCAGTGACGAAATTCCATCATCAACGTTGTCTAGGGAGAAGGGATCGGTCATAAGCTCTGACGTGATCGACGCGTCAGCAGCTTCTAAACATCACTTTCATCTCTCTCCACCCTCTTTGGTGCTGCTTCTCTGTGGTACAACACGATCTGAGTCCTGTATGGCACACATCCCTTCATTGCGGTTGTGATGGCTGCTCGTTCATGACATGTCAGGAACCATTGTTCTAGAGCTCCTGCTCTCTGACTGATCCCTATGATGCCACCGTTTGTCTTGCTGTGGTGGTTGATGGACTGCTCTAGGGCCATGTCAGTCCACACTTGAGCAAAAGGTTGAGGCGATCGACTGATGGCATGATTGCCAGACATGAACTCTTCATTGACGGCAGGATGGGTCTCAGGCAGCTGGTTCATGTCAGCCAGATAAACAAGAAGCCACCTGGCATACCTGCCACAGTGACCCTCTTGGTAAGTACCCTTGGTATGTATAATGGCCTGTAGAATTTTAATGATACCACAATGAAACCACATACTATGAAGGTCTATAGGGCATTCTATCACTCTGTCAATCAACCTTTTCTGTCGGGAGTGTTGAACGATTTCATTTTTTTCAGGTCCTTGCTCCTGGACTAATAGTGCCGGTGATAGCTGGCTTACTCTTCGCAAAGTACACGGTGGGATCTTTAACATTCACCAACTAATGTCAGCAGACTGGATGCCAAGTTTAACGTCCATCCGAGGAACGGCAGACACATTGATGAATCACCTTACATGGATGAAAGTTTTAACTGGGTCGTGATTCATACCTCGGGAAGGTGGTTTAGAGGTGATTGGGCATACCTCTAGGCCATCCTGTCAGCCCAATGTGTACGTGTATGTATATGTTTGTATGTATGTAGATGCATATGTATATGTATATATGTATGTAAAGTAATTTCTGCCTACTTATTGAAGGAATCAGCCCCATCGGTAGTATCCCCATCACATTGCATACCTTTGGAATCCTCTTGGCAAATGCAGGTGCAAGAAAACATTTTCAAACCTACAGGGTGCCCAGTCTGCACATGCACAGGCATAAACGCCGTGCTACCACACAAACATACAGGTTACTTATAATAATAACATTAAATTTTCAACAAATTATATTATTAACTTTAATAACAAGAAGCCAGTGCAGTATCTAGTAGAGCTCCTGAACACTCTGGAGATACCTGTAGAGTCATCATTATTGTGTAGTATTGCCCTATTGTTTTGTATTATTTCCTGTTTTTGCCTGTTATTCAAAATAAGTATTGTATCTATTGTATTAGTCATTGTCTGCTAAATTATATGTGATGAATTAATTGGAATTGTACAAACCACCTGGCCCTCTTTTTCTAAGCTCTAAATTCCTTCCGCACAAGGTGCGGGTTACCTCTGCTAGTATGTATGTATATCTAGTTTTATTTGAAAAGTCACAGAAGACTTGCTTTTTTGCTTCCAAACAGCAAGCTGTACTTTTAAAGGACTTTTTATTAATTCAATTATTTATTTATCTATTTAACATGACAGTGAACACGTTTGAGTTAAAAAAAATTTTTTTCTTTATTCCTCCAATTCGTGTCTTCAAAATGGGATGCTGGTACTTCAAAGACTTGGCACTTACAAAAATGGAATGTTGGTGCTTCAAAGGCTTGGCACTTTCACTAATATAATATATTCTTCTGCTCGAGTGGTAACAGCATAATCCTTCACCTTTGCCATTCACCACGTAGTGATTGACTGACTTGCGGCCAAATAGCAAAAATGACCCACGTCGTTGAATGTTTTATTACTTGCGCAGAAGAACTTCATCACCAAATTTTGATCGTTGAATACCATTTCAATTCAAGACCCCTTTGCTAATGAAGTCAAAACTTTTTTCTTTCATTTACTGCTACAAAAGTTCAATGGTCACTGAGATTTCTGTCTCCTGAAACTAAGCAACCTGATAGGAGAATGCATTTCTGTGGGGGGAACCGAGCTGTCTCTTGTTATGTGACACAATCAGGCTGTGTTTAACTTGTTTGTGCGTTACATTTGGGACACTTGATATCTGAACCACATTTTTTAATGGTTTGTTACAGTGTGGTGGTGTTGCTTGGACTGGTCTAGGTTCATCTATTTTGTGTAAAGTCACTAAGTTGTGCCCATCTGTTTGGTTATGGAAAATGCAACATGACCCTTCATGAGTATTTCTTTTGCTGTTGGTACATGCTTTGTTGCACCCAAATTATTTTTGCTGGCGTTGGGAATTTTAGTTGATGTAGTCATGAAGAATTGCTTTTGTGTGCAGGTGAACTGAGGGGCATGCTGACTCATTGGAATTCTCCTCCACTTTAAGGAAGTGAAACAATTTATCACAAGTTTGAAATACCCACCATTGTTATGGTCTCTTGATTCTGCAGATAATGGGAATGAATCTCATTTTGGTTTTTCATCTCAAACTACAAATACTTTTCAAGAGTAGCCTGGTGTTGGTTTAACGGTTAAGCTGACTGGCTTTAGATGTTCGGGTCATGAGTTTTGAGCCCCTGTTTTTTTTTTTTTTCATTGAAATAACACCGGGTGGGTTGACTCAGCCTGTCATCCTTCCGAGGTCAGCAACATGAGTTCCAGCTTACTGGTAACAGGGCACTGCATCAGTGGCACAGCCATGCTTGCAGAAATGATGCAACCAGTATCCACAAGCTGCATAGGAAATAACTTTTCAAGAGTGGAAATTTATTCTCATGACTTGTAAGACTTGTTCCCCCTGAGAACTCAGCACATATGCAGAGTTTAGTGGAGATTGGCCCAGCTGTGTTTTTTTGTTTTTTATTGACAAGTTGTCTTGTTTTCTCTGGTTTTCAGACATACATACATGCAAACAATTCCCTTATTTTATACATTAGGTTTTGGTCACCCGACCGATCTCTGAGGTGCAATCCCAGGCTATTTTAAGAATCTTGAGCATGAAGATCCGAGAGAGACTGAAAAAGGGATTATTGTCAACAGTTTCCAATTCGGTACTCCTGAGATAGATCAAGAGCTTTGAAAGGAAGTCCGATAACTCAACTCGTCTGTGATTGCACACTTCAAATCATTGACGTATTCCGTTATGCTGTCCTATAGATGTATGTGACTGCTGCGATTTCCTGGCGTTCTCTGCGTTTACCGAAGAAGCCCTGAGCACTTTTGATCATTTTGCCTGCTGAGAAAGACACAGTCCTTTCCCTGTATTCATGGGGCCTTGATGTTTTAGTGCTTTTCTCCTCCAAACCTCCTCCAAAAAGCTTTTCTCTAACAAACCCTTATAATGAGAATATGGAGAGTGTTAATTAGTAAAATTGACACGAATTTTTTTTTATTATTACCTGTTGTTTTCATCAAGTTTAGTTTGAGTACAAAGTGGATGTGGAACGGCTTTGCATTTTGAGATGTTTTCGAGTTTCTTTTGCATTTGTACCAGTGTTCTTCACTGTTTATCTACCGTGGCATGTCCTGTTTCCTTAAGCATGTCTTTTTGGAAACCCTGTCTTCTTGAAACGTGTCTTAAGGATCTTGTTTAAGTCCATCTACCATTTCCAACAGTCTAGTCTCATCCCTTAATCTGTTGTAAAAACCCATTTGTATTTATCTTCTTTGGACCCATTTTGCTCTTCGTAGCTTTCTGTAGCACCAGAGCTTAAAGCTTTGTATTCTTTTTTTTTTTCCTCTTTCCTTCATCAAGGTCTGGTGGGGTAAAGCTTGGAGGTATGCACACTCACCTATGAGATGTCCAGGTCAGGTTTGAATCTCGTCCCAGCTATAAACTGTCACCTTGGTGTTTTGCATGCAGGGCAAGGCAAGCCAAGGACCTGTCTGGCAGTACTGGTCTTTTGGGGATGTTAGAGATCCCATGGTTTTTTGGTTTTTTTTCGAGAAGAGTAGGTGAGTTAAAGGGGGCACCTTGAAGAAATTTCAAATTCCTGACGCCTTCAGTTGAACGTCATTGCCTGGACAGCTGGTTTGTGAAAGATTTGAGTCGCAAATGTTCCCCCGGGCCGACCCCACAAGAAGGTAGGAATAACTGGGGATGTTAAAGTGATGGTAGTCGTAGTAGTAGTACAAGTAGTTGTTGCTTCCTTCAGCACGCAGCATTCTGTTCCAGAGGTTGCTCTTCGGAATATCAGCTATTTCATTGGTTGCAACTTTGTCCTGTTCCTGATTGAGTTTTCAGAATGTACGTAAGCACAATTACCGCTTTCATGGCCAATCCTATCTCCACACTATCATCCTACTTGTTTTTGAACAGATATTCCAAATGTATATATTTCTTATTGTCATCAGTAACTGTTACATCTGCTGGCCTTTATTTTGTGATGACCATCGTTTTTGTTTTGTCCGCCTTAAGTTGTAAGCAGTTGCATCACGTGCTTCACTCGCTCTATGGAAAAGCCTCTGAAGTTGTTCTCGCCTGCTTCCCAATAGCACCACTTAATGCACTTTCCTCAAGTTGGTTGCTATTCATGCCTGGTGTTGGCTTTATGGTTAAGGCGGTGGGCTTGGCATCCTAAGATCCTGAGTTCAAATCTTCTCACAGCTGTTGAATTAACAGGTGGGGTTGACTCTGCCTGTCATCCTTCCGAAGTCGGCCAAATGAGTGCCAGCTTGCTGGTATGCTGTATCGGAGTGGCGACCCATCCAGGATTGTACCCAATCGCCAAGGAGACTGCTTCGGCAGCACCAACGCTCTGCACAGAGTATGGTCCCAATGGATGGATGGTTGCTATTCATCCACCGATCGTTACAGCTAGTTCCTTCAAGTTGATCAAGAGCTCTTTGCATCGTTTTCACAATACAGTACATGTTGAAGAGATAGCATCCTTGTCAGACTTGTTATCTGGTTTTGAACGGTTTTGCGAGAACTGAAGTAGTTACCACCACTGCCATTTGTCTTTGATACGTGGTATTTTATAGATTATGTTATGACCTGGAAAACCCTTCTCCAGCATGATTGTCCACGACTTCTTGTGTACCACTGTATGAAATCTTCTTCTTCTTCTTCTTCTTCTTCTTCTTCTTCTTGTGGATGGCAGCTTGGCTGCTGGGTAGCAAAATGAAATTGCACACACTGCACATGCACGAAAGACCTCGTTGGTGGTCTTGACTTAGGGACTTTGAGTAATTTGCTTTACGTCATTCCATTGCTCTTCATGCATTGTATCCTCTTCACATTCAATGAGTTGACTGAGTTCCTTTCTAATTTAAATCTCATATTTGTGAGAGTATAAACCTTGAAGGAGCAGTAGGCTATAGAGTAAGGTTGCATCGTGTAAACCCTCCTGTAAACACGTGAGGCCAAGTGGAAGTGGAGGACTTGCGGCCACAAAAAGGCACCCAGAAAGCGTGCCACACACTTGTCAGTGGCACCATCATGAACTGTTTGGCCAACACACCACTAACCACGACGTAGAAGTAAGCTGTAGAGTCTGGGTTGAAGGCAAATCCCTTTTGATAAGAGTCATCCCACAGGACAGGTCTGCCCAGAAGATGACGATGCCCATTGGCAGCGAAGGCGGTCACAAAGATGGAGGCCGTGACCATCCTTAATAGAAACAGATAGGAACATTATACAGGCCATCTTTAATGTAGCTTTTCTCTTCATTGAACTGCAAATCAAGCAAACAAGCTCGAATGAGCTAAGATCCTCGTCCTCTTAATGATGACGTCATAAAAACGAATATGACGTCATTGTGATGTATCAGGTTTGCGATAAATTATTATCTGTGCTAATGCCCGGCTTGATTCCCGCAAACAAAATTCAAACAGCTTGCCTAATTTCGGAGATAATGGTATAGGCGATTTCCATTAGCGGCGATATTATGACGTCAACTTTTTTTCTAGGAAGAATTTCCAAAATCGGAGATGGTTACTGCCTGCGCGTGGGCTTTCTGCATATACATGGCAAGTTTCACGAAGATCCGATGAAAACTCTGGGTTGTGAAACTAAAAATTGCAAAAAATAGGAATGACGTCATAATAATTGATATGACGTCATAGTGATGTATCGTATGTGCGGTAATTCATCTCTGCTAATGCCCTGTTCGATTCCCGCAACAGAATTCAAAAAGCTTGCCTAGTTTCGGAGATAATTTTTAGGCGATTTCCATTAGCGGAGATATTTTGACGTCTAACTTTTTTTCTAGGAGGAATTTCAAAATCGGAGATGGTTACTGTCTGCGCTGGGATTTTTACATATATATACCAAGTTTCAGGAAGTTTCGATGAAAACTGTAGGCTGTGAAACACAAAAAAGTCCACAAGAACAACAACGTGAGTAAGACTTAGAGATCCTCCACGAGGATCTAAAAAGTGAGATTTGATTCCATCATTATTTAATTATTTGTTTTTTATCCTTCATTTGGAAAATAAATAAGGACACCATTAGGCAGCAAATGCAACCAGTCAATTTCCCCAGTAATCTATGTACAGGCAACCATATCTCGCCTATTGGCAGAGTAGAGGGTGGTGTGGGCTGCTCAGCTGTGGAATGCTTATTGTATCACTTGTATGTTTTTGACATGCTAATTAAACCTCGGTGCATTCACTGATTGTAGAGCACTTGCTAGAAATCAATCGGATAAAGTGTAGGTCATATGCCGTGCAGTGGCCTGCAAAAGTGTTCACAACCCCCCCCCTCCAAAAGTTTTCACATTTTGATGACGCCTGAGATTATTTCATGATGCTTTCAAATCAAACTTAATATCTAGAGTCTTCACAATGTACTCCAAAGTGATAAAGCTAAAAAGTGCAGATAAATTGTGCATAAGTTAAATTAACGGAGACAATCGGATGACAGGTGGCAAGAAAGAAGCCATTCCTGAAAATGACGCATCTAAAAGCTCGTATGAAGTTTGTGAAAAAAAAACCCATCTTCATGATACTGCAGGTATGTGGAGAAACGTTTTGTGGTGAGATGAGACAATATTGAACTTCTTGTTCTAAATTTAAACCGTTATGTCTGGTGCAAGCCTAACACTGCACATCACCTCGTCAACACCATCCCTACTGTCCATCATGGTGGTGGTAGCATCATGTTATGGAGTTGTTTTCATCAGGAGGAACTGGCAAGCTTGTCAGTATAGAAGGGACAATGGACGGTGCAAAGTACAGGAGAATTCTTGATGAAAATCTGTTTGAGTCAGCCATGCATGTGAAACTGGGTAGGAGATTCACATTTCATCAGGACAATGATCCGAAGCACAAAGCTCAAGCCACACCGGAGTAGCTGAATAATAATAAAATTAATGTTCTTGAGTTGTGCAGCCCAAGTCCTCACTTGAACCCAATTTAACATTAATGGTGAGACTTGAAGATTGCAGTCCATCGACAATACCCATCAAAATTGGCAGAACTATAGCAATTTTCATGTGAAGAATGGATAAATATTTCACCGTCTCACTGTGCAAACTTAAACACAAGAAGAGGCCGTAAGGACAATCAAAGCTGCTCTCTGATTTCCAACATCATGTAGCTGTTTTTACCTGCTGAACATCAATCGGGCAAGGAAGCAGCCTGTACCATTTTTCAAGCTGTTTGGTATGACTTGACTTGGATTTGAACCATCGGCCTTGTCGACTCAGAACAGACGTTGCAACCATTACAACCACCGAGTCTGGTTAAATATGTACTCCGTTATCGTTATTGGCGAAAGTTTGTGGGCACTACTCTTGTAGCTTATTTCAAGTATGTCATGGTATGGTAGAGCTTCTTCAGAGCCGATATTGACTATGGAGAGGACGTTGCTAATTCCTTCCCCTCCTCGTATGGAGTAATTTAATGCCTTGTGTATGAATGCAAGCTCTTGGGTGAGCGTACTGTATATCGAAGCTTAGAGATATGTTTTCCTTGCTTCATGTTCACTTTGTGATGCTTCATTGGCATTTCCTTTTCCTTCCTGACTTCTGCCCAGCTTGACCCTCTTCCTGTGCCCTGTGTCGATGCAAGCATAGCAGTTTGGAAGATTGTGATGATTTAGGAAGTTTCCAGCTTTCTATTAAGCCACAACATGTATTCATTGATCGAAAAGTCGTTTAGCGGAGGTATCATTTTTCCATAATCTGATGCTTGAAACTTTTTCTTATTTGGTTCTGGTTGGTGTTCGTTGAACTACAGTATGTTTGACAACAATTTCCTCATAATAACTTTAATAGACTTAATTGGAGGTCTTTTTTACTTTCTTTTTTTGTTGTTGCAGCATCTGACGCTCGTAGTGGAGCTGCCGCACACATCTCACACACATGGACATGCAGGCGAATACACGAGACAGGACTGTTTGTCAACACAAACACAACCACTGAGCTTGGGGAAAGTGCCGAAACTTCCTATCGACGACACAACAATGGCGCCACTTTTCTCACCGCACTCAGTGCGGCATTTCCCAAGGAGGAATTTACTCCTCCCCCATGGATGCCAACCTTTTGGGGATTTTTCGTGCTCGGTATGACTCGGCTGGGATTTGAACCACCGACCTCGCAGACCCGGAGCGGATGCTCTTAACCATTCCACTACCGAGTGTGGTTGTAAATTTTGAAAGTGAAATGAATTTTCTTGCCCTGGATAATATGGCTTTTTTTTTTGCAGTTTATTGGAGTAAGTTGTCCCTGTGAGTTTAGAAGCAACAAAAGTGTTTTGTTTTTCATGCAGGTATAAAATCTCTTGGTTATAGAGACAGAGACAGTTTGGAATTATTTTTTTTATAAACAGGTTCGGCCTTTGTTTGTTCTGATGACGGTATCACTGCTGATTCGCCATCATCTTTGTACCACTTGCTGTTTGTAGTGACGTATCTAGCAATACTCCTGGAGTCTTTATTCGGTGCTTAAAACAAACAAACAAAAAGTCAGTTGCAATATTCATTGGCGGTGGGTATGTTGGTCATAAAATGAAGAGCGCTGGATGTTATCCCCCACGCTTTTTGAAAACAAATGGGCGGACATTGTAATCGGCTCTATCTGTCTGTCTGTCTGTCTGTCTGTCCGTCACATACTCTCCTCTTAAACGGTTGGGCAGAAATCACCAAACATGGTCATTATGATCACCACATGTCACGGAGGTGCAAGAGCAGTGTCATTTGGCCCCGCCCCCTTGGTGGAGTTGAAAGGTCAAATTCCGGAAAATGCAATTATGGGCACATTTAAAAAAAATTTAAACGACACTTTGTGTATGCAATGTTGTTGTTTCGTATGCAGCCTTCGGCTGCTGGTTGCATAATTTTCTGGATGCATGGCTGTGCCACTGATGCAGTGCCCCTGTTAATAGTAACCTGGTACTCATTTTTTCTGACCTGAGAAGGATGAAAGGCTGAGTCGACCCACCTGGTGTTATTTCAACGGCAGGACACAGGCTCAAACTCAAGACCCTAACATCTTAAGCCAGCCACCTTAACTGTTAAGCCAACACCAGACTTCTGTATAGTCAATCAACATTGGGGGGGGGGGATACAGGAAGTATGATATGATTTTGGGGGATTTGACTCAGGTTCATGCCCTCAGGGTAAGAGATATATAAAACGGGGGAAAAAAAATGACTTAAATTGTATATTGGGTCATTCCTCGTGGAACTTTTTGCCATCTTTCAACTTTGCTTGAGGTGGGAAGCGTGGGGATTTGTGATGGCACGCCCCTGTAGGTTAGGGGAGGATTATTATTATGATTATTATTTTTAGCATTTTAGGCCTGATTTCAGCCTGATGATGAATGCAGATATTGATGTGGTCAACACACCTTCCTTCATTAGGCATAAGATATGAAGCGTGTGGCCAGCTTTTTTTGTTTATATTTTTACTTATTTAAATTAATACTTGCTCAAGGCTCGTGGAAGAGCTATGATACAGAACAAACTAAAAGGGCACTCGGGAGAGCACATACCTCCGCCACGTAATGCCTGATCCATGAGAATATATCGGGCCCAATACATTTTTGAAATATCATGCTATCCAGTACGACATCGTTTTTGGCCTCATCTCTCAATGGTGAAGAATCACTTTAGAAAATAAATAATTCTCGTATCCAGATCCTGATTCAGATCTTCACCAAGATCGAATCAGTTCCTCCTTACCACACACCCAATATGTCCAAATTTCATCCGAATCCGTCCACAACTTTTTGAGATATCGTACACACAAAGACAGGCAGACAGATGGGCAGCACAGTGAGGGCAGAGGAATGCAAAGCCAGAAATGAGCCAGATCAAGATGGAGAGACCACCGACGTGTCGGTGATGGCGAAGTGATAGACTCATAGACTCAGCTTCATTGCAAGAGATTCCAATGATATTGAAGGCCTTTGTTTCCACGGCATTAAGCTGTGTAATATGTGAAAGAGGGGAACCAGCCCAGAGGGGCGAGCAGTACTCCATCGAGCTGCGGATTAAAGCCTTGTCGGTAGATCGGAGCTCAGGTGTGCCAAGGAAGGACTTTGCACGATGGAGGATGCCCAGTCAGTGTCTGGCTTTGGAGGCCATGTTTCATCAAAAATCATGTGTTTGGTTCAAGCGATTTATGACTGAAGTGTTTACAGACTCACTGACTGACTGACTGACTGACTTCCCGATGGACACTGCTTGATCGCATCAGCTCACCGGATTAAAGTCCAGGTGAGCTAAAGATGAAACTGATATCTAGCTAATTCCATCGTGCCATGCCTTTAAATGCCATAGTGCTGCTGCCTTTCCATTGTTCCGTAGCAATGTCGAAACATTCTGAAAATGTAGATTTGGTAAACTTTCAGCTCCAATGCTTTGCGACCTTGTTTGGTTCATCGTCTCATATATCCCAACAATCAAGCTCATATTTTGGATTTTAACTCCTTCATCGCTGTGACCAATTGCCAGGTAATACATAAATTATGTGATCTTATAATCCGAATGAACCTTCATATTGCTTAACAGATGAAAATAGCGTGCGTGTGAGTGCCTGTGCATAACAGAGTTGCACGCTGAGAGCAAAGCGTTTGTAAAACATTTCCATCATCATCCTTTTATTTCAAGTTTCAGTTTCATGAGACTTGAGCATTGTTTTGGCTTGCAGCTTTGCAGTGCTCTGCCAGGTTCCTGTAGTGTTTGCACCAAATACTCATCCAAGAAATAAAAGGTAGGGGTTGGGGGTGGGGAGGAAGGGGGTAAGATAAATACTTTCAAAAACTTCAGTACCAATTTCCAGAATATTGCACCCAAAATCCCACATCACATTTGTTTGTATTATTTAATATCCACCTCATCAGTTCAGGCCAACTGTATGATAAAGCAACAGTTTGGCTTGGAAATAAAACATCACAAGTTTCAAAATGTTGTTCATATATTGAAGCCAAGAAACTGAAGTTCACAAAGTAGTCATCTCAGATCTTCAAAAGTTTATTAACCACACCTGCAACATCATGGATGATGTAACTCATTTTCCTTTAATCAGTTTAATACAGAGTTGAGGAATAAATTAAGCACATCAATTTTGGTTGAAGGTTTATTTGGGAAGCGTCCTCGTGGAAATGGTGAACTGAAAGGATATGAATACAAATAAAACAAAATTTGTGGAAGAATGATGAAATGTTCCAATGGCCGCATCCTCAAACAGAAAGCTGCAATACATTTTACATGAGCAGTATTCTGCATTTACACAAGTTGGCAAAACGACTCACTTTGTCATGCTCATTGGGAATCTGGTCCTTGTTGTGGCAAAGAAGCAGGAAAGTACGTCTGATATGACCTGCAATTTAATTTTGAAAACGAAAGTGACAATGGAAAGAAATCTGGGAAGGTACATCCCCTCCTCTCTCTCTGCTCTCTCTCTCGCTCTCTCTTCTCTCTGTCCTCTCTGTCTCTCTCTCTCTTCCCGTTGTCTCTCGTCTCTCTGTCTCGTTCTCTTCCTGTCTCTGTCTCTCTCTCTCTTCTCTCTCGTCTCTGTCTCTGTCTCTGTCTCTGTCTCTCTCTCTCTCTCTCTCTCTCTCTCTCTCTCTTCTCTCTCTCTCTTCTCTCTCCCACACGTCTTTCTCTCTCTCTCTCCACACGTCTCTCTCATCTCCACACGTTTCTCTCCTCCCACACGTTCTCTCTCTCTCTCCACACGTTTCTCTCTCTCTCTCCACACGTTCTCTCTCTCTCTCTCTCTCTCCACACGTTTCTCTCTTCTCCCCCACACGTTCTCTCTCTCCACACGTTTCTCTCTCTCTCTCTCACACGTTTCTCTCTCTCTCTCTCCACACGTTTCTCTTCCTCACACGTTCTCTCTCTCTCTCTCTCCCACACGTTCTCTCTCTCCACACGTTCTCTCTCTCCTCTCTCTCTCTCTCTCTCTCTCTCTCTCTCTCCCACACGTTTCTCTCTCTCCCTCTCTCCACACGTTTCTCTCTCCACACGTTCTCTCTCTCTCCACACACGTTTCTTCTCTCTCTCCACAACACGTTCTCTCTCTCCACACGTTTCTTTCTCTCTCCACACGTTTCTCTTCTCTCTCCCCACACGTTTCTCTCTCTCCACAGTTTTCTCTACCCACACGTTCTCTCTCTCTCTCTCCACAAGTTTCTCTCTCTCCACAACGTTTCTTCTCTCCACACTTCTTTCTCCAAGTTCTTCTCTCCACACGTTTCTCTCTCTCCACACGTTCTCTCTCTCTCTCTCCACAAGTTTCTCTCTCTCTCCACACGTTTCTTTCTCTCCACACGTTCTTTCTCTCCACACGTTCTTCTCTCCTCCACGTTTTCCTCTCCACACGTTCTCTCTCTCCAACACGTTTCTCTCTCTCCCACACGTTTCTTCTCTCTCTCCACACGTTCTCTCTCTGCTCCACACGTTTCTCTCTCTCACACTTTTCTCTCTCCAACGTTTCTCTCTCTCTCCACACGTCTCCTCTCTCTCTCCACACGTCTTTCTCCGCTCTCTCACACACGTTTCTCCTCTCTCTCCACACACGTTCTCTCTCCACACTTCTTCTCTCCACACACTTCTCTCTCTCTCTCCACACGTTTCTCTCTCTCTCCACACGTTTCTCTCTCTCTCCACAAGTTTTCTCTCTCTCACACGTTTCTTCTCTCCACACTCTTTCTTCTCCCACGTTTCTTTCTCCTCACACGTTTCTCTCTCCAACTTTCTCACACGTCCTCTCTCACACGTTCTTCTCTCTCCACCACGTTTCTCTCTCTCCACACGTTTCTCTCTTCCACACGTCTCTCTCTCCCACGTTTCTCATCTCTCACACGTTTCTCTCTCTCCACACGTTCTTCTCCCCACACGTTCTCCTCTTCTCTCTCCACACTTTCTCTCTCTCTCCACACGTTTCTCTCTCTCCACCGTTCTTCTCTCTCCACACGTTCTCTTCTCCACACGTTTCTCTCTCTCCACACGTTTCTTCTCTCTCCACACGTTCTTCTCTCTCCACACGTTTTCTCTCCTTCTCCACACTCTCTCTATCTCACACTTTCTTTCTCTTCTCACACGTTCTTCTCTCTCTCCACACGTTTCCTCCTTCCACACGTTCTCTCTCCCACACGTTTTTCTCTCTCACACGTTTCTCTCTCTCCACACGTTTCTCTCTCTTCCACACGTTTCTCTCTCTCCACACGTTTCTCTCTCTCCACACTTCTCTCCACACGTTTTCTTTCCACACGTTTCTCTCCTCTCCACACGTTTCTTTCTCTCTCCACACGTTTCTCCTCTCCTCCACACGTTCTTTCTCTCTCTTCACACGTTTCTCTCTCTCCACACTTTCTCTCTCTCCACACGTTTTCTCCTCTCTCTCTCCACACGTTTCTTTCCTCTCCAACGTTTCTCTCTCTCCACACGTTTCTCTCTCTCCACACGTTCTCTCTCTCTCCACACGTTCTTTCTCTCTCTCCACACGTTTCTCTCTCTCTCCACACGTCTCTCTCTCCACACGTTTCTTCTCTCTCTCTCCCACACGTTTCTCTCTCTCTCTCCACACACGTTTTCTCTCTCTCCACACGTTTCTTTCTCTCTCCACACGTTTCTCCTCCCACGTTCTCTCTCTCTCTCCACACGTTCTCTCTCTTCCCACACTTTCTCTCTCTCTCTCCCCGTTCTCTTCTCTCTCTCCACACTTTCTCTCTCTCCACACGTTCTCTCTCTCCACACGTTTCTCTCTCTCTCTCTCTCACACGTTTCTCTCCTCTCTCCACACTTACTTCTCTTCTCTCTCTCACACGTTCCTCTCTCTCCACACGTTTCTCTCTCTCTCTCCACACGTTCTCTCCTCTCTCCACACGTTTCTCTCTCTCCACACGTTTCTCTCTCTCCACACGTTCTTTCTCTCTCCACACGTTCTCTCTCTCTCTCCACACGTTTCTCTCTCTCCACACGTTCTCTCTCTCCCACCTTTCTCTCCCTCCACACGTTCTTTCTCTCTCCACACTTTCTCTCTCTCTCCACACGTTTTCTCTCTCCTCTCCTCTTCTCTTCCTCTCTCTCTCTCCTCTCTCTCTCTCTCTCTCTCTCACACGTTTCTCTCTCTCTCTCTCTCGCTCTCTCTCTCTCTCTCCTTCTCTCTCTCTTCCTCCTCCACACGTTTCTCCTCTCTCTCTCTCTCTCCACACGTTTCTTTCTCTCTCCACACGTTCTCTCCTTCTCTCTCCACACGTTTCTCTCTCTCTCCACACGTTCTCTCTTCTCTCCACACGTTCTCTCTCTCTCTCCACACGTTCTCTCTTCTCACACTTTCTCTCTCTCTCCACACGTTTCTCTCTCTCTCCCCAGTTCTCTCTCTCTCCACACGTTTCTCTCTCTCTCCACACGTTTCTTTCTCTCTCCACACGTTCTCTCTCTCACACTTCTCTCTCTCTCTCTCCAACTTTCTCTCTCTCTCTCCACACGTTTCTCTCCTCCACACCGTTTCTCTCTCTCCACACGTTTCTCTCTCTCTCCACACGTTTCTCTCTCTCTCCACACGTTCTCTCTCTCTCTTCCTCCCCACACGTTCTTTCTCTCTCTCTCTCTCTCTCCTCTCTCTCTCTCTCTCTCTCTCTCCACACGTTTCTTCCTCTCTCTCCACACTTTCTTCTCTCTCTCTCTCCACACGTTTCTCTCTCTCCTCCACACGTTTCTTTTCTCTCTCTCCACACGTTTCTTCTCTCTCTCTCTCCACACGTTTCTCTCTCTCTCTCCACACGTTCTTTCTCCTCTCTCACACGTTCTTTCCTCTCTCTCTCCACACATCTTCTCTCCTCTCCAACGTCTTCTCTTCTCCACACGTTTCTCTCTCTCTCTCCACACGTTTCTCTCTCTTCTCTCCACACGTTTCTCTCTCCTCTCTCCACACGTTTCTCTCTCTCCACACTTTCTCTTCCACACGTTTCTTCTCTCTCTCTCTCTCTCTCTCTCTCCTCTCTCTCTCTCTCTCTCTCTCTCTCTCTCCTCCACATTTCTCTCTCTCTCCCACACGTTTCTCTCTCTCTCTCCACACAGTTTCTCTCTCTCTCTCTCCACACGTTCTCTCTCTCTCTCCACACGCTTTCTCTCTCTCTCTCTCTCACACGTTTCTTCTCCTCTCCACACGTTCTTCTCTCTCTCCACACGTTCTCTCTCCTCCACTCGTTCCTCCTCTCACACTTTCTTTCTCTCCCACACGTTTCTCTCTCTCTCTCACACGTTTCTTTCTCTCCCACACGTTCTCTCTCTCCACACGTTTCTCTCTCTCTCACACTTCTTCTCTCTCTCTCTCTCTCCACACGTTTCTCTCTCTCTCTCTCTCCACACGTTTCTTCTCTCTCCCACACGTTTTCTCTCTCTCTCTCCACACGTTTCTTTCTCTCTCTCTCCACACGTTTTCTCTCTCTCTCTCCACACTTTCTGCTCTCTCTCCACACGTTTCTCTCTCTCTCTCCACACGTCTCTCTCTCTCTCACACGTTCTCTCTCTCTCTCCACACGTTTCCTCCTCCTCCTTCTCTCTCTCCACACGTTTCTCTCTCTCCACACGTCTTCTCTCTTCTCCACACTTCTCTTCTCTCTCCCTCCACACTGTTTCTCTCTTCTCTCCACACGTTTCTTCTCTCTCTCCACACGTTTCTCTCTCTCTCTCTCCACACGTTTTCTCTTCTCTCTCCACACGTTTTCTCTCTTCTCTCTCTCCACACGTTTCTCTCTCTCTCCACACGTTTCTCTCTCTCTCTCCACACGTTTCTCTCTCTCCACTCGTTTCTCTCTCTCTCCACACGTTTCTTCTCTCTCCACAGTTTTCTCTCTCTCTCCACAGTTTTCTCTCTCACACGTTCTCTCTCTCCACACGTTTCTCTCTCTCCCACACGTTTCTCTCTCTCTCTCTCTCCACACGTTTCCTCTCTCTCTCTCTCCACACGTTTCTCTCTCTCTCCACACGTTTCTCTCTCTCTCCACACGTTTCTCTCTCTCTCCACACGTTTCCTCTCTCTCCACCACGTTCTCTCTCTCTCCACACGTTCTCTCTCTCTCCACACGTTTCTCTCTCTCTCCACACGTTTCTCTCTCTCTCTCCACACGTTTTTCTCTCTCTCTCTCCACACCGTTATCTCTCTCTCCACACGTTCTCTCTCTCTCCACACGTTTCTTTCTCCTCCACACGTTCTCTCTCTCTCTCTCTCCACACACGTTTCTCTCTCTCTCTCTCACACGTTTCTCTCTCTCTCTCCACACGTTCTCTCTCTCTCTCTCCACACGTTCTCTCTCTCTCTCTCTCCACACGTTCTCTCTCTCTCTCTCCACACGTTTCTCTCTCTCTCTCCCACGTTCTCTCTCTCTCTCCCACACGTTTCTCTCTCTCTCCACACGTTTCTCTCTCTCTCTCCTACACGTTCTCTCTCTTCTCCCACACGTTCTCTCTCTCTCTCCACACGTTTCTCTTCTCTCTCTCCACACGTTTCTCTCTCTCTCTCCACACGTTCTCTCTCTCTCTCTCCACACGTTTCTCTCCTCTCTCTCTCTCCACCACGTTTCTTCTCTCTCTCCACACGTTCTTTCTTCTTCTCCACACACCTCTCTCTCTCTCTCTCTCTCTCTCTCTCTCTCTCTCTCTCTCTCTCTCTCTCTTCTCTCTCGCCCCCTGCTGGCTTGTGAGTTTGTGCTGGTGTGGCGTCATGCGCTCCGTGTGCAGCTGTGATACTGTGTTGTTCCCTATCCCATTTCGTTTCCCTCTGTGTCCCCGTACTGTTTGTGGAGTTTTTTTCCCTGTTTCCCTCCTCTGAGACTGGGAGAGAGAGAAGAGAGGCAGAGGAGCGAGAGAGAGATGAGAGGAGAGGAGAGCGCGCACGTAGGCTTTGTGGTTTTCCTTGAAACCTTCGGGTTTCCGGCCTACGATTTTCATCTGCCTTGATTTTCATAGGCCTGCCGTTTATCGGTGGTTTAGCTTCTCCTTACACTCTTCTTTTCCCTTATACTTCATTGACCCCACTTGTTGTTGCTTGTGACTTTTTCCTTTGTTAACTTAAAAATCTTCTTTGTTTCAGAGCTATGGCAAACAGTCGTTGCAGAATAGCATTTACGGATCACTTACTCGTAAGAATGGATATTAGTTGGTCCACCCGATCGGGTTCGGGTCGAGGACGTCTGATGGGCTTGGGTAAACTCGTTGGTTTTGAAAATGTGCTCGCAGCTTCAAAGATGAACCAACGAGTTGTTGTATTTCTTTCCGAGAGCGCTATTCGCTCAGGCGGTTGAAACCGTTTGTCTTTACCGCCAGATATTTTCGTTAACGTTAGTATGTTGACTTACCGCCGTTGAAAGTCACTTTATCTAATTTACCGCTCTTTTGTAAAAGCGAACAGATCTTGTCCGTTTTGGGACAATTTGGCACGGTGGTGTCAAAAATCTCCATTGATTCCCTTTTCTTTTGCGTTCGATCTTCAGTCCTGCCACATCATGACCTTCCGGCGGCACTGTTACATGGTGTTAAAAAACAAACGCTCAATCGCTCAATGCTCTCAGCTACATTGGCAGTGAAAATCGAAATTATCGAATGTACATTGCACAGAGACAATGACTGTTTCACGTGTTGGTGCCTTCGGACATTTAAAAGGTGCTTGTCGGATGTTATCCGGTACATCTACAGTCCGATCAGGAACAAAACGCCGATTCTAGTGGCGACATCTAGACAGTCAGGAAGAAACGCCAATTCTAGTGGCGCACATCTAGGACCAGTCGAAGAAACGCGATTCTAAGTGGCACATCTGCATTCAGGAAAACGCCCGATTCTAGGGCACATCTATGACAGTCATAGAACGCCGATCTAGTGGCACATACTAGACAGTCAGGAAGAAACGCCGATTCTAGTGCACATCTGACCGGACGGAACCAGATTGCCGCATATAGTATAATAATGGCGCGTCGGGGACGGCAATCAGCCTTCATTTGTCGAGCGCGGAAATCAATAATTCTTCCTGATGACGCGGGTTTATTACCCGTGTCCTCCAAGAGGATTATTAAAAGAGGAAGCGGAAGTAGACACACAGGCGAGCTGTTTCGAAAACAGATAGCACCGCTCATGAACGTAATGTTTTCTTTTTTAGAAACAGAAGCTCCCGCCAGCTGGTTCTTGTGTGCAGAATAGGTGTTCAGTGTTTATAGAAACGAGGAAGACGTCTTCCTTCATCTCCTCTCATGAACAAGACGACGGCAACGCCCCAGATGTGGTGTCACCACTCCGGTCACTGAACAAAATCAAAAACCATAACCTGCTCTCGTCCGCCGCCCCTGCTGACGACAAAGTGTCTGAGGTTAATGAGGCAGAAGACGTGACAGCCCAGAGATGCGAGCAGTCGCATAGCCTACCGATATAAAACCGTAATTCCACTCTGTACGTTTTTTAAAACTCCGCTGCTGCAAAACAAGCACACCTTTCAGTAGAAGACGATATTCCCGTGTAGGACATCTGCTTCGGTGTTGAGGCAGAAAATAAAGCCACTCGGATTTTATGACCTCAGATGGCCTCGTCGTTTGCCTTAGTTGCTGTAGCAAGTCTGGATGACCCAGCAATAGCCAAGGAACTGGAGGGTGATTACGGATGATGTATCGCCCATGGAAATCCTAAAGTTTCTTCAGGACATTTTGTTCGAAAGAAAAACGTTTAAAATTATACCTTGCTTCCCAAACCTGTCGTGGTTTATAAACTCCGTCAAAAACGATCTCTTCCTTCAGGCTGAAAAACTTGATATGACTGAGTCACAAGTTTTCCGCCTTAGAAAGTGTGTATTGAAAGCTCGGAAGGAGCTACAAGCAAAACCCAACTTTCCTTTACCTGACAAACCTTCCCTACCTACACTCTGACCTTCTCTATTGTAACTTTAAATATAAATGGGGGACGTTCACCCCTGCGTAAAACCCTGTTCCTAGGTCTTGGGGTATGTGGGCTTTTTTACTCAAATCTCTTTCTTCTCTGTCCTGAAAAATTGTCACTTTAAGGAGATTATTAAAAGGGGCATTTAGTTTCAGTTAATTCCTTTTATATTGGTTATAAAGCACACTTGAATAAATGTATACTGCAGCTTAGTTACGGAAGGAATGGAAAGGGAATATGAATTTTTTCACACAGTTAG
>CM068962.1:108884778-108896159 GCA_035128595.1 Eptatretus atami | reverse complement strand
CGGATGGAGACGATGAGAGAGAGGTGGGAGAGACGAGAGAAGAGGTGGAGGGTAGGAGAAGAGAGAGAGAGACGAGAAGAGAGTGGTTGAGGAGTAGAGAGAGAGAGAGTGTGAGAGAGAGAGACAACGTACGAGAGCAGTGAGAAGAGGAAGAGAGAGAGAGAGAGAGAGAGACGAGAGAGAGACGAGAGAGAGAGAGAGTAGAGAGAGAGAGAGAATGGAGAGAGAGAAGGGAGAGAGAGCGTGTAGATGAGAGAGAGATGGAGAAGAGAGTGGCGTGGAGAGAGAGACAGAGAGAGGACGAGACGAGAGAAAGAGAGAGAAGAAGACGAGAAATAAGAGAAGAGAGGAGAGACGGAGAAGACAGCATGAGTACGAGAGAAGAAGAGAGAGACGAGAGAGAGAGAGAGGACTTTTTACTTTTTTTCTCCTTTTTGGCAAGGAAGTTCGTACAGGTATCAAAAGAAGACAACCAGAAAGGAAGGGGTAACAAAAGAAGAATATTTTTAAAATTATAAATTGATGTCAGAGCACCTAACCAACGTCGTGCTACATACAGATTGCTTCGCACACCACGCTGGTTTTTAAATAAACAGGATCTTGAATTTCAAAACTCAAAAAGAAGACGCGATGTACCAATGCTTTAAAATAGTTAAACGTCATCAGGCTAAAGACGATCAGTTGTTCTGTCAGTTTTCGTTTCTCGATAAATAGATGGCTAGTTTTGCCTCAGAACACAAAAAGTTTGGCTAAAAGACATTCATTTCTGCATTGATACAAGACATTGAACATATAATAAACCACAATGCGTAAAATTGTCAACCGAGCCCGCCGCGATGCACACGGGACATATTCCAAAAAGCGAGGGCCAACCTTGAACATTCATGAAAATGTGAAAAAGTTGTCTCTGGGGTGTCCAAAAGGGGCACAATTTCCGAGTTTTCAGGACATATACGGTGGGACAGAATGTTACAGAGGCAGGCATTTGTGCGGCTAGCGCGCCATTGTCAGTATTCGCCTGATGCGCGCTTGACATATCGGTTCTTATATACACTTGCACCTCCCTGGCCATTTAATTGTTTGTGGGAATATCGTATAGCCTGGAAGCAAGCGGCGTCTGCTCAATGAGGCCTTTGGGCCTTGCTGGTCGGGGATTTGCCAGGAAAATAAGAGGTGAGAACACATAGGATTGTACGACGTGGAGGATTTCTTCGCATCGTGGTTCAACAAGAACCTAGAAACTTTGAAAATAAAAATTAACAGATGTTGGGATATTGAGGGCATCTTGCTATGTCTGGGTCCCATTTTAACGCTCGGCGGTTTTGCATTTAATAAGTCGGCGTAAGAAGTGCACAGAAGGAAAATTTGCGTGGCCAATAGACCTCTGATCGGACGGCTCACATAGGGCTGGTGGCCAACGAGTCAGATATCAGCAGCCTGCTTGCCATACTATGTACAAGGGTCTCTCTCTCTCTCTCTCTCTCTCTCTCTCTCTCTCTCTCTCTCTCTCTACCTCACTAGATTGGCCACCCTTCTTGGTCAATTATCTGGGTATCGCAGCAAGTTTTTGTCCCCGGTTGCAGTCGTATGTCTAGTCTTGTTTCACACCTAATGAAAGCAGTTGGATACACCATGAACTACTTTTGTGAAATCCACTGCGAGATGTTTAAAATCCAACAGCGATCATGAGCAGTTGGGGCACCGGACAGTGCACGCATTAACAAAGCACCCAAAGCATCAGGGTGATTGTTTATGGTTGAGTTAGGGGTTGAACCAGACAGCCCAAATTAGATGGTGCTACCCCTAAGCTATCACGTCAGCCCCTAGAAGGCAGGCACGTACCATCAAAGGTGTGTTTACTTTGTAAGTTATAAGTTTGTTTTGAAATTCTGTTTATGCATTCTTTCTCGAATGGATGTAATCGCTTTTGAGACTGATGGCTGATAATTAATGGAAGTTAAACAAACGCAGGTATCTTCTTGCCTTGTGGAGTACTTGTTGAAAAGAAAATCCTCTCCATTCCCATGCAACTCATTTTTAGCATTTTAAACAATTAGAAGAAGTTGCACTCATTAAATTGCATTATCATGGAGTACGGTAGTACTCCATGTAGATTGTGGAGGGATGATACGATGAGGTGATCATAATTGTAGATATAACATTGCGGTTAAAATGTTGTGGTTATGTTACTAGTTCGGGTCGTGGTTTACCTTTCCGCTTTGCTGTAGGGCTGAATTTTTTCATTGTTTACAGTTGGTCTTGGCAAACAATAGCGTGTAATTAGTTATATTTATATATTGAGTATATATGTATATACTATACTATAATTTCTATATATAATATTATAATAAATACTAATAGATATGATGTATATAATATGATCTGAAGAGCACCGATGCGATTCACTTAGACTGGTATTTGCAACAGATTAGATTGTTTTCAGGAAGTCAAGGCATGAGAAATTGTCGGATAATGATCAATTGACCAAGCTATAAAAAATGATCCATTCAAATAAGACTGTGGTACAGAAACGTGGCAGGTTATTAGCATTGCAACATTTCGACAAACCCGAGTTTCGCATGCAACAACTCCAAAATTTTGACCTTATGCACAAACCCTTTAAAGCTACAAAAAATGTTGCTGGACGATTAAAATAACGGAAACAGGATTACGTGCTTTAGCAGCCTTTGATTGGAGATTAGTTCGTTGTAAGGAAAGGTACGTAATAGAACCCGGGGCATTCGAATTCCACACACTTGAACGAATTGACCTCTTAGTGACTTTCAAAGTCAAAGGTCAGGATTATGGACCTTTTGATGCCACAAACTTCCTACTGGAACATTCAGGAACAATATAACGTCAATAGGCCTATATGCATTTCGCACTCACTCGGATTATATCCATACTATGACTGAAATACAGCACGTAAAAACAAACTTCGAAGGCGGCGCCCACGGAGCATTGTGTTCGAGATACAGACAAAGATGAGTTATTCACGAACTTTAGGTGAGGGGACCATGACCTACAAGATTATGCATAAAAAATATTGTCATTCTAGCTCTCAAAGGTTTGGGCGGTCGTATGATTTTTATGTCAAAATTCGCTAAATTGATCTCCACGTTCGTGACTCACTTTCTGACCTTGGGACAAAAATGAAAAAATCGAGCTCCGCAGTCGCCATTGGGATAACCAAATACCGAAACCCCGTTGCCAGATCTCGACAATACCCTCGGAGAAGATGGATTTTTATGTCAAAATCGCGCACCATCTTCCTAAGTTCCTGACCTTATACCTTTGACCTTGGTCATGAAACATGAAATACTCAGCTCTGTGGCCTATTGCAACGGTGCCAATTACTGGTCTAACCACAATAACGACTAACTCCCTGTCATATTGTAACAAACCACTCAGGAGAAGCATGGCCAAATTGAAACTTCGGCTACCCACCCTAAAACACAATTAGCATTTTCTAATCTTGACCTCCATGGGACTTGACCTTGGGATCGAAATGCGAAAACTCGGCAGCTCCGTCCTACGGGGACTATGCAGTGCCATCTGGGTATCAATCAGGATACGAAACCCAGCCCTAGATTCGACAAAACCCCTCAGGCGGAGACAGATAAAATGTTTACGTCAAAAATTCGGCACATTTTCTAAGTTCGTGACCCTTCAGCTGCACGTTGACCTATAGGGACGAAATGAAAAACGCAGCTCCGTGAGGGCTCTGCACTGAGTGCCATTGGGCCTAAGCCACGAATTACGAAACCCAGTGTCCATGACTTATGATAGAACCCCTAGGAGAAAGATGCAGAATTGAAACTCGGGTACCCTCAAAAACCACGTTTTTTTGGGTCGTGGGCCTCCCGCCCATAGAATGCACCCATGCCCATTCTCAGGAAAACCATCAACTAGATATGCTATATAACCGCTCCACCAAAATTTTATCAGGGAGTCGGATCAAAAACCCACGGCTGCTCGGATGGGCAAGACAGACAGACATAGCCGGTACGCCGCGAGGTAGAAATCGGTCGTTGCAGCTTAGGCAACGTGGAGGTTCCATAGCCAACGACTCTTTCTATACTAATAACTAGGCGCTACCATAAACCTATCAGCATACCATCATCTCGCTATAATCTGACTCATAGTCTCTGAATAATAACCGAACTTGGTTTCTTTTTATGTTTCCGACGAGCTGTTCCCATTGCAAAGTCATATGTTCTCCCGGACAGTTCTTCTAATAGCTCATCGCTGGAAATATTGTGTGACAATATGGTGAATGTACTGCCCACTAGCGCTCGTGCATCCGATTTTGATTTCGAAGTAACTTAATTTCTTTCTTACTTTTTTCAAAAAATGTCAGAAGTTCCCGTTGCTACCGCGCAAGCGTAAGTGTCTCACTAGCCACGGAATTCTCATTGCACAACAACCTAGGTCATGTGTATGAAAACCCTACCAACCCAAGTCTCTCACGACAGCCACTTGTATTAACTGAAATCGCATTTAAAACACTGATAATGAGAGACCTTGGACAAATCTCATTTTTTTTTTCTCGGCACACGTAGACTCGAAGCTACCCCCAAACAAAGCGGTGGCGGAATGGGATCAGTCTCGACCTACCCAACTGAACACCTGATGCGATGGGCCGTTCGATGGCGACATAGAACCTGAGGATTCTAACCCGCAAGAAATATTTCATGATTCTATACGCCCTTCAAGAGGTTAATGGCTGCGGCAATGTTTTTCGTTATAAACCACTCACTATTGAAGGTCTTTTTCGGCCGTTAGCTAAACCACGGCAACGGGGGTCGCATAGCAAACGGTTCTCTTCTCACACAATAACTCGGCGATCTACCACTGAACACCTACCCGTACCAGTTTCGATGCGATATATCTGACTCCTGTAGTCTATACTGAGAATCTGATACACGAACTTCGGTTTTGTTTTATTTGTGATCTCACCAGAAGAATGTTCATTCAAAAGTCGTATCTCTCGACAGTTCCTATAGGATCCGACCTGGAAACAATTGTTTCACACATAATGGACTTGCAACTGTCTGCCCACAGGGTGCCCTCCCGCATCGTGGCCCCATTTTTATTTCGAAAAAATACTATTTCTTTAAATGATTTTTCCAAACAATTTCAAGTCCGTTGCCTAGCCACTTCGCAACAGCGTGGATGCATCCTAGCGGACTAAGTTCTTCATTCGACCAACTAATGTCATGTCATGAACCTAACAACCAAGTTTCGTCGGAAATATCGCCCATTTTGTATTAACGGAGCAACTGGACGACAGACAGCGACCAGACAACAGCCCAACGCGTTAGCGGACAATGGGTAGCGTCGAACTAGGCCCAGCTAGATACCCTCGCCGATGGGCCCTCGCTTCCCGATGGGAATGACCTGAAGGACTTAAGCCACAAAGAAATTCATGATTTAGGCTATCAGGAGTTAATGCCTGACCAGATTTGTTTTTTCGTTAAAAATACCCCACATTTAGAGGTCTTTTCGGAGCGTTGCTAAGCAACGGAGGGGCCATCTCATAGCGTACAAGGGTCTTTCTCTCCACTATAAAACTGGAACCAATACCATGAATGCGTGCGGCGGAGCGCAGTATTCGATATATATCTGTACTCCATAGATCTCTGAGAATATAAAGCGAACTTCGTTTGTTTTTAATTGTGGTTATCGAACCAGTTCATTCAAAGTTTATCTTCTCTTACGTACAGATTTCACTATGATCGGCTGGAAAATTTTGACAATGATGGGCACTGCACACTGTATGCAACCCACCAGTCGCTCTGTTGCTCGATTTTGATTTTCGAAAAAAAGAATTTCCGTTTGTTATGATTTTTCAAAAAATTTTCAACTCCGAGTCCCGTTCGCTATAAGCAAGACGGTACGATCTTCCATAGTACGGTTCTCATTTTTACACAACAGGTGCATGGATATGAACATAGCCAAACAGTATCATCGATAATCGCCTTGTATTAACGGAGCACTGGAACCGACGACGACTCAAGACCGACAGACACATCATCACGGAAATCCTGATGAAGGACTAGATCAAAAAAAAAATTTCTTTTTTCTTATCGAGCCTGGTCGTCGATACTGCCCAACGCCAAAGCACTATCACGGAAAAACTGCTAATAAAGGACCTTAGAATCCAGAAAAAAAAATCTTTTCTTCGAAGTGTATTTTTTTTTTCGATCCGAATGATCTACAACCATACAGACAGACAGCACACTACATTACAAGAGCGCAGACAGACACCCAGCAACTATTTAACAACACGTATATGGTCACCTGTATTGTTTTCTCAGTGAAAAACCGCATACCTTTGTCCTCCCCATCGCGTGAAGTCCCCATTAGTATATATATATATATGTATAATATACTAACTATAGCTTAATGCATTTATGCTATGTGCTCTTATATTAATATCTATGACAGAACAAATAAATATAAGACTATAAACAATAGTATATAATTACTCCGCATGTGAATTATTTAATTTCGCTATGAGAAAAGTAATTATACCACATTACCAGTACAACGTTCATTTGACACATCGAGAGCTCATTACATGGCTTTCTCTCATGATTTTTTCCTATTTTCACTACATTGCGTCCTACCTAGCATTATATATGAAGACATCATAATTGTGAAAACACACACAAATGGAATTACTTACGTAGTAACCCAAGAACACAAAGTGTGACAACAAATCAAAGATAATTTAATATTTTTGATTGCTTTCAAAGTACGCCCACCCTTTGCCCTTGATGACAGCCTATTCATCTCTATGGCCATTCTTCTCAACCAGCTCTCATGCAGGTGCGGTCACCTGGACAATAGGTAAGGTTATGGGAGGCATCGCGCCAGAGCAGCTGCGTCCGCCTGTGTGCCATCTATTTCGCGCCCGGTACTCTGCACGGGGCCGCGTACTCGGGCCAATTATCCCCAAGCAGTTGCCTGGCATCCCAATCCCTTGACTGCTTATTGACCGATCACTGCTGCAAACCACGGTGCCGGACAGGTTCGGCCCATCTGGCCTTACCTCCACTCATGCAGACTTCCTCGCTCGAGCGGTCTTGGTGAGAGGCGATCAGCGTCAGAAAATGCACCTGTACGCATGTATCTAGATTTCCCCGTTACGATGGGTAACAAATCTCATTGAGTCTTCTCAGGCACGCGTTTGCACGAACACAAAGTTATCTGACCAAGGAGTAGCCATTGGATCTCCCGAAGAGACCCTCGTACCAATAGGAATATGTCTCCCGCGTCTCAGTCTTTGGTCGAGTCCAAGCCTACATTCCACAAGAGCTAAACTGGAGAGCCCAAGACCTTGAGACTCGGACTTTGTCCCTCCACAACGAGTGTACCGCACAGTCGCCACTCACCATATCAGGGATCCATACTACCCCAGGCATGACCGCAGGATCGGGGGGTTTGGGCTGGATTTCTTTTATTTGACCTGGCTGGAACAGACAGCAGAGACGACTGATATCACTGCCAGGTAACGTCAGAATCACCTCACATGCCTCAACAGCCCACCACGAATAGGCAAGACGAGACGCAGCATCAAGATGTACTTGTAAACTCTTGATCTTATGTTTGACCCAGGAATCCCGTCGAATCCGAATTTCCAACTCCTCATTCAGCACGTCAAGGCCCCAAACAGGACGCTATAAAGTCTCCGCAAAAGGACTGATCCATTCTGCAAATTCGAAGGTCAGACATCTTGACTTGCCCAACACGACTGCACTAGCCCAGCCTTAGATTCCGACTCCTCTAGAGAATCCAGTCCCATACAAGTGCTGGAAGTGTGTGGTAGGCACGACACACCCTGACGAACTCCCAGTACACTGAAATAAGTCAGAAGGATGGAATATACCACACTATCTCACAGCACTCTCAGATCCAGATTAGGATATCGGATAATATAGAATAGTAGTTAGTCAGAAAATCGTGCAATTTATTATGATACGGACATCTAAACATTTGGATTTTCTGTATCTGCAGTGCGCTTTTGAATCCACAATTGCCGACTGGCATATTAAAATCCAAATTTCAAAAATTTATAATTACAACAAAACAAAAATATCAAAAAAAATTTGAAGTCACAAGCTCGCTGAGAAATTCTTGAAGCGCCACAGTTGATAACATCCCAGACAACAAACCAGGGAGTATTGGCAGTCATCACGTGGCTGGCGTCAGCACCTTATCAAGACTGCGCTACCTCACAGTCAGTCAATGATATTTGCTGCTGCATGCTAAAAGAAAGCATCATACGCCAAAGTGGCTAAATCCATACTGTAGCCAGTAACCGATCGCAGGGACTACCGTTCTCCAAGTCGTTTGATGCTGGTCACAAAAGCTCATAGTCTGAAGCTCTGGAGGCAACGGTCAGAAAAAGGGTTGCATATACATCCAGAACAGACAGAAGAGCTGACTCGAGCAGAAAACCCAGTGAACCCGACAGTACTGTAGGAAATCCTATCTTCGACGCATGACCTAATGTCAACAAAGACTGTAGCCTGTTTCACCTTCTCTTAGAACCAACGATGTGTGAGTCCAGGAACAGCAAGACACCAGTAACGTATTTTCACAAATGGGAGAGAAGATGCCATTAGCAACAACAAGGAAGTCACTGGATGACCTGTGTCTCCAAGTGTCAATGAAGAGCTGACACTAGAACTATTTGTACCGAACACACCTGAAGGAGACATTTTGTCAACGTACGAAAGATGGTAGCAAGTTCCATTATCATTAAGGGCTAATACCGGATACAGGTGATCAGTCATAGCGACTAACTCGCATGTAACTGCCACCTCCTATACAGGACACTACCGGTCTTCATGGAAGAACATGACCTGAGATTTGTACGTTTGGACCACAGGAGCCGCAAGACGTGAATCCACGATTCCAAGATCCTATAGACGTATGTTTCGTAATAGAGGCCATGAGAAAAGTTGACGGATCCCATACTACGATGCGGTCTCAACATGGACCATCATGGTGGACGTCAGTGTCTGCTCTCCGTCTGTAAATGGGAGAAAACTGCATGGTCAGACCTACTGGAACGTTTTCTTTGCATACTGTTCTGAAAGCATCACCACCTCACCCAGCAATCAAATTGATTCGGGTGATCTTGAACTTTTTGAAGTTTTATCTTTATTTACACAATTTTTCAAGAGAATTTGGTAATTTCAACAGATGGCATAGGCAGCATTTGCAATTAAGCTCCCTGGGAGAACACACATGGTGACCAATTTTATCAATTGCTCTGTCTCATATCATTTACACTCGACTTCTCCTCAGAAACTGCGCTCGTTATCTGCCCCCACAAAAGAGTGCAGAGTCAGACATCAGAGTCAGATCCATCAAGTTTTCACGGGTGGCACCCACGAAGACACAGAAATCCTCCAGAAGAGGCATCCCGTTTCCGACTGACCATCGAAATACGCTTTCACAGAGTCGATCATTAGGCTGCAGGCCAGACCCTGCCAAACTTCATCTCTGTATCGGTCGTAGGACCCGTTAAGAGCAGGATGACCCGGTCAACGCTTTGACTCTTTGTAAAAGCCTGACTGCTTCCGGAGCTTGCTTGAGGCATCAGAGCAGAACTTGGTGGGCTAACCCATCAAGAATTATCACGAAGCAAAGGACCTTGCCCCGCACTGAGAGACCAGACGTCACCACCTCAGTACGTTGTTCCAGTCATTGGAACGAGTCACCTTCCCCCCCATTTCCACGAGAAGGGAAACCTAAGCCCCGCTCCTTATCAGTCTAGCTTCTGTAGATGAACTAGACTGTTTTGTCCATCGGCATGGCACCAAACCTGTACATGCAACTGACACCGAGTGCGGATTCCACCAGCTTGAGAAGCTCTCAGCTTTGGATTGCCTACAGATCCTGGAGGCTTTCCACATTCAAGCGTTCTACCAGCAGTCTGTTTCCACACGCCAATCAAGGTGAGAGCACGTTGAGTTCTGAGGGTCAAAGCACCAGGAGATTAGAACACCCCTGACGTTTCCAAGCCGACAGCTGGTGTTCAGCTTGTAAACCGCTCAAAGTAACGGCCAGCGGCCTTTCACTTGTACTCTCTGTTCGAACGAACCTTACCACTGCTGCTTAAATGCTGAGTAACCGAAGCCGATGGCGTGCGATCGAACGCAATGCGTGTGGAATTCCCGTTGTAATCAGATCGAGAATAATTGACCAGCGAGGTGTCATCTCTTACCCTCAAATGATTCCTCGCCAGTATGGCCTCGTCCACCCTATAGGCAACGTAAGTTTTACGATCCAGCTCCGACTGACACAGTCAGCTCTGCCATCAGGACTTGGTCCTACGACTCCTGGCAATGGTATTCAGTGTCCTATTGAGAGACAATATTCTCTGCACCTGACAGGGTGATAGTTCCCAAGCTCCACCCGAGCTAACATCAAGGACGGTGGTCTTAGGGCACTCCACGACACTCTTCTATGACCCCAATAGCACCAGATCTACAAATCTTCCACTCAGCATTGTTCGCTAAACTCTCAGCTACCCTCTCATCCTTGGTTTGCCAAAATCCGAGGCCTAGGCTAGGATGACCAGTTCTCCTGGATTAAAGTCTGCAAATTTCAGAGTTGTCTCCAACAACAGATGTGGTACAGATGAGTAGTGAGCACTTCGGTAGACCCTGCATCTGATCATCCTCACCGCCAATCAACGAGGACCAGCTCATCTCCTTTGCCACACGCAGACGTTGGAATACCAAGTCCAGACGATGAAGTTTGTGGCGTGGAAACATGAACTAGCCGACCAAAAGTCCATGATCTTCTTGCAAGTTCAAGGAACCTTAGTGGCATTCTGGTTCATAGTTCCAGACCCATGGGGACCAACACATGTCTCATAACCATCCCTATCAGTTCCAGTCGATGCAGGTATCATTAAATGTCTGACCTGACACCTGGAATGCTTTTCCATTAACAGGTGTGCCTTGTTAAAAGTTAATTTGTGGAATTTCTTTCCTTTTAATGCATTTGAGCCAATAAGTTGTGTTGTGACAAGGTAGGGTTGGTATACAGCAAATAGCCCTATTTGTTAAAAGACCATTATTTTGTCTGTGCTGTCGTCATCCATAATATGGCAAGAACAACTCAACTAAGCAAAGAGAAATCAATCAAACTTTAAGACATGAAGGTCAGTCAATCTGGAAAATTTCAAGAACTTTGAAAGTTTCTTTAAGTGCAGTCACAAAAACCATCAAGCGCTATGATGAAACTGACTCTCATGACGTCCGCCACAGAAAAGGAAGACCCAGAGTTACCTCTACTGCAGAGGATAAGTTTATTGGAGTTACCAGCCTCAGAAATTACCAATTAACTGCACCTCA
>CM068962.1:108855263-108878348 GCA_035128595.1 Eptatretus atami | reverse complement strand
TATATATATATTTATTATAGTGGTTCAAACTGTGGACTGCAAACACAGCCCCAGGAACGGGCACAGCTAAATTGGACATAATCAACATTGAAATTAAAGAGAGAGAAAAAAAATCAACTTCTGGTCAACTCGGGTAACTTTGTTGAACTTTGCTCATGCCACCCAAGCGTGCTATCAAGCCCGTGGTCTGAGTTGCGCTGCAAGTCCTGAAAGAAATGCTGCGAATATTATTTCGAACACACAATTTGCTGCCGTTGCAAATGCCACACAGAATCTGTGCAATCTTCACTTGCTATGGTTAAATTGGACAACTTTGTTCAAATCATTTTATTGAAAAAAAAATAAACGAGAAAAATGTTTTATCTTCAGTGTGTCACCAGAGTATATGGGCTGTTTTACAATGAGGGTACCAAGTTTGTCTCCACCAAAAAAATTCAAACTCAATATTTTATATTTTTATTTCTCAAATCCAACATTGTTAATTACAATACTTAAATCCAAATTTTTGGAGCATCTGAATGAATAGTTCTTATTAAAATAATACCCAAGGATGTTAGGAGAGTATTTTTTTAAACTACAACAGTCATTAATACAATTCAACTACAACTACAGGAGAGTGAGGGTTATTCTAACTGCACCACTGTTTTCCACCACCAGCTGTTGATTAATCTGCAAGCAGAAAAGTAGAAAATCTACATAAAGCAACAGGCATACATACGTCAAATATTTTTGTCCTCTCCGGAAAGTAATATTATGGGCTCTTTTATGGCTTGCATTGTACCAAATATCTGTATATTATTATTTGGGTGTAACTATATGTGATGACAGATGTTATGACATATTTATTTTTGCAAAAAGTGATCATACGGTGGGAATTATGTCATATTTCTTTCTCAGACAACTAAGCATGTTCCAGGAAGCCCAGGTTTAGCCTTCAAAAACTATAGTAAATGTGTTAAAAGTAATCAAATTCAGCATACTTTATAAACAATAGTCAATATTGTCTGGATGAAGCAATAATTGTACAAAATTCAATGTCATTTCATGTGATTAATCTCCTGTTGAATGCCATTGAATAACTTTCCGGAGAGGACATTTTTGACATGGACATTCAATCAGTGTTGTAACAAGATAAATTACATAAATGTAAATACCTTTTACTGATAATGGATATTCATGACCATGTCAACCTTACAAAACATCAAAATTTATAGCCAGCAAGTAGTTTCCTTATAACTCGTGGCAGTTTAGGTGTTTCCGGAGAGACACAATTTTTGACGGACACATGTAAGGCAATCAGTGCAGGCCATGCAAAAGAAGGTTATTGGTTACACTCAAACTTTGTAGCATAATATCAGTGCAGGTATATACACACTTGGTAAAACACACAATAAACTTTTAAAAAGACCCTTTATTATATAAAAAAATTATTCTACAATATGCATTTCCGGAGAGGACATTTTTTGAGGAGGAACGGGGGACATATTTATTGAGGTGAAATAAATATTCATAGTCTGAAATGAATAATATGTTGTGGACAAAGTACAGAAGAGGTTATAAATTGATGCAACAACAAATAAAAGTCCCAATTTCTGCTTGTATTTGTTTATACACTGTGAATGCAGTGTACCTTGAGAAAATGAGACAGCTATTTGTCAAAAAATGGCATATTTTATGCCATTCTGCCAAAAATTGACATTTTTTGTCAAATAAAAAGTGGTCCAAGTTGTGCCAACACTAGTACCATCTACTGGCCCTAATGACAGAGATACTACAGCCTCTCATTTAGCTATTTAGCATGCAAGGTACAAAATACCAGAAATGACCATGACTGTGAAACAGCCCATTACATTACATTAGATCTAAGAAGAACAACTATATCGAAGTTGATTTGCTTGCATACTCACATGCTCACACAGACTCATTGCAATAGCATCTTCTGGCCCTTCTGGAACGGACGAGGCAAAAAAACAAAGAAGAAGAAAACATTAAATTAATTTTGGATGGATACAAAACCAAGAGACAACAGCTGTGAGACAGAAATGTTTAAAGTTGAGATGTAATCCGTACAATACAAATATCACAATGTTAAGGATATCAAGTGATGAGATTGCATATCAGTGGCCTGCAAAAGTGTTCACCCTCCCTCCAAAGATTTCACATTTTGATGACAGCTGAGCTTATTTCGTGATGCTTTCAAATCAAACTTAATATTTCGAGTCTTCACGAACTACTCCAAAGCAATGAAGCTCCAAAAAAATGCAGATAAAATGTGAATAAGTTAAATTGACAGACGATTCTCACTTGTATAAGTACAGTATTCAAACCCTTTGCCTAATTAACCCTAAATCACTTTACAGGAGAAAAATATTTGTTGGAAAGGTTCAAAATAAGTGTAATAGGTTTCACCTGTATGTAATCAGTGTTTTAACTTAAAATTAAGCTCCCACTTATCTTAGGAGTTTTAAGATGCAATTCACTTGGTGAAACAACAAGGCAAACATGAAGACCAACGAGTTTTCTAAAAGAAGTCAGACATACAGTGGTGGAGAAGCATCGTTCAGGAGAGGGTTATAAGAAGATTTCAATGTCACTCATTTTCCCTTTGAGTACGGTGTAATCCATAATAAAGGAGTAGAAGACGTATCATACCACCCAGACTCGACCCAGATCAGGTCGCCCATCCAAACTCAGCAGCCGGGCAAGCAGAAAACTGGTTTGGGATGTCACTGTAAATCCAACGATGACTTTGAAAGATCTGCAAGGCTCAATATCTGAGATGGAGGTCAGTCTTCATCAATCAACAATGTCCTGTTCCCTTCACAAAGCTGGCCTCTATGGACAGGTGGCAAGACGAGCTATTACTGAAAAAGACTCATCTAAAAGCTTGTATGGAGTTTGTGAAAAAGCATCTTAATGATGCTGCAGGCATTTGGAGAAAGGTTTTGTGGGAGACAAGACTAAAATTGAACTTTTGGTCTAAATTTAAAGCGTTACGTCTGGCACAAGCCTAACACTGCACATCACCCAGTCAACACCATCCGTACTGTCCATCATGATGGTGGCAGCATCATGTTGTGGGGTTGCTTTTCATCAGAAGGGACTGGCAAGCTTGTCGGTATAGAAGAGACAATGGACGGTGCAAAGTACAGGAGAATCCTTGATGAAAACCTTGACTCAGCCATGAATGTGAAACTGGGTATGAGATTCACGTTTCATCAGGACAATGATCCGAAGCACAATGCGAAAGCCACACTGAAGTGACTCAATAAGAAGAAAATAAATGTTCTTGAGTGGACCAATCAATGTCCTGACTTGAACCCAATTGAACATTTATGCCGAGACTTGAAGATTGCAGTCCATCGACAATGCCCATCAAACTTGGCTGAATTAGAGCAATTTTCACGTGAAGAATGGGGAAATATTTCACCATCTCACTGCGCAAAGCTCGTAGAGACCTACCCACAAAGACTCGTAGCAGTCATTGCTGTAAAAGGTGTTTCCACCAAGTCGTGACCTAAGGGGCTGAATACTTTTACAACCAGTGAATTTTGATTTCAACATGTTTTTTTTACAGGTATTCCTGACATGTAACCTTCAACTATAACAGTGTTTAGTTTGATCTCTTTAGTTATGAAGAAAAAAAGTTCATTTGGAAAAATTGTTTATACATAATCTTATTAAAATATGCAATTTACTGTCTGTCTGTCTGTCTGTCTTTCTTTGCCTGCCTTCTGCCTGTCTGTCTCTCTGACTGTTTTATGACCATGATACATTCGGTCATTATTTATCCAATCGCAAGCAAACTTGACAGGGTAACTAAGGGTTACACGACAGAGCTTGTAGCGAATTAACTCCCCCCCCACCCCCCATCATGGCTTTCATGGGGCACACCTTCCGGAGGTAAAAAGTAATAACCACAAACATTTCAGTCAATTCTGTTCAACGTTTTGTTACATTTTTAAATGGTCGCTGTTAAACTGGAAGAAGTTTTTGTGGAAACCCGACGTGATTAAAGCATTCTATACTTATCGCATCCAAGCCTGGTGTTGGCGCAGTGGTTAGGCTGGCTTGGGATCCTAAGTCCTGAGTTCAAGCCCGTTCCGCTGAATTAACACCAGGGGGTTGACTCAGCCTGTCATCCTTCAGGTCACGAGAATGAGTACCAGTGTACTGGTCCCGGTGTATGCCCCGGTTAGAATAGGTGTACCATATCCCTGTGTGCGTAAGAGGCGACTAGGGTTGGCGTCAGGAAGGGTATCCGGCATAAAACATTGCCCTCAAGAAAAGCTAACCCCTGCACAGCAGGGAAAAATGGCTGTAAAAACGGTTGTTTATACTTATCGCGTCCCCCTCAGATGAACGGAACAGAGCCGTCTCAACTTGCTAGGCCTCTATGTAAGCGGCAACGATCTTTAGCTGACAAAGCTGCTTACATGAGTCTTTACGCATGAATGATGAATCTCATTGCCTGTTCGAATGTTTCGAGCCATGATCAGACTATATGTGGACTGTACATGGATAAGTTATAACCTATCTTGGGGCCTCATACGTGATTTCTCTCCAGCCACGATTTCAAGTGTGATATTGCCACCGATACCCTTCCGGCCCAATTGTGACCTTTATTTGATACATAACCATATCCGTAAGGTTCGTTAGCATTGTTTAATACTCGCCAGAGGGAAATTTGGAGAAAATTTGACGTACTTATGCATAGGCGGTGTATCTGCTAACAGTCGCTGGTCCACACATCTATTGGTGCTATTGTAACCAGTTACCCAGTTCCGTTAAGTCGTGGCCGATTTCTGGTGACATTCATCATCGGATGTCTCCAAACATCCATATCTTGCACTGCTTTCCAAAGCTCTGGCAGAGACAGCTTGGTTGCAGCAGTTACCCCATCCATTAGGATGTGTTCCATGACTAATCTGCTTGCTATCGCTTGCCAAGCCAGCCGTTCCTTCTCAACCGTTTTGTTGGAGTGCTTGCTCAAGTGCTTAAAGTCAAGCGAGCCACTTTGCAAGCACTCTAGAAGCTGATTGGTAATGGAACACATGCCTTCTCAACACGTTGATCTTCTCAGTTGACAATATTTTAATCTTTTTTGACGTTTAAATGAAGACCAGCCTTTTCACTTTCCTCCTTCACGGTCTGCAGCAGTTTCATCAAGCCCTCTTTACTTTCTGCCAACAGAGTGGTATAATCAGCAGACCTTAGGTCATTGATACATCTTCCTCCATTCGTGAGTCTCGCCTCGCTGTCATCCAAGTTATATTTTTAGTCAAAATTATTCTCACCACAAATTAATCGGTCAATTCCCATCCAATGATAATGGTAATAATATTAACATGTGTGCTGTCAGGATGGCCTCGAGCTATGCGCACTCTCCTCTAAGCTGTCTAGCCTGGGTTTGAATCCCGACCCAGCTGTAATCCCGGTGTTTCACAGGCAGGCTGATTCATCAATGTGTGCCGTTTCTCGGATGGATGTTAAACTGGCGTCCCGTCTACCAGCATTAGTTGGTGGATGTTAAATATCCCACAGTGTCCTTCCCGAAGAGTCGGGGAGCTATCGGTGGCACACTGAAGAAATCACAAACCCAACCCCACAATAACGTGGGAATAATTGTGGCCATTAAACAATGAGGACATCAACAAACCACTGTCCGCATGATGTGCACGTACATGCATGTACATAGAGGACCCAAAAGACCCCGGGGACCCTGAAGACTCAGATAGCCCAAAAGATCCAGAGGACCCATAAGACCCTTTAGACACCTTAGATCCCTTCACCGTTTCGACCGCTTACACCCGTTAGACAGCTTGGACCTTTGACCATTTGGAGTTTTAGACCACTTAGACCTTTTTCCATTCCAAATAAATTTCAAATAAATATAATATCACCAATATTACAAATAAATTTGTAAAAAAAAGACGTTTGTACAGTATTACGATGGCGTAAATCATGACAACACACCAAATCTGTAACGTAACTCTGTAACGATGTGTGGAGAGGCGAGCGCGGCGAGCGAGCCGATCCACTCGAGATCATTGAAATGTGGCATTATTTGTAGGGGTCAATACTTTTTCAGGCCACTGTATAATGCTGTCTAATATATATATATATATATCACAATTGATCTTATGACGCCACAGTGTATAATTTACTACATCACAATAATGAATGTTCTGAACCATTTTTGCTTTAGATGCTGTAAAAAGAAAAAGTCATCAATTTCCCCCATAAATGCTTTCTTTCAACATGCTTTATCTGTTTCACTTTGATGCATTGTATAATTTGGAAACCTTTGGCCCTCATAACGTGAAGAAGTTGGCAACGGGTTATCTTGTAAATATTGTTGCGGATCTGGTCTTTGGGGGAGGGGGGTAAATGGGGCACAGTTTAGCATAGGTATTTCTGAGTGCATGTTGGAATAAGAGTGTTGTAATTGCTGTAATTAAAGAGATGGTGTCAAGCAAAATGTTTTGAAAGCTCTTGTCTTCCCTGCCCCATTGTTTGGGTCGAAGCCACATCTACCCCCTCTTCCCCTTTCCTTCATTCTTGAACCTTGCCTGTTGTGATCTGTCTTTAGGTACAAACTTCCATCCTGCAGCGAGCAGAAGTCCATGTGGCACAAGTGGGAGGAGGGCATATAAAACCATGTGGGTGAAGTGGGTGAAGGGTATATTAGTCGACGTGGAAGAAGGGTATCGAAGACCACACGGCTTAATTAGGGGGAGAAGTCGGTTATGCTGCACGGTCGGTGGAGTCTCCCCCCATTCACCTACACCCCGACCGCAATGCTGCAAATAACCAAACGCCACTAAATAGTCCGAGGCCCCTGCCCACGTGGGGTTAGAAAAAGCCTAAGTGAGTTTTGTTCACTCTCTCTCTCTCCCTCCCTCTGTTTGGACCACTAGCACTCTCTCCCCCTGGTGTTCCACACCGTACTGTTGTTCCTCAGTCCGGTGGTGGCTTGTGTTGTGGACAAGCCCCACATCGGAAGGACCAGACCACTGTGTATGGGAACAAGGTCATGTGCAAGCAAGGCTCACGCTTCACAAGTTTCTCTTTATCTTGTCACTTCTTTTAAACTCTATTGTCACCTTGAGTGAATGCGCTAAGGGCATATCTGTTTAATTTTGTTGAGGACCTGAGGGCTCGAGTTATTTGTAATTAATTTGTTACCATTGGTGATCGCCACATTTGCTGCTGTCTTCTTCTTATTTTAACTTCTTACTTATTTTTTCTTCTTCTTTTACTTCTTCTTCTTCTTCTTTTTCTCTGTCCCTGTCCATTTTTGTTGTAATATAGCTCTGGTTAAATGAAAATGTGTGTGGTCATCGGCAGGAACTCCATAGCATAGCATCTATCTATAATTCCAGCAGTGTGGTGTGTGTGTGTGTAACCACTGTTTCTCGACAACCACTGGTCCGATTTAATTGAAACTTGCCAAGTATATTGTTGGGGACCTGAGTATGTGCCTTTTCAAGTTTGATATTAATGGGACAAGTGGTTCCCAAGTATTGGCCATTTATTTACCAAACCAATGACAGGACACGTTGCTGTGTCGGCGTGGCCGTGGGAAAGGGCGCCATTTAGTTACCAATGACAGACACGTTGCTGCGTAGGCGTGGCGATGGAAAGGGCGCCATTTAGTACCAATGACAGGACACGTTGCCGTAGGCGTGGCCGATGGGAAAGGCGCCATTTAGTTACAATGACAGGACACGTTGCTGCGTCGCGTGGCCGTTGGGAAGAGATCCTCAGCCCGTTCCCCATTACGGTTACAACGTACGGACTTCTGGATAGTGATGACTTGCTGTATTCTAATAATTTCTCGATTTTTTATGCACATTTATAGATAAACACAATGCCCCAATCCCGTCGTCTTTTACGAAGACGAAGGAACGGCCTGTGTGGTTGTTTGAAAGTTTTTTTTTTGTGCATTGTAGGCCACGCACGTACGGCCACGCAGTACGGGCATGCGAGAGAGAATGAACAGCCGATGTGGTTGTTGTTTCTGGCACGTGTTTGAAAGTTTTTTTTTTTGTTTTTTTTCCACGTACGGCCACGCACGTACGGGCACCGAGAGCGAAGGAACGGCCTGTGTGGTTGTTGTTTCTGGCACGCGGTTTGAAAGTTTTTTTTTGTTTTTTTGCATGTACGGCCACGCATGTACAGGCACGCGAGAGCGAAGGAACGGCCTGTGTGGTTGTTGTTTCTGGCACGCGGTTTGAAAGTTTTTTTTTGTTTTTTTTGCATGTACGGCCACGCATGTACAGGCACGCGAGAGCGAAGGAACGGCCTGTGTGGTTGTTGTTTTCTGGCACGCCGCGGTTTGAAATTATTTTTTTTAATATATTATGTTTTTTGCACGTACGGCCACGCACTAATATAGAGAATTGCCAAGTTAACCTGTTGGTCGGGCAGTTTGTGTCCGCGCATCAAAACGCTTGTGAAAAGAGATTCGCCTGTCAGCTCTCGCTCGGCCATTTCTGTCAGGCTAATTCCCCATGGTCGTGTGGTTTGGAACTGATTCATGCCAAAATTAACCTGGGCGGATGCGGATAACCTTTCGCCCCCCCCCCCCCCCCGACTTGACTGGCGGTCGACCCTAACAATACTTGAAGACAGTAACTATTCTTTTCTGGGTTTAAACATGACCTCATTTTCTGTGCTCCTCGAGAGGAAAATTTATTTTGATTTTTAATCGCTACAAAGAAACCAGTTTGTAGACATAAATTGGGAAAGTGAGATGTTTTTGATTTTTATGCCTCCACTGGGAACATCTGACCTGATCTTCCTGATGCTGTCCAGTGGCAATCTTCTCTCCAGAGCTTCATGCATGCGGTGCACTGCAATATCATGTCATCCCCAATCCTGAACCATGATCTATTGTACTCCTATTAACCCTATCTAACTCAACCATCTTTGAGGTTACACTGCGCTTCCTCTACTCCTCTTTTTCTTCTTTTCCTGTTCCTTCATCCCCTTGCTTGTTGAGTCCACAGATGTGGCCCTTCTGTCAGTTCATTGCCTTTTCCCCCTCTGTCATCTAGTTATTCCATGAACCTCGATTTTGATCCTTTTAGTTCAAGTGGCACAACTACAAATTTTCATTTCAACTCTGATCGCTGGTTTTGCACAAAGTAATGGGGGTATTGATATTGAATTGCGGTTGTTGCATGTCAACTTAGACCTAGCAAAAATATAGACAACCTAAGTTAACTTTGAGCAGTAGTTTCTCAATCTAGGTTAAAAAAATATACATGGTAGAGTGACACGTCACGTTCTTAAAGAGACATTATAAATTCAAATCCAGCTATGGTAGTGTCATTCACTGAACTTGCACCCATGTGAGAGAAGCTTGAGAGATGGGGTTTTGTTTGTTTGTTTTTTGTATACCTTGTCGAGGCTCGTGTGAGAGGAACACACAACGCACAGCAAGGGGGGCATGAGACAAGAGGGGCGGGAGTGGGAAGGACAAAACAGTGGGGAACAGAGACATTAGGAGATCTGTGGAAGGGGAGGGAGGCAGGGACATGGGGAATACAAGATGGACATTACAGGGACTTTCAGGAAGGAAAGCAGGGAATTTGAAGGAGGTGGCTTGGGTGGATTATCGGGGGTAGAAAAGATTGAGATTTTGTAGGGGGATGATAAGAGGTGGTGGGTGAACAGCTGTTTTGAAGGCCTGGAGGGAAGAATGGGATTGAATAGAGTGAGGGGGTTATTCCAAAGCGTGAAAAAAGAGGAATGAAAGATGAAGGTGAGCAGTGATTCGTGATTTTGGTAGTTTTACCAGAAGGGGGTTGTTGGCGGACTTGAGCGCCCTGCGGAAATGTGGTGGCGACAAATCGCAGAGAGAGAGCAGGGGGGGCGAGGCTGGAGAGGAGACGGTAGAAGACAGAAAGACCACCGACCAGCCTGTGGTAGGAGAGTGAGAGGCCCAAAGACTCAGCCTCATCCGGGAGATGCCAATGATCCGAAATGCCTTTGGTTTCCACAGCGTGAAGCCGAGAAAGGTGGGAGGCAGGAGCACCAGCCCAGATGGGAGAGCAGTACTCCATCCGCTGCGGACGAAAGCTTTGTAAGTGGTCAGGAGCTCAGGTGGGCCGAGGAAGGACTTTGCACGACGGAGGATTCCCAGTTGGCGACTGGCTTAGAGGCGAGGTTTGAAATGTGGCTTTCCCAGGAAAGGTCATGGCAGATAGTGAGACCCAGAAGCTGAAAGAAAGGATTTCTTCCAGAGGATGTTGAGAAAGTGGATAGGGGGGAGGTTTCTAAAGGTCCTTTCGAGAGACACAGTGAGAGTGTGAGATTTGTCCGGATTGGAAGACAGTTCCACATGTTGGACCAGTTTGTGATTTTATCCAGATCAGCAGTGAGCGAAGAAGCTGCCGCATGCCAGTCTGAGGGATGACCGATGGTACGGCAGAGGGTGGAGTCATCAGCAAAGAGATAAAGAGGATTTTCCAGAGAGTCGAGAGATCATTGATGGAAACCAGAAAAAGAACAGGGCCAGAACGCTACCTTGAGGAACTCCAGCCTGGACAGGAAGAGGGGATGAAAGAACTCCATTTAGGGCCACACGTTGACTGCGCAGGAGAGGAAGTCTATGACCATGAGTGGGGATGGCCTTGGATACCATGGGAGAGAGTTTGGTGAGCAGGGCAGGGTGCCAGACCGTGTCAAAGCACGCGATATGTCTTGGGATACGGCTCGGATTTCATGTCTGGCATTGAGGACCTTCATCCATTTGTGGGAGAGCAGAAGCATCATATCCAGGTTTTCGGATAGTGAGGTGTAGATGGAGTCATCACTGTTAGGTGGACGGTCAGTACACATATAAACATGAGGTGGGAGTGGAGGGGAAGCCGTAGCCAGAGGTATTCCTGGGGTGTGGGGGAGTGAGGCAGTGCATGGATAGTGAGGAATAGAGTCTTTGATAAGAGAGAAACTCTCCACCAGGACGAGGCTCAGGTCTGTCATACGGAGGAGGAGTAACCAGGGAGAGATACTTGGGAGTCAGACACGTCTTGGGGAGGAAAGTTTCTGTAAGGCAGATTATGTCTGGTTTGTCAGTGGCAACCTGTATGGAAAGATCTGAAAGGTTGAGCGAAGGCCCCAGTATTTTGAGGTCCACACTGTTAATGAAGAGGGAGGGGAGGAGGCTTTGGGTGCAGGGGTGGGAGGGGAGGGGAGTAGGACAAGGGACGAGGGGGGAGGTAAGGAGGGTTGTTGAGTGTGGGGATTGCAGAATAGCTAGGGGAGGGGGCCGGATGAGGAGGGAAAAGGCTCTGTGGTGCTGGGGAGAAGGTGGACAAGAGGGGGCAGAAGGCGGTTGAGGACTTGAGGAGGTGGAGTGAAGAGATGGAGGTGAGAGGCAGTGGAAGGAGGCAGCTTGTGGATGAGAGGGGGGGGAACTTTGAGAAGGGTGAGTGAGGAGGGGTGAATGGTGGGAGAAGGGAGAGTTGAGGGAGAAAGGTGAGGGGGAGTTTTTGAGAGAGGCGAGAGGGAGGCTTGGAGGAGAAGAGTGTGATGGTTGCTTTGAGAGTGAGAGGCGTGAGTGGCACTGAAATTGGAAAAAAAGAATGGTTGATGGAAAGCGAACATTCATAGTAAACTGGGTTTTTAAAAAAAAGTTTTAGGTCAGAGATGCGATTAAACACGTTTCTTGATTGATGCAATAAAGGCGAATTCAGAGAATGGAGAGAAGAAACGCTGTAACAGTTGCACTTTTTAGACAAGGGATGAATGAAAGGTCGAAATGAGAGCAGTCTGTTGAAATAGAAGAAGAGTAGTTCATTATGATACAGTAAAGAGAACCACACGTGTGAAAGAGGAAGATCGTTTCAAAAATATAAGGACCACTTGAAGTTTTGTACACACCATTCAAGAAACTGATATAATTAGTCCACCCCCGCTCAAGTTTGACCATGTGGAACGTTGGCCGAGGCCCTCACTTTTATTTTTCCTTCCGCCCTCACCCTTTCACCTTTATTCGCCATTCAATTGGGTTTCTCCGCAACCGCCTGAGCGATTGACACAAAACTTTCAATTTCGGAGAGCCTACCTATGGATATATATATTTTTTTATTTTATTTTTATTTACCAAAGTTACATGATTGGATGGAAATTGCGGCCGACGATCCAAAAAGTATGGTTTCTGTAGGCATGGGTTGCAGGGTGTTTCACATATCAGGAATAAACGGCCTCGACCTTGCTTCACTCGGCTTTGGCCGAATAATGATCAGAGTGATAATGATAATGATGATGACCCTCTGTCCAGGTCATAACATCTTTTTCCCCATTTGAGCTTTTGTCATCAAATCTTCGACAAACCTTTATTTTGAGAATATGGAAAACACTGATTAATAAATTTAACCTTTTATTTATTTATTTATTTTTTCTTTAGCTGTTGTTTTCGTCAAGTTTAGTTTGAGTAGAAAGCGGATGCGGACGGGCTTTGCATTTTAGGATCTTTTCTCGTTTCATCTCCTTATTCTTTGTGAGTTATTCTCCTCTGATTGAACAAAAGCACAAGTCAGAAATTTGTTGCTTATGTTTAGCTAGATGTAACCTTTACTCACACTTTGCACATTCTTTTAAGCCATATTGTCCTAGTTATGACAAATATATTTTTTGGATTGAGGAAACATTGATTTGTTTTTCGTTTTTATTTCTTTCTCACCCAATGACCACTGCTTTTTCAAGATGTCATTTGTTTGTCAGCCTGAGATTTGGAGTTTCATTGCTTCCTCTATGACCAGGCTACGATGGTACCTCCTCTTCGGAGTTTTCAAGCCTCTTTTGAAATAGAATGCTCTTTCTTCCAGTCTTGCAACTTGGTTGTCCTACATTCCCTTGCTCCCTTTGGGGCTGGAGAGGCCAGACGGATCCAGTGGCGGCCTCAGTGGTTTCCGGTTTGAATCCTGTCCAAACTAACTGCCGCCACTTCTCGTATGAAATACGCATCGGTACTTCATCTCCATTAATTGATATCACACTTTTGGATCACCAAACCCTTAAACTAGCCCGACACACCCTACATTGTGGAATTAAAATATCAGCCAGCCGTTCATCTGATGTGGAGGAAGAACCTAGGTTCTGGCATTCCAGCAAACTATTAATTTTCTACAACAAATTTGTGGTTCCATAACAAGCTTTCGAATGTCACATAAATAACAAGACTTTTTCTTTTGAAATGCTTTCGAACAACGCTTGTAAGGACGTTTCCGTAATTTGACACTTGTGAATCACGTGACTGAAATTGCCCACATGGGTATCAGCATGTTTACACCGCAGTGTGACGGTGAATGATGTGATCATGTTGGCTGCATGCACATTCACATGTATACGATACAGGAAGTGCTGAAACACCTGTCCATTTGGTCATTTACTTTCCCAATCGACCCAATCCTCTCTGTCTTGTTTAATCTCGCCTCCACCTTATTTGATCTCCCCTTCCCCCCCCCCACTCACCTCCTTCCCCCCACGAGCCCTTCCTCCACTCCCTCTCCTCTTCCCCTTCTCCCCAGTCCCTCTATTTTTCCCCACCACACCTCCCTCTCTCCCTCTCTACAAGAATGTATTTCTAGAGCAATGTTGGCACTCTTTTTCCGGATCTGTTCTTGAACATGTTTTGTAAAGAGGTGAAGGGTGAAGCCAGGAATGAAGTTGCTTGGTTTAAAAACAATATTTTTTAAAAGGTCATTGTTGAAATTAAACAGCAGAAAAAGAAAATAAATCTGCTGCTCTGCAGATGTTTTGAAGGTGAAGAAAACAGCACTATAGTTCTCTTGTTCCAACCGTCAGATGTTTTTGACTGTGGCTTACTTAGTGGGTCATGTGCCTGAAGGATGTCCTGCTAAGATGCCAACCAAGCGAATGTTTGCACAAGAGACAGTTTCCCGTGCTAAGTTTTCAACTTGATGTTTGTCGAGATATAACCGGGCCTTCGGGACGTTTCGGTCCAACGCAGAGGCAGCAGCATTGTGGGAGCCGTTGAAATCCATTCTCTTTTTCTTTCCCCTCTTCCCCTATGCTCTTGCAGACAGACTGGCAGAGTGCCCACGTTGTCTTTGCCAACCAAATGTGCACGCGCCTGCTGTCCTTAGCATGGATTTCACTTAAATGTTGACACCGACGTGCATGCCTGCACCGGTCAACACACACTTGCTTCTCTTTTCGATTGGTTCATCAAACATTTTGAGAGTCGTCGTCATCAGGAGTTGAATGGAACAGAAGAGAAAAGCAAAAAAAGAGAGAAAGAGGAAGAGCTGTAACCAAATCCAGATGTAGGAAAACTTTGCTGCATATTCTTGCAGACTGCATTTTACGCCTCGTGGGTTCAAGGCCCCCCACTTACTACCCCTCCCCACTTCCTCCATTCCTCCCCACCCACCCCTCCTTCCCTTCTGTTTTTTTTTCCTCTGCAAAGCTTGTGCAGCAGAAGTTAAAAGCTGGGATGTGCCTGCCATCTGTAGTGAGAGGCTGTGCAAATGTACAAACAGAGGTTTTTGTGGATTTTTCTTTTCTCTTTTCTTTTTTGTCTGATGGTCAAGACCGCAAAATATATTATGCTCAGTTTGGTTGGTGACGCCAGTATGTTTACAATGAAAAAGTGTCGTGTTGTTTGAAATTAATTGATGTCCAGTTCAATACGTAGGTCGTAGAGGCCCAGCTACACAAGGTGAAAATTTATTGATGAAACTCATCTGTATTGTGAATAAAATGACACACAAACATCCCCCCCCACACACACACACACACACACACACATGATGAATGACTTCAAGCCTGTTGTGTAGTGCTGCTACCTCCTCTGTATGGGTGTTGGTTCCCATACCACTGCTCAGGGTTATGTGCACAGCATGTGTGCTTTGAAATGAGCCCACGTCGTGTGATTGACTTCTGATTTTGTAAATAATTGGTGGCACTCACACTTGTGACTGGATTATCTAGTTTTGATCCTGTAAGCCTTTTTAAACAGCACTGCCAACACTATCTCTGATTTCGTGTTTGCTTTAGTCGAGTTACCGATGTTATCGTGTTTCCATTTCATTCAAACATTTTTTCTTTTAACCCTTGAGTCGCTGTTTACACTGGGGTTTGAAGGTACACACTAGCGTGCTTCATAATAGGGGGTAAAAAATAAAAGTATGAATATTCATGCTCCCTGGGTGTTCCTTTGTTTCCATTTGACAGTAGAAACATACACACCAAATATGAAGCAGATTGGAGGATGTTTAGGGTTCCTCAAGTTGGCACAATATTGTTGAAATTTGCCAAACTGTAACTGGATGGAAAGTCTTTCAACTACCCCATGCCACTGGAACAATATGTCAGCCAACGTTCTCTAAATCTTTGATTTGCTGCTAATGGATGGGCAAGAGGAAGCACACAACTTCCTGGTCAAGCAACCACTATTGTGGCCGAAGATCCAGTCTATGTGAAGTTTAAAGAGGCTGTTCAAAGACTCAAAGTGGTGAATGACTGCTGAGCGCAGCATAGCACTCATGACAGCATATAATGGCAATTTGACCCATGATGAGGAGCAGGTTCAATACCTGCTTCAGGTTGTGGCTGCCCAGTGCCCACCGAAAGGCCATTCCAAAGCTTACTAAGGCCACTTTAACAATATAAGTGACATTTGAATTAACTGAACATTGAACTATTGACATGATATATTTCTGTAAAGACATTGTCACTGTATTTTGATGATTTAATGTTTAAAAGATCAAGCATTTTTTAGAATAGTATATTACATTGTGCAAATTACGTGCATTTTGTAAATATGAACCAAAATTGTGCCAACTTGAGGAACCCCTAAATATCATGGAATTTTGTTCATTTTTGACCTATAAGTTCTTTATGGGGTATTGGAACAAAGGCAAAATCAGGGAGCAGCAAAAATCAAACTTTCATTTTTTTGGAACACCCTAGTACACACAGGTGAAAACAGCCGAGTGAACCCTGTAAAAAGTAACAAAAAAAGGAAAAAACGAAACAAAGGGTATACCACTCCAACATTAAACCTTGAAGGTGTGTGTGTGTGTGTATCATTATTATTATTATTATTATTATCATTAGCCATGTGTAATTCTTTACTCAGAATGTTTGAAACAAGTGATTATCATTTATGATGATTGGACGAGACACCATGTCGAAACCTCTTCGAAGAACAAAGCGCAGCCGATGATACGTCTAGTTGGGAAATCTATCGATTGTCACAAATAACAAGGAAGGTTCTTCATTTTGGTTAAAAAAAAAGAGAGAGATATCTGTGGAAGGGAGAGGGATGGGGCAGGGAAATGGGGAATAACAAGATGGACATTACAGGGACTTTCAGGAGGAAAGCAGGGAATTTGAAGGAGGTGGGCTTGGGTGGATTATCGGGGGTAGAAAAGATTGAGGATTTGTATGGGGGATGATAAGAGGTGGTGGTGAACAGCTGTTTTGAAGCCTGGAGGGAAGAATGGGATTGAATAGAGTGAGGGCGTTTATCCAAAGGCGTGAAAAAGAGGAATGAAAGAGGAAGGTGAGCAGTGATTCGTGATTTTGGTAGTTTTACCAGAAGGGGGTTGTTGGCGGACCTTGAGCGCCCTGCGGAAATGTGGTGGCGACAAATGCAGAGAGAGCAGGGGGGGCGGGCTGGAGAGGAGACGGTAGAAGACAGAAAGACCACCGACCAGCCTGTGGTGAGGAAGTGAGAGGCCAAAGACTCAGCCTCATCGCGGGAGATGCCAATGATCCGAAATGCCTTTGTTTCCACAGCTGAAGCCGAGAAAGGTGGAGGCAGGAGCACCAGCCCAGAGTGGAGAGCAGTACTCCATCCGGCTGCGGACGAAAGCTTTGTAAGTGGTCAGGAGCTCAGGTGGGCCGAGGAAGACTTTGCACGACGGAGGATTCCCAGTTGGCGACTGGCTTTAGAGGCGAGGTTTGAAATGTGGCTTTCCCAGGAAAGGTCATGGCAGATAGTGAGACCCAGAAGCTTGAAAGAAAGGATTTCTCCAGAGGATTGTTGAGAAAGTGGATAGGTGGGGGAGGTTTCTAAATGGTCCTTTCGGAGAGACATAGTGAGAGTGTGAGATTTGTCCGGATTGGAAGACATGTTCACATGTTGGACCAGTTTGTGATTTTATCCAGATCAGCAGTGAGCGAAGAAGCTGCGCATGCCAGTCGAGGGATGACCGATGGTACGGCAGAGGGTGGAGTCATCAGCAAAGAGATAAAGAGGATTTTCCAGAGAGTCAGAGAGATCATTGATGGAAACCAGAAAAAGAACAGGGCCCAGAACGCTAACTTGAGGACTCCAGCCTGGACAGGAAGAGGGGATGAAAGAACTCCATTTAGGGCACACGTTGACTGCGCAGGAGAGGAAGTCTATGAGCCATGAGTGGGATGGCCTTGGATACCATGGGAAGAGAGTTTGGTGAGCAGGGCAGGGTGCCAGACCGTGTCAAAAGCACGCGATATGTCTTGGGATACGGCTCGGATTCATGTCTGGCATTGAGGACCTTCATCCATTGTTGGGAGAGCAGAAGCATCATATCCAGGTTTTCGGATAGTGAGGTGTAGATGGAGTCATCACTGTTAGGTGGACGGTCAGTACACATATAAAATGAGGTGGGAGTGGAGGGGAAGCCGTAGCCAGAGGTATTCCTGGGGGTGTGGGGGAGTGAGGGCAGTGCATGGATAGTGAGGAATAGAGTCTTTGATAAGAGAGAAACTCCTCCCCAGGACGAGGCTCAGGTCTGTCATACTGGAGGAGGGAGTAACCAGGGAGAGATACTTGGGAGTCAGACACGTCTTGGGGAGGAAAGTTTCTGTAAGGCAGATTATGTCTGGTTTGTCAGTGGCAACCTGTATGGAAGATCTGAAAGGTTTGAGCGAAGGCCCCAGATATTTGAGGTCCACACTGTTAATGAAGAGGGAGGGAAGGAGGCTTTGGGTGCAGGGGGTGGGAGGGGAGGGGGAGGGTAGGACAAGGACGAGGGGGGAGGTAAGGAGGGTTGTTGGAGTGTGGGGGATTGCAGAATAGCTAGGGGAGGGGGCCGGATGAGGAGGAGAAAGGCTCTGTGGTGCTGGGGAGAAGGTGGACAGAGAGGGGGCAGAAGGCGGTTGAGGATTGAGGAGGTGGAGTGAAGAGATGGAGGTGAGAGGGCAGTGGAAGGAGGCGCTTTGTGGATGAGAGGGGGGGGGAACTTTGAGAAGGGTGAGTGAGGAGGGTGAATGGTGGGAGAAGGGAGAGTTGGGGAGAAGGTGAGGGGGGAGTTTTTGAGAGAGGCGAGAGGGAGGCTTGGAGGGAGAAGAGTGTGATGGTTGCTTTGAGAGTGAGGGGTGAGTTGGCACTGAAATTGGAAAAAAAGAATGGTTGATGGAAAGCGAACATTCATAGTAAACTGGGTTTTTAAAAAAAAAGTTTTAGGTCAGAGATGCGATTAAACACGTTTCTTGATTGTGCAATAAAGGCGAATTCAGAGAATGGAGAGAAGAAACGCTGTAACAGTTGCACTTTTTAGACAAGGGATGAATGAAAGGTCGAAATGAGAGCAGTCTGTTGAAATAGAAGAAGAGTAGTCATTATGATACAGTAAAGAGAACCACACGTGTGAAGAGGAAGATCGTTTCAAAAATATAAGGACCACTTGAAGTTTTGTACACACCATTCAAGAAACTGATATAATTAGTCCCCCCGCTCAAGTTTGACCATGTGGAACGTTGGCCGAGGCCCTCACTTTTTTTTCCTTCCGCCCTCACCCTTTCACCTTTATTCGCCATTCAATTGGGTTTCTCCGCAACCGCCTGAGCGATTGACACAAAACTTTCAATTTCGGAGAGCCTACCTATGGATATATATATTTTTTTATTTTATTTTTATTTACCAAAGTTACATGATTGGATGGAAATTGCGGCCGACGATCCAAAAAGTATGGTTTCTGTAGGCATGGGTTGCAGGGTGTTTCACATATCAGGAATAAACGGCCTCGACCTTGCTTCACTCGGCTTTGGCCGAATAATGATCAGAGTGATAATGATAATGAGATGACCCTCTGTCCAGGTCATAACATCTTTTTCCCATTTGAGCTTTTGTCATCAAATCTTCGACAACCTTTATTTTGAGAATATGGAAAACACTATTAATAAATTTAACCTTTTTTATTTATTTATTTTTCTTTAGCTGTTGTTTTCGTCAAGTTTAGTTTGAGTAGAAAGCGGATGCGGACGGGCTTTGCATTTTAGGATCTTTTCTCGTTCATCTCCTTATTCTTTGTGAGTTATTCTCCTCTGATTGAACAAAAGCACAAGTCAGAAATTGTTGCTTATGTTTAGCTAGATGTAACCTTTACTCACACTTTGCACATTCTTTTAAGCCAATATGTCCTAGTTATGACAAATATATTTTTTGGATTGAGGAAACATTGATTTGTTTTTCGTTTTTATTTCTTTCTCACCCAATGACCACTGCTTTTTCAAGATGTCATTTGTTTGTCAGCCTGAGATTTGGAGTTTCATTGCTCCTCTATGACCAGGCTACGATGGTACTCCCTCTTCGGAGTTTTCAAGCCTCTTTTGAAATAGAATGCTCTTTCTTCCAGTCTTGCAACTTGGTTGTCCTACATTCCCTTGCTCCCTTTGGGGCTGGAGAGGCCAGACGGATCCAGTGGCGGCCTCAGTGGTTTCCGGTTTGAATCCTGTCCAAACTAACTGCCGCCACTTCTCGTATGAAATACGCATCGGTACTTCATCTCCATTATTGATATCACACTTTTGGATCACCAAACCCTTAAACTAGCCCGACACACCCTACATTGTGGAATTAAAATATCAGCCAGCCGTTCATCTGATGTGGAGGAAGAACCTAGGTTCTGGCATTCCAGCAAACTATTAATTTTCTACAACAAATTTGTGGTTCCATAACAAGCTTTCGAATGTCACATAAATAACAAGACTTTTTCTTTTGAAATGCTTTCGAACAACGCTTGTAAGGACGTTTCCGTAATTTGACACTTGTGAATCACGTGACTGAAATTGCCCACATGGGTATCAGCATGTTTACACCGCAGTGTGACGGTGAATGATGTGATCATGTTGGCTGCATGCACATTCACATGTATACGATACAGGAAGTGCTGAAACACCTGTCCATTTGGTCATTTACTTTCCCAATCGACCCAATCCTCTCTGTCTTGTTTAATCTCGCCTCCACTTATTTGATCTCCCTTCCCCCCCCCACTCACCTCCTTCCCCCACGAGCCCTTCCTCCACTCCCTCTCCTCTTCCCCTTCTCCCCAGTCCCTCTATTTTTCCCCACCACACCTCCCTCTCTCCCTCTCTACAAGAATGTATTTCTAGAGCAATGTTGGCACTCTTTTTCCGGATCTGTTCTTGAACATGTTTTGTAAAGAGGTGAAGGGTGAAGCCAGGAATGAAGTTGCTTGGTTTAAAAACAATATTTTTTAAAAGGTCATTGTTGAAATTAAACAGCAGAAAAAGAAAATAAATCTGCTGCTCTGCAGATGTTTTGAAGGTGAAAGAAACAGCACTATAGTTCTCTTGTTCCAACCGTCAGATGTTTTTGACTGTGGCTTACTTAGTGGGTCATGTGCCTGAAGGATGTCCTGCTAAGATGCCAACCAAGCGAATGTTTGCACAAGAGACAGTTTCCCGTGCTAAGTTTTCAACTTGATGTTTGTCGAGATATAACGGGCCTTCGGGACGTTTCGGTCCAACGCAGAGGCAGCAGCATTGTGGGAGCCGTTGAAATCCATTCTCTTTTCTTTCCTCTTCCCCTATGCTCTTCAGACAGACTGGCAGAAGTGCCCACGTTGTCTTTGCCAACCAAATGTGCACGCGCCTGCTGTCCTTAGCATGGATTTCACTTAAATGTTGACACCGACGTGCATGCCTGCACCGGTCAACACACACTTGCTTCTCTTTTCGATTGGTTCACAAACATTTTGAGAGTCGTCGTCATCAGGAGTTGAATGGAACAGAAGAGAAAAGCAAAAAAAGAGAGAAAGAGGAAGAGCTGTAACCAAATCCAGATGTAGGAAAACTTTGCTGCATATTCTTGAGACTGCATTTTACGCCTCGTGGGTTCAAGGCCCCCACTTCCCACCCCTCCCCCCCACTTCTACCCCTCCCCCACTCCTCCATTCCTCCCCACCCACCCTCCTTCCCTTCTGTTTTTTTTTTCCTCTGCAAAGCTTGTGCAGCAGAAGTTAAAAGCTGGGATGTGCCTGCCATCTGTAGTGAGAGGCTGTGCAAATGTACAAACAGAGGTTTTTGTGGATTTTTCTTTTCTCTTTTCTTTTTTGTCTTGATGGTCAAGACCGCAAAATATATTATGCTCAGTTTGGTTGGTGACGCCAGTATGTTTACAATGAAAAAGTGTCGTGTTGTTTGAAATTAATTGATGTCCAGTTCAATACGTAGGTCGTAGAGGCCCAGCTACACAAGGTGAAAATTTATTGATGAAACTCATCTGTATTGTGAATAAAATGACACACAAAACTCCCCCCCCACACACACACACACACACACACACCATGATGAATGACTTCAAGCCTGTTGTGTAGTGCTGCTCCTCCTCTGTATGGGTGTTGGTTCCCATACCACTGCTCAGGGTTATGTGCACAGCATGTGTGCTTTGAAATGAGCCCACGTCGTGTGATTGACTTCTGATTTTGTAAATAATTGGTGGCACTCACACTTGTGACTGGATTATCTAGTTTTGATCCTGTAAGCCTTTTTAAACAGCACTGCCAACACTATCTCTGATTTCGTGTTTGCTTTAGTCGAGTTACCGATGTTATCGTGTTTCCATTTCATCAAACATTTTTTCTTTTAACCCTTGAGTCGCTGTTTACACTGGGGTTTGAAGGTACACACTAGCGTGCTTCATAATAGGGGGTAAAAAATAAAAGTATGAATATTCATGCTCCCTGGGTGTTCCTTTGTTCCATTTGACAGTAGAAACATACACACCAAATATGAAGCAGATTGGAGGATGTTTAGGGTTCCTCAAGTTGGCACAATATTGTTGAAATTTGCCAAACTGTAACTGGATGGAAAGTCTTTCAACTACCCCATGCCACTGGAACAATATGTCAGCCAACGTTCTCTAAATCTTTGATTTGCTGCTAATGGATGGGCAAGAGGAAGCACACAACTTCCTGGTCAAGCAACCACTATTGTGGCCAGAAGATCCAGTCTATGTGAAGTTTAAAGAGGCTGTTCAAAGACTCAAAGTGGTGAATGACTGCTGACGCAGCATAGCACTCATGACAGCATATAATGGCAATTTGACCCATGATGAGGAGCAGGTTCAATACCTGCTTCAGGTTGTGGCTGCCCAGTGCCCACCGAAAGGCCATTCCAAAGCTTACTAAGGCCACTTTAACAATATAAGTGACATTTGAATTAACTGAACATTGAACTATTGACATGATATATTTCTGTAAAGACATTGTCACTGTATTTTGATGATTTATGTTTAAAAGATCAAGCATTTTTTAGAATAGTATATTACATTGTGCAAATTACGTGCATTTTGTAAATATGAACCAAAATTGTGCCAACTTGAGGAACCCCTAAATATCATGGAATTTTGTTCATTTTTGACCTATAAGTTTTTATGGGGTATTGGAACAAAGGCAAAATCAGGGAGCAGCAAAAATCAAACTTTTCATTTTTTGGAACACCCTAGTACACACAGGTGAAAACAGCCGAGTGAACCCTGTAAAAAGTAACAAAAAAGGAAAAAACGAAACAAAGGGTATACCACTCCAACATTAAACCTTGAAGGTGTGTGTGTGTGTGTATCATTATTATTATTATTATTATTATCATTAGCCATGTGTAATTCTTTACTCAGAATGTTTGAAACAAGTGATTATCATTTATGATGATTGGACGAGACACCATGTCGAAACCTCTTCGAAGAACAAGCGCAGCCGATGATACGTCTAGTTGGGAAATCTATCGATTGTCACAAATAACAAGGAAGGTTCTTCATTTTGGTTAAAAAAAAAACTTCTTTGAGGAGTTTGCAAATGGGATGAAGTGAAGTGA
>CM068962.1:108843010-108855238 GCA_035128595.1 Eptatretus atami | reverse complement strand
AGTGTTGTCGAATCGGTATCATTGACAACATCCTTAAATGTGAATTGAATGCTTTTAGGAAGAGCCGTGACTGTTGAATGAACGACTCGGTTTGTGAGGACCAGACTCGTGACCAAAGTGCTGTGTCTGTGTTGTAGTTTGTGAGCGAGAAGGTTGGTGGTGCAGAGGGGACAAAACTAGACGATGAATTCCTCGACATGGAGCGGGTGAGTGTTGCACATTTCTTGGGGTTAAACTCGTTCTGTTTTGCATGCTGCGGCAATTTTTTTTCCTCACTCATAGTTGTTTTCGAATCGTCTTGCACGAGTATAAAATGACTTTTGTATCTTATTTGATTCTTACTTGTACAGAACTACTTCCTGGGTGTGGACCGAGTGATGGCAAAACAATGGATGGGTTTTCAATTTGTTTCTTATGTTGTGCTTTAATCTATACTATAAAAGTGAAATTGTTTGTTTGAAAAATAATGTTCAAAACTTTAAATAAATAAAAACTACAAAACCAAATCCAGCCGAATTTCACATGATGCTTCAGGGTACCCCAAGCATGGTTTCTGTTGGGATAGCATATCTGGGGGAGGGGGTTCAGGGTGGGCAGAAGACCCCAATTCTCTCGATGTAAATGTGTATCGTATAGTGCCACCCAGTGGTATCCAGTAATCATCATCATCATCATCATCATCATCTACACCAGCCATCAGCGGTCACAATCCTCTTCCACTCATCATCATCATCATCAAGAATCCAACCCCACTGAGCTTCGCAGTGAAGTGGAAGTGATTGTTTGTTTTTTTTCGTGCCATATATGAGCAGCAAAGATGTTTGACGAAGTTGAGGTTAGCTGACTTCCAAGCAGATGCAAGATGACCTCGGGCAAATGATAGGGTGAATATAGTTGAATGTTTGTGAAGTGCAACATGGCATCTTTTGTTTAAATCCGTCAGCAAAGCGATGGGTAAAAATGCTGAGTTTATTCGATACAATCTCAAAGCACTCTATGTCCAAGAAAAATAATAGAAACTCCTATTATCCAAGTTCTCAGTTAATATCTTGCAGACTGCAGCATCATTTAGGATTTTGATTACTAGAAACACTCGCTTCTGATGGGAGTGGCCGTGGAGGTGGGCAGATGGGGGGATGGCGGTGGCAGTGGGTCATGCGGATCGTACGGATGGCGGTGGGTTAATCTTCTTCTACTTCTTCTTCTTATTCTTCTTCTCATTTAGCGGCCACAATTATTCCCACGTTCTGGTCAGGTTGGTCATGGGAAGCTTGGCCCCAGTCTTTCACGAACCAGCTGCTCATGTTCGACAAAGGTTTAGAGCAGGAATTTGGAATTCGTCCATAGCTCGCCTACTCTTCACGAAGGACAACGTGGGATCTTTAACGTCCACCAACTTATGCCGGCAGATGGGTCGACCAGTTTAGCATTCATCCGAGGGACAGCACACATCGATGAATCGCCCTCCCTTTGAAACAATGGGATGACAGTTTATACAGCAGTTGGGTCGAGATTCAAACCCAGGCTGGAAAGCTTAGAGGTGAGTGTGCGTTACGAATGGGGTTATGCATCAAAATAAAGGTGACAATCGGGTCGTAATGGTGTCGGGGGGCTATATCACACATCACTTGAAGCCATGGCTGGGAGAAATGACATGAGGCCCCAAAATATGTTATAAACAATCCATGTACAGTCCACACAATCTTATGGCGAGAAAAATCGGACAGGCAATGGGATACATCATTCGTGTGTAAAGACACTTTTGAGCATCTTACCTAGAGGTCTAGCAAGTTGAGACGACTTGGATCCGTTAGCTTGTGGGGAACGTGATTAGTGTGGAACGCTTCAAGCACGTCGGGGGTTGTGTTCCATTACCAATCAGCTTGTAGAGCACTCGCGAAGTGGCTCAAGCACTTGAGCAAGCACTCCATTGAAACGGTTGATAAGGAATGGCTGGCTTGGCAAGTGATAACAAGCTTATTGGTGATGGAACACACCTCTGGTTTGCTCCAAACTTATTTTGGTCGTAACTGCTTGAAAAGGTAATCGTACATTGGAAAGAATTGACAGAATAGTTTGTGGTTATAAATTTTTTTTTTACTTCCATTAGTGACTGTAACCCACGAAATGCCACGCTGAGCTGTTTATACACCTTAACATGAAGTTCGTCCAATGAGGAAATCCCCTTTGGGGAAGGGGGCAAGTTAAGTTGCTACAACCTCCATCATGCGACCCTTAGTCCTCTTGGGAAGTTTGGTTGCAATTGGATAAGTAACGACCAAATGTATCATGGACAGACAAACAGACAGACACCAAATTGCATATTTTTTTAGCTCGCCTGTTCGAAGAACAGAGAGCTACAGCGATACCCCCGGCGTGAGCGTGAGCGTGAAAATGTTAAAGTTTTTGGTGCAAGTTATTTGTTTTCTAATGTTTTTATCTACCACACTACTTTTTACTGATTACAATATACAAACACATATATTGCTTTAAAATTATTTGGATCAGACTTCACTGCAATGCTTTATAAAAAATATTATTAGACTAGTGTTTTTAAAACGATAAATGTATAAACAGGCGAGCATTGGGTGGCTTTGACACCAACTCTCTGGTTATGATTAGCTTGTCTGAAAATACCATTGTCATGGTCAGAGTGTTAGTAAAAACCCAGTTGGATCATTAATGCTCTTCAGGGAGGGTTTTAGCCAAATATGATTACCGGTTACACTTTTTGGTCGACTCCTGCTACCCTCAGGGCAACGAATGGCCACTAAAATGTTTCCTCTGAAATTACTAACAGCATCATGAAGCAGATCTGAAAAAACATTTGTTCTTTCACAATGTGGCAAAAATCACTGATATTATAGGAAAACTTCATATTTGAAACTTTTTTTTTTGTGTACACAGAAAGTCGACATTACAAACAAAGCTGTGATGGATATGGTGGTGAAGACTCAGGAATATTTGCAACCAAACCCTGGTGAGTCACTAACACGACGTTACGACAATGACTTTGGGCTAATTTATTATGAATTATTTATTTTTAAAATGAATGTCAAAGTAAGTGTTTTGTATTAAAATATCTTTTATAAGTAGTAAAATATAGCAATTCAAATAAATCGTGTTGAAATTATTTGTTACAGCTGATTTATTCAATTTTTTTTCAACACTGAACGAAATTGTTTCTATGTCAAACTGGAAGGGCACTCGGTAGAGCACGTCCCTCCGCCAGGCTGAATAGTGCACGTTTTGTATCCTACTGATCGGCCGGATCTGGATCCGGATCTGAACCAACATCGAATTGGCGTATTCTTGTCACCTACCCAAGTCATCCACCTAGTTTTGTCACAACTCGTCCACAACTTTTTGAGAATACCGTGCTTTATATCGTTTTTGGCCCGATCTCTCAATGGTGAAGTATCGCTTAAAAAGATTATAGCATGCAAAACATAAACTGTTCAGCCTGACAGAGGTGTGCCGCTCTACTGAGTGCTGTTTGGATCTGGATCTTCACCAAAATCGAATCACTTTGTACTTTCACACACCCAACCTGTCCACCAAGTTTCATCTGAATCCGTCCATAACTTTTTGAGATATCCTGCTCACAGACAGACAGACAGACAGACAGATGAAAACATAACCTCCACCTACTTTCGCTGGCAGAGGTAATAATACATAAATCTCTTTTGCAGTCTCTTTTGTGGAATAATTCATTTATTCGTGAGGAATTTGCACGTAATGTTCCACTTCCTCGGCTTTTTAGTTGTTGGATTCTTCAGAAGAATTGGAGCCGGTATGACGGTATCAAAGATTCGTGATCAAATTCAAAGATTTTCTGCAGTGAAGCAGGCGAGCTATGCACCGATCTCCGTGGAGAAGTGAGGAGAGAGCGGTGATAGATCGTGATTGGCGTACATGTAATGTCTTTCAGTGCTGGCTCTATATAGTGCATGGTGGTACCACCACCCAGATTTGAAGAAAAAAAAAATTGCCCAGCATTTTGGGGCAAAAAAACGAAGATTGTCGACGAGTCATTTTGATGAAGTCACAAATCAAAAACACCAAGTTCCAAGTCATTTTTTTTCCCCAGATCCAAGGAAAATTGCAAGTCAAAAACAAAAGTGATTTGAGTTGCACTCGAGTCTGAGTCACCCACTCAGCTCAACAACGCCACCTTTAGTATTGTGATATGCAGTCAATCAACTGTCATTGTGTTTCAAAAGAGAAGGTGTTATGAGTGCACATTTTTGCTTGTACTTGTTCCTTGAATTACAGCTCAGGAAGTGTGTGTGTGTCTCTGCCCGTGTGTGTGTCTCTGCCCGTGTGTGTGTCTCTGCCCGTGTGTGTCTGTGTCTATGTCCATACGTGCGTGTCTGTGTCTCTTGACATGTGTCTGTGTCTCTGTCCATGTGTCTGTGACATGTGTCTGTGTCTCTGTCCATGTGTGCGTATCTGTGTCTCTGCCCGTGCGTGTCTGTATCTCTGCCCGTGCGTGTGTGTCTGTGTCTGTTTCTGTGTTTGGCCTCACCAATTTGTGCTGCATTCTCGCAGTTACAATAAATAATGAACATATTTACCTTTTTATGAATCTGTTTGATGTTTTCTGCTCATGGTTGGTGTTTTATCAAAATTATTTTGTTTTCAGCATCACGTGCCAAGCTGGGAATGCTCAACACGATGTCGAAGATACGTGGACAGGTGAAGTCGACTGGCTATCCACAGCCAGAGGGTCTCCTCGGAGAGAGCATGATTCGTCATGGACGTGACCTTGGAGAAGACACAAACTTTGGTACTGTACTGTGATCATTGCTTTAATGACTTGCTGATGATTAATACGTGCTGTGTTGCATTATACAGATGATTATAATTGTGACATTTTTGGTTGTTTTATTGAAAAAATGTTTTGCCTACATGAACAGCTGAAGATTTCTACATTTTGGTGTTGCCAGGGCTAGCATTGGTGGAGGTGGGTGAGGCATTGAGACAGCTGGCTGAAGTGAAGGATGCCTTGGACATTGGTGTCAAGCAGAACTTCATCGATCCTTTGCAGAGCTTGCAAGACAAAGAGCTCAAGGAGATTGGAGTGGGTTGAACCTTCCATATTCACACGTTACAATATATGATGTTTTAGTACTGAATGATGTAACACCGTGTGTACATATATATGTATGTAAATGAACTGATGTGAAGAATAAGAATAGCAACAGTAAATGTTACTGTAGGTAATGCAAGAAGGGCAGGAGGAAAGAGAAAGATTGGACGGACATAGGCAGACAATTTGTCAGATTGGAGGAATGGAGACCAAGAGTAGAGGTGAGCAATGTGAGAGTTTCATTTTCTTTCTGTCTCGATCTCTTGCTAACAAGAACCATGAAAGAGATTCACAATGGAGAGTAGCAGGTCGACAAAGGGGCAGAGGCGAACAGGCGGACAAAAACACGCATGTGCGCCACAGTATTTCAAGGAGAGTGGCCGGGAGTAAAAGGATGACGATGTTGGCGAGTGTAGATAAGCTCAGGAGTGTGTATGCAAGAGACACATTTGGTAGCAATGGGTATTGGTCTTGAAAGACTTGAGGCAATCGCATGGAACAACAAACATCTGTCTTCTACCACCGCCTTTCTGGTCTTGCACCCTCTGCTCCTGTGCTTTGTTTCCCCCACCCTCCCCCAAAGTGTCTGCAGGGCACACACAGTCCACCATCAACCCATTTCCGATTAAACTACCTAAATCCAGGATCACTACTCACCTCCACCCTTTCGTTCCTCTTTTCTTCCGCCCGAGGAACCAACTTCCATACTCTCTTCAATCTCATTCTTCCCTCCAGGTCAGGTTCCTGGAAGTGTACTCCGATCTCAAGTTTCTCGTCCAGAAACTACATCATCTGGGGTATTTCAGACTCCCTGTGTTTTTTGCACTGGTAAACACAAAACGATTAATTGAACGGTTGAGTTTCTAGGTAGTTGTGAAACAAAAGATGCTGAGCAGGCAGTGAAACAGGCTACTGTCGTACTTCAAGACTCCCATGTGCTCCCAAAAATCGGAAATATCGTTTTTATTGCAAAGGAAGTGAAAGTACTATCATTCTTGGCACAAGACGTACCTGAATAGAGCACAGAGGGAGTGTGGTTCAGCATATGAAATGACAGAATATAGTGAGTTCAGGGACACTCACACAAAGGCAGTTGAAATCCTCAAAGATGATCTCAGAGAGTACGTCATCACAGACAGCCGTACCAAATTCATGATGTTGATCCGTGTACACTGCAAGTCGATACTGAATGATTTGGATATTGACAGTTCAGCTTATCGTGTCCAATCCCTAGGTGATAGGATATCACACCATTTTGGACCTGATATAGAAATTGCAAAATCCAGTAAAAAGCAACAAAACATTCCGTACAATAGTCACGTAGACAAGCACCAACCAATATGCCAGTTCCTTTGACTCTAAGGTGACAGAGGCTGGCTGCATTCCACATTAGAGTCAAAATGCAAGAGCTACAAGCATCATGTAAAGATCTGCCTCATGAGTTGACAGCTGAAGCCCTGGCAGAGGGACAGGCAGAACCACCTGGTGTGTTACTGCAGTTCTTTAGGGTTCTATACACTGGTTCAGAGATATATTAATGTCGAGACCATAACATGTGTGGAGCGCTGTGTACAGTCTGCTGCCCAGAATTATATATTTGCAACAACTAGAGGAATTGTGAAGCCAACAAGACATCTACGCCTGGGCCTTGGGCTGAAAAGCATGACCGGCAGTTGAAAAAAATCATTAAATAACGAATCATTTTTGACATTCTATCAGTTGCCACATAGCTCAGTTGCCATGATAGCTTATAACTGGGAGTACTGGCAGAAAGTGGATGCAGCGACGTGCTGCTCAGGCGCATGCTCCCATACCTGACCTGACCACATGACTGAAGCCATGGAAACCGAGTTTGCCACAACCATTTCTGACGAGGAAAGAGTTACATGTGATGGGCTTCTCCAGAAACCTGGGTTGGCAACAGGTGTTGCCTGGGACAACTTCGAGAAAAACTCTGAGACACTATCGGGCTCCGTTACCCTGCATGATACTGGAGGAATCTGTTATCAGAACAATACCCCACAAAATATCGTCTCTCAACCTGAGTCAGACACAGCACCCTCAGGTCTACCTTTCAGAACCACCAAAAATGGAAACGGAGACAGGTTCCAGATGTTTGTCATCAGATTGACAAGGACACAGACAAAGAGATGAGTGATGATGAAGATGATGAGATGGCTGAATACTCTTCTTCCTCTGATGAGGCAGACAGTGATATTGACTGAGAAGTGACATTCTCCAATGTAATTGACAAGGACATTGACGATAATATGTGATGCCGAGGATGATGAGATGGCTGAATACTCCTCTGATGAGACAGCCACTGATCTGGACTGAGAAGTGGCATTTAAAAAAAATGAAATTTAATCATTAAAACAGAATCGTGCCATTGGCTAGGACTTGTTTTTGCATAATTACATATAACATAAGCTGGTTTCGTAGTACAATTAATTTATATGTGCCTGGTTTTCATGAGCAGTTACTTTTGAAAGACAACAATAATGGTACGGTTTCTGATAAAATCGGGGCAGGGGAAACATTGTGTCAATTTTATCCACAATAACTATGTTGCTATGACAATTTAAATGAACAAATGAGTACCTACACCAACTTTCTACACGTGCAAAAAACAATTTATGATGATGATAAAGAGACGCCTGCTACGTGATTCATGACGAGCGCTGTACAAATTGTAGCAGCCACTTTCTCGATTTTCATATCATATCTCGAATAACTATATTGTCCTATTCCACATGTCTTTTTAACACTTACCCATGCCCACCAAGGGGTGGGCTTTATTTTAATACCCCACACGCACGTGTAGTGGTAATTTTAGATAACCCTGAATAATAAACGATTTTTTTTTTGACATTTTTGGGTGAAAAAAAGCACAAAGTGGCGTTTTTCACCAAAAAAAGTCAGCAGCTGCGGCAATTAAGAAATCGGTTTTCATAATCAATGCAAAATCCTGATTCAGAAATCATCCTCAAACCTTTTGGCCTCAGACGCATGATTAAAAGTTCCGTAGCTCTTGGCCAAATATATTTGTTGGAATTATCACTTTCTTGTATAAAGACAGCATCTAATAGCATTTTTAAATTGTGATCTTTGGTTCATGGAAGAGCTTGTACACATTTCTTACTTCTGCCACTGAAGGTGGACATGGGTTATGTTTTCACCCCTGTCTGTCTGTCTGTCTGTCTGTCTGTGAGCAGGATATCTCAAACAGTTATGGACGGATTCCGATAAAACTTGTTTCACATGTATTTTAAGGACAGTTCGAGGACATTAGCGTACTTTTACATGAATTGCAAGAACACTGGTGTGTGGTGGACAAGTTAGCCTGGTATATGAGATTTAAACCTGTGGTGCGAGCAATCACAAGCTATGCGTTCCGATGGGAATATCAAACAGGCCAACCTGAGTTGACCTCTTAAAAATTATGACAAATGGAATTTTTATTACATAATTGTGACTAATCGCAGTTGTGAACCATGTAATATGATTCGTCTGTCATGTCGAATTTATTTTAATGTCTTGTGCCACACCATTACATTGTTATTCGGATTCGGAGGCAAGTTTCATTACAGCTGTACTAATGCTTTAGCCATTGCTGAAACAAAGATGGTACTTTGGTCTGTCTTTTGATTTAGTCTTGTATGTGGTTGTAGCAACACCTTAAGAAGCTGGAGGGACGTCGGCTTGACTTTGATTACAAAAAGAAGCGCCAAGGAAAGATCCCAAATGAAGAGATCCGGCAGTCAGCCGAGAAGTTCGAGGAGAGCAAGGAGGTGGCGGAAAGCAGCATGCACAACATGCTAGAGAGCGATGTAAGCTGAACGAGTAACAGGAATAATGTATTCAATCATTTGTGTGCAGCATGTGGCCGCTCGTTTGCATCTTTGCTCTGAGTGTGGCCATGACTGATGCAGTTCCCCCTGCAGTTTAGGGCAGGAATTTGTTATTTGTTATTTGTTCAGAGTGATGGAAATAACTCGGCTACTCTTCGTGAAAGACACCAAGGGATCTTTAACGTCCACCAACGGCCAGTGCTAGCATATGGATCTTCCAGTTTAACATTCTTCCGATGGGCGGCACATGTTGATGCCTCGCCCTGCATACGAAACTCCAGGACGATTGCTTATAACTGGGTTGAGATTCCAACCCGGCTAGACATCTCAGAGGGAAGTGTGCATACTTCGAAGCTATCCTGCCAGGCCCTGAGGGAATGATGGAATGATGTCAGACGAAAATTACAGTCACTGTAATCCCACGATGCTTGTACTAACAGTAATAATCTTCAGATCTTGTTGGTGATAATGATGTGAGCAAAGAGCTTTTTCAAGTAATTGCACAACAGGTTTTGTGAGCAAGTTAAGAACATCATTTTAATTTTAAGACAAAACGGTGTAAAAGAAGGTCGATGCACCTGTCACACAACAAATGCAAAGAGCATCATCTTGTGAATCACACATGATGAAGGTCCTTTACTGAAATGACCCAGTTAAATAATGTGGAACAAAGCATCGAAATGGCAAAGACAGCAAAGTTCTTGGCATTTATGAGGAAAATAGTCCAGCCTTCTAAATATGCTAGCATTGAACCTGTCGGCTCACTGATGATTTATATTTGTTACAGTCCAGTAAAACAGTTTCTTGACAGTCAATATGCATTAGGTGACAATTTTGATTAACTTAGCCGTGTTTTTTCTTCCCCCCCCCCCCTTGACCAGAAAATGTATAATTTTAATTTTTTAGGTTATTAGGCCGGGCTGACAAGATAGCGCAGAGGTATGCGCACTCGTCTCTTGGGCTTTCAAGCCTGGGTTTGAATCTCGGCACAGCTGTAAACTGTCATTCTGGTGTTTCGTAGGCACGGCATGCCGTCCTTCGGATGGACGTTAAACTGGGGGTCCCATCTGCCGGCATTAGTTGGTTGACATTAAAGATCCCGTGCTGTCCTTCACGAAGAGTAGGTGAGCTATCTTTGGCACCCTTGTCAAATTCCATTTTTTTTTTCCTGTAACCTACAGGGGACACTGCACATCAGCGGCCTTACCGTGCCCCTATGACAAATGATGCCAACCCGCAGCCACGTGCCAACTGACGCCAAACCGCAGCCATGTGCTGCGTACGAACAAATGAACCGTTACACCATCTTTGTTATTTCACTTTCCGCCATCTTGATTTTTCAGTGCAACAATTGAATCAGAAATTGCATGATTACTGGGAGTACCACTATACAAACAAATACTCTGAAAAATTATACATTATTGTGCTGTTCATAAACAAAAGGGCAGGTCAAATTTGAACCAACCTCATGTGCCAGTTGACATTTTGTGGTTTATCATTTCATAAAATGACTTTGTATGCTTACTATGGGCCTTCCCTAGGTGGAGCAAGTGAGCCAGCTGGTTGCACTTGTTGAGGCACAAGTTGAGTTCCACCAACAGGCTGCCAGTGTGTTTGAAGGGCTGCAGCAGAAGTTGCAGGAGAGGTAGCCATGTCTAATTAGCACCTTGAACACTATTTGGTTTCTTCGGAATTTATCCCCCCACCCCCACCGCCCCTTCCCTCCCCATAATCTGCTATTTCATTGCTTGATCAAGTTTCTCCATCACTTTTCAGGCTGGAGGAGGCATCCTCCCGTCCACGGCGCGAATTTAACCCAAAACGTGTCTTTTCTGAATTGGAGCTTCCTGATAGTGGCTCGCAGAATGGTGGCATTAGCGGTGGTGTGTGCAACACAGCGGTTCTTTCGGCAAAATCTCCAGGTAGGTCTCCGTGCCCTGATAGCCTTTAATGCTCATCACTCTTGGTCTTGACAAGCTTATTGTTAGCAAATTATGTATAACTTTTAATGGGAAGTGATTCTTAGAAAAGCAAATTTAATGCAGGTAGTTTTCCATTTTGACTCGTACCACCCACAGCTCCACCAGCACTTGACCAACCGAGTTGCCGCGCGCAATTTGACTTTGAGCCGGAGAATGAGGGGGAGCTGGCGTTCCGTGAGGGTGATGTTATCACGCTTACAAACCAGATCGATGAGAACTGGTTTGAGGGAATGGTGCATGGTCATTCTGGTTTCTTCCCTATCAACTACGTCGAAGTGTTGGTTCCACTGCCCCAATGAATACCCTCTTCCAGAAGAGCTCTACTTCTTCCAGATGTCTTCACATTTGGCCCCGGCGCATGACTCGTCCGTACACTTGTGCGATGCCGCTCCTACCGTTCATTCTTCCTGCATGTGCTGTGACTGTGCTTGCCGTGTTGTTGCAGGTTCAGTGTTGTCCTTAACGGATCAAAACCACCCACGTGACGCTCTATGTAAATGCATGAGTGTCATGCCGCAAGTCGAACAAATATCCAGTCGATTGTTTTTAGGTTTTCGTTTTTTTAGTTTTTATTTTCAACCATCTGATGAAAACTTGGGACCTTGGCAGAAACTTAATGGGACTTCGTCCGAAATCTTTTCCTTGCAGGCCAAGCTTAATCAGATGCATTTTGAGCATTTGAAGCTGAAGCCAGAAAGGGCATTTGCTTGTAATGATTATTTTGAATTCACGCAAGGTTATTTATGACTCGCTTGTTGAAGTTCAGGTCTTTGTCTTCCTAGTGGAACAATACACTCTAAAAAGTCACTCCACATGGCTGGTCTTGGGGTTTTGGGAGTAGGAGGGCTTTGCCATACCACAACTACCTTTAGTGTGTGTGTGTGGGGGGGGGGGGGGGGGGGGAGGGATGATATCTCTTTCTCAACTTTCTGGGGAAAAGCTTTTTTTATTTCCTTTTTTTTAATTCAGTTTTTCTTGAATAATTCAGTAATTAGTGTTTCAAGCTTTTGAATATATACAACTGCACAAAATGTGTAAATTATGTTTATTTCAGATGTAGGTAGATTTTATAATTAATAATGATAAAAAAATGGTTTACAATGATTTTGGCTACCATAGTTTTCCATGAAATAGTTATTTCACCAGTTTTTGTGGTTAAAATGTTTGTTTGTTCTTCCCAAATTTGCAGTGACTGTTGGCGTGTCGAGTTATGGATCTTGTGCAGTACCATACGACCGAAAAGGAATGCGAACAAACAATATGCAGTACAGTTCAAATACATCCAAAAATTATATTAAAACCT
>CM068962.1:108814131-108832270 GCA_035128595.1 Eptatretus atami | reverse complement strand
ACCGATATAACTGATCTAAAGGACCTGTATGTTGAGTGCGATAGGTTTCCAAATCCGCAACAATATATATGTGTATGTCCATATACATGTGTATATATGAGGCGCCGCGAGGAGGAGTGATGTAAGGGACACATCGGCCATTTTGGAGTTAATCCAATATAAAAGCCACAAGCTCATCGCTGGACTTGGTATTCCAACGCTGGCGTGTGGCAAAGGAGATTGACCATGTCCCGTTGACGGTCGCTGGAGGATGATCCAGAACTGCAGGGTCACTGGAGTGCTCAGTTCCTCAATACTGACCACCGGTTGTTGTAGCAACTCCAAAGCTGCACCTTAAATCCTGGAGAATGGTACATCCCAGCCTAGGCTGGATGTTGCAAGCTCAATGATGAGAGAGTAGCTGAGGAGTTTGCGAACAGGCTGAGTGGACATTTGGGTGTCTGGGTGCTTTGGGGGGTCCTGAAGAGCTGTGGAGTACCTTCAAGACCACCGTCCTTGATGTTGCCGGTGATGTTCTTGGAACTGACCGCAGGCAAAGAGATTTTGTCTCTCAAGGATACTGGATACCATTGACCAGAGTCACAGGGCCAGGCTGAATGGCAGAGCTGAGCTGTTCAGGGAGCCGAGGCGTAAAACTGTACATGCACTAAGGGTGGACAAGGAGGCCTATGCGCGAGGAATCTGTGAGGGGTAGAGCATCACCTGTGGACAGGTGATTCTCGTCCCGCTTACAGGGGAATTCGCGCATTGCGTTCATCCAACCCACCCCTCGGAGCACTGCAGTTTGAGCAGAGAGTGGTAGGCTCTTGACTGAGGAGTCTGAAGTGAAGGCCCGCTGGCCGGTTACTTGAGCGTTGTACCAGGCTGATCCCCCAGCTGTCGAGTTGGACGTCAAGGGTGTTACAATCCCTGTTGCTGATCCTCCAATCAACTGTGTCCACCTTCGCTTGTGGAAACAACGCTGCGGTGAACCGGTTGAACGGGGTAAAGCTCAAGGGATCTGTGCATCCATGCTGAACTTCTCAAGGCTGGTGGAAATGCTGCACTCGTGTCGTTGCATGCAGTTTTGTGCTCTGCCTGAAACACAGGCATCATCCCAACTGATTGGAAGAGGGGCCTTGTTGTCCCTCTCGGAAAGGAAGGTGATCGCCAAGACTGCAACAACTACCGAGGGTGACGCTGCTCTCAGTGCGGGCAAGTCTTTGCTTGGATAATTCTTGATAGTGTTGCCACATCTGCTTGAACCAGCATCCAGAGCATCAGGCTTTACACCAAAGAGGTCAACGATTGACCGTATCCTTGCTCTTGTGTCCTCACCGAACGCAGACGAGGAGTTTCGGCAGGGGCTGCTTGCAGCTTATGTTGATCTCTGTAAAGCATTCGATTCAGTGAATTGATGCCCTCTGGAGGATTCTTGGTCTTCGTGGGGTGCCACCAAAACTGATTGATCTGATGTCTGAACTCTACTCTGGTACTGAGAGTGCTGAAGTGTTGGTACCATCTCTGACTTATTTCCAGTTGTTACTGAGTTCGTCAGGGTGTTGTACTGGCCCCCACACTTTTCAGCACTTGTATGGATTGGATTTAGGGAGGATGTCGGAAAGATCAAGCTGCGGGCATCGTTTGGAATGTTAAGATCTCGGACCTTGATTTCGCAGATGATGCAGTCATCTTTCGGGAGACTTTAGATATCCTTTTGGGGGCCCTTAAGGTGCTGAAAAGGAGTCGGAGCCGCTGGGATTACGGTTTCTTGGGTCAAAACTAAGATCCAGCTTTCAATGACATCTTGGATGCTGCTGTCCTGTCTGTGTCTGTTTGTGGTGAGGATGTTGAGGTCGTGGAGAGATTCACTTACCTTGGCAGTGATATTCATGTCTCTGCTGGCTGTGAGTCAGAGGTCAATAGACGTCTGGGTCGGGCCTGAGATCATGGATTCACTGGATCATGGGGTGTGCGCTGCCGGTAACTTGCTGGGAGACGAAAGTCCGAGTCTTCAGGTCCTTGGTGCTTCCAGTCTTGCTCTATGGATGCGAGACTTGGACTCTGACCAAGATCTGAGACGGAGACTTAATTCCTTTGGTACAGGTCTCTTCGGAGAATCCTTGCTATCGCTGGTCAGATTTTGTGTTCAACGAGCGGTTGCTGAGAGAGACTCGGATGAGATTTTGTACCTGCATGGTCCGTGAGCGTCAGTTGCGGCTGTATGGACATGTGGCTCGTTTTCCGACGCTGATCCTGCTCACCAGATTCTCTCACGAGGGAGTCTCAGAGTGGAGGAGGCCAATGGCCGACCACGCCTCGTGGTCGCAGCAGGTTGACCAGCATCTCAAGGAGATGGGGATGGGCTTGGCATCTGCCTGGGGAAGGCCAGACGGAGGCCCCTGGAGTACCGGCGGAAAGTGGACGCAGCGACGCGCTGTTCTGGCACATGCTCCCATACCTGACCTGACCTGACTTTTAACCCTTACCCTATCACGAGGGCTCTATCATCATCATATCATTAAAAAAGGTCGCTTACATCACTCCTCCTCGCGGGGCCTCATATATATATATATATATATAAAAATATATACACGAAAAAAAAGATTACATTGCATGAAAATATATTGATTAAAGAAACACATGGGAAAAGTACAAATACAAGCATGTGGAGTGCAGACCTTCTAATGAAATATGACCATCCGATTTCATTCTTGTAGTGGATCTTGATGGGTAGAAAGGCAATGATTTCAACAAAAACATACATGTTTGGTTTTGGAGTTGGAACTAGGGTTAGAAGATGATCCCGAATGAATTGTTTTGTGACAATTTTTGTGTTTTTTAAGGCAAACTTTGGGTCCATCTCAGAGGTCAATTCAACTTTCAGATGGAAAGATGCACCATTGCCTTGATGGCCAAAAAAACCCCATTACTGTAAGTGTAAGACAATCAGAAGAATGAGCCAAGTATTTTTTTATACAGTGCCTTTAGAAAGTATTCACACCCCTTGACTTTTGGCACATTTTGTTGTGTTACATCCTGAATTTAAAATGGATTCGATTTAAATGTTTTGTCACCGGTCTACACAAAATACCCCATAATGACAAAGTGAAAACATGTTTAAGAAAGTTTTTTTTACAACTTAATTAAAGATGAAAAGCTGAAATGTCTCAAGTCAATCCTCTTTTAGCTTGTTAGTTGTCTGTTGGTTTGTTCCTTTTCTGTTTCATCCTTGCTAATTTCCCCTTCCTCTTCTTTCTGTGTTTCATTCAGCTTGTGTGCAATGTGTTTTTCCCCGTGTGTCCTTCTCCCATCCCCTTTATCTCAATCTCACTCCTACTCTGCTGTTACGGTTAACCGCCGCAATGTCAGATTACCCTTCCTTCCCACGGTGGTTAGCATACTTCAATTTACCTTCTGTTGATAAGATCCATTGTTCTACCTGTCCGTCGATGCAGATTGAAAATAGCCTTCACGAGAAACTCTGCCTCTTCATTCTTCATCGATGCAACACCCTGCCTGAAAAAAACTCACCAACATTAAGGGTTAGTGTTCGTTCGATGAGAATTCTGCTGACGAGGAAAGGATCAGATAATTCAGCCCTGGAAAACCTAGTCATTCTCATCCCGTCTCTCGGAAGGATCGTCTTATGAACCCACCCACCTATGTATATATGAGAGCTTCTCTACAAGTGACCAATGGAAGTGATTCAATTTATTGAGCTTCTGGTCATCGCAATCAGTCATGATCTCTCCTAGACAAGACCCTACATTAAAACTGGATGCCAAAGCCAGCTGCTGACTGTATCCTCACTCATGTCAAGTCCTTCATTATTAAATTTGAACTCACAACCGAAAGAGTACAAGGTCTTTTCCATAGCTCAGTGGAGGACTACTCTCCTCTTGTCTGGGGCCCCCACTTCATAACTACACCTGTATTCTATGGAATCCAAAGCTTTCAATGTCACTCGCAAGCAGAATCACTGCACCTGCTGGTGTTTTCGTTCTCCAACCACCTCTTCTTAGGTCTTGGTGCAGATCTTCTCTCTTTCATATCTCCGTCCCTGCAGGTTGCACACATTCCAACAAACAACTAATTTTCATCTCCCAAGGTTCAGGCTTACTGCTCACCCCCATGACTCCGCTGGTGAAACATCCTTCCTTCATCCATTCAATCACACCCCTCCCTCCCATCAAGACTTCAAGTTGGCACAACACCATTCAGGTCCTCATTCATCTTCACCTACATCATCTCCTCGTCTACTTCCAGGTTATTTCCATCTCTCATCTCTTTGCAGTCACTTGTGTCCACATGCTGCCCCCCTGATCCACTGTTCATGCATTGCCTTTTACATTTGGCGCCTCACTATTCCATGAGCCGATACTTCATGTAGAAAAATAGTTTTTGGAGAAAAATCCACGAGATCAGTGACAAGAAGGAAACGGATGTGCAGAAGGCTCAAAGTGCTAACCATGGAACTTTTCCTTGAATACATCCATTGAAGTATGACTCAGTCATTGAGCTTGTACAGAAATCACATGCAGAACAAAGACTGGGAGACATAAAAGTACTTTTAATGACATGTCTTTTTATGAAATAATAAATAATATATAACTATCTGAAATAATAATGATTTTAATGAAAGGACATTCAGAGACCAGTCAAGGGACACTCCCTCCTTCCCCACCATAACCCTGATAATTACACTACATAAGTTATACTGCGTTTTTAGATTCAGTACAGTAATTACTCTCACCAGAGAAGATGGTATTGCATTCGGATCCAATTGTCTGTCTGTCTAAACATAATGTGCTGACGTTGGCCACAAACGCAACCTTGTGTTTACCAGTATGGATACATCGAAAAGGATGCACCACTTAGAATGTATGTACGTCTATAAAGTATGTACTATAGAAATATGTACGATTGGAATGTGAATCTATACAATAAAACTGAAAAGCTTTGTCTGCTGTTTGAATATAACCCAAATCGTTAATGCATTGTCTATACACTACAAAAACACATCAATAAGCTAGAATGGCACTGGGTGGAGCACACACTTCCAGCAGGATGTACAGTTCACATACGTTTTGTATTCCACTGATAGGGCGGATCTGGATCAGAACCAAAATCGAATCGGCTTGTTCCTGTCACCCACCCAACTCGTCCAGCAAGTTTCATCCAAATCTATCCACAACTTTTCGAAATATCATGGCTGCTATTTTTCCTTTTTGGCTCTTTCTCTCACTGTTGGGAAGAATCACTCAAAGCTAAATATCTGCAATCATAAAGCAATTGCGATTTACCCTTGGCCCACAATTCAATGATTGCCGCGTGTTTTTTGTTAATTAGGTCACGATCCGAAAAAATGTAGGTCAAGGACACAAATCAAATAATCAGGTGCACAACTTCAGTGTAAAAGATCCAATATTATGATGCAAGAGTATCTTGGAAGGCCAAGCAGTGTTTCAGATTCCGCAATGGCAGAATTGAGCGATGACCAAAAAATGTCTTCTTTTTGGCTCGTGGGCGCCAGCAGTGACCACTATTTTCGTTGTGTCTGTGTGTCTGTCTGTTTGTGACTCTCTCCAGAGCATAGCTCCGTGACGTTTGATGCGATCTTGATGAAACTTGGACACAAGCTAGATATCATGGTCATAGTTGTGTCTTTTTGTATGAGGGGCGTCCCACGCCCTTGTGGGCGACCACCGCTACTTGAACTTTTTATTGATTTTTTATTTATTTTTAAATCCTCGTGGAGGATCTCTAAGTCTTACTCACGTTGTTGTTCTTGTGGACTTTTTGTTTCACAGCCTACAGTTTTCATCGAAACTCCTGAAACTTGGCATATATATGTAAAATACCCGCGCAGACAGTAACAATCTCCGATTTTGAAAATCCTCTAGAAAAAAAGTTATGACGTCAAAATATCTCCGCTAATGGAAATCGCCTAAAAAATTATCTCCGAAACTGGCAAGCTTTTTGAATTCTGTTTGTGGGAATCGAACAGGGCATTAGCAGAGATGAATTACCACACATATGATACATCACTGTGACGTCATATCAATTTTTATGACGTCATTCCTATTTTTTGACTTTTTGTTTCACAACCCAGAGTTTTCATCGGATCTTCGTGAAACTGCCATGTATATGCAGAAAGCCCACGCGCAGGCAGTAACCATCTCCGATTTTGGAAATTCTTCCTAGAAAAAAGTTGACGTCATAATATCGCCGCTAATGGAAATCGCCTATACCATTATCTCCGAAACTAGGCAAGCTGTTTGAATTTTGTTTGCGGAATCAAGCCGGGCATAAGCAGATAATTTATCGCAAACCTGATACATCACAATGACGTCATATTCGTTTTTATGACGTCATCATTAGGAGGAGGAGGATCTTAGCTCATTTGAGCTTGTTACGGTAGGGCTTCCACTAACTCAATTGTACCTATCGTGGCATTGTTCAATAATGCCCGCGAACCATCGTCGCCTCCCGGCTAGTTTTTCTTTTCTTTTTTTCAGACTGCCATTTGAGCTTGACGTTTAACTCGAAGGGGTATGATGTAAAGTAAGCATAAATGCGACTTGCTCTCGGCTATCTAGAGAGGGCAATTTCGGTCTGATCAGACAAACATTAGTCGAGTTTTGGTGACAATGTCAACAATTGGGTCATGACCTTAAATTATAATAGGTCAGTCAAAAATTAGGCCAACCACAGATACTTTCTATTCACATTATTGATGCAGAATTTCATTCCGAAAGTCCCAGCCACCTCCGAGAAACAGCTGGGAAATTGACAGTTCGGAAAGTTGGAGTGTTGAGAGCGCGAGAAGAAAAATGATTTTTTTCTAAAATGTGATTTGGTTCTCCTGGGAGTCTAAGAAACTCTGAAAAGTTAAATATTGTGGGGCACTAATTGTCCAAACAAACTGTACAACACCAATAAGCCTTCTATGCTACAGTATAGATTATAGTACAGAGGGAGGCTTAAAAATATACAACTTCTTGTATCTGGATCACTGATCTAAATATAACTGGATCACTTGGAGCACTGGTCACTGGCCGCCATCTTGGTACTCACCACAACCGTAAGGGAGGCATGCACAATGCCATCGTGTGTTGCATTTTGATGCAACACCAAACAATCTTCTGTCTGTGGGAAGCCATTTCACAGGTATTAAAGTTCTCAGGTTTCACATTCCGGACCGTTGGGAGTCCCAATATGGCGTCGCGTGGCCTCATCAGCAAGCGCACTCTCATCATCGGGTGGTTCCTCCATATTATTGAGCTCAGTGATCCGGATCTTCACCAAAATCTCATCAATTCGTCCTTGAATCAAAAGTTCGAAGGTGAACGGAGGTGATGTTTTCACTCCCTGTCTGTCTGTGCTTGTCACGTTTAATTTAACATCGCTTCAGAAATACTGTTGAAATCTTTATTTTTTTTTGTATTTATTTGTCAGTTCGATATATTATGTCGTTTTGTCTGCCTCAAGGCAACGAACCGTTTTGGTGTCATTTTTCTATTAACGCAGTGTGTGGTGTCCATGGCGATATTATGCGCGTGTGCCATAAAAAAAAGATGACAACGTTTGTTTATCCTCCTCTTTGGCCTCCTTCCCCCTTTCCGTGTTGTACAGCGTATACTCTTAATGTACACGATGCAAGTATTACCAAATATCTTTAAACTTTGGAAACTTTAACCACGTGAAGGAACGAGTAAATGTGCACGTGGTTGTGGACGCAGCTTATTCAACATGGCCGCGCGTGCTGATGGTGAGCTGGAGTTGAATGCGGAAGAGAATTGTCACGGACGGTCGACGGACAGACCCAAAAAACATGATAGCGGTGCTGCGGATCTTGAGAAGGTCACGGACTATGCGGAGGAAAAGGAGATTTCGGCATCGAACCTCGAAAGCGTGAGTGCTCGGAATGGTTTCGTGTGTATTCAGCGGATTTTTATTTATTTATTTCACTTTTCTCACCCCTCGGAGTTGGTAAAACCTCAGTTGGTCCTTCGCAGTTTGGGGACGAGTCTTCTTCTTCTTCTCCTCATTCGCTTTCGCCTTCTTCTTGTTCCCTCCGCCTTCTTCTTCTTCCCCTCCGCCTTCTTCTTCTTCCCCTCCGCCTTCTTCTTCTTCCCCTCCGCCTTCTTCTTCTTTCCCTCCGCCTTCTTTTTACCCTTCGCCTTCTTCTTCTTCTTCTTCTTCGCATTCATCTGCTTCTTCTTCTTCACGTGGATGACATGACGTAATGTCTCAACTCGATATAATGTTTGGTATGGTGATTATCTTTGTTGTACTGTACATTGTACACTGTACCTGTGTGTGGTGTTGATCCTTGTGTTGTACCGTACCTGTCTTGCAGGCAATGTCCGTCATTGGAGACAGGAGGACGCGCGAACAGAGTGCAAAGCAAGAGAGGTATTAAATCATTTTCAAACTATTTCCTCCAATCATATTCTCACGATCGCATCGGTTTCCATTGACATTGACTGATGCTTTTCCACAGCCCTACAGATTGAGGTCGATGGACATTAGTTTGGTGCTTGTGTTTAGATTCCAGCGTGGACGGAGGGGAGGGCTGAGGGCTGAGGGGCGCGAGGAGAGTGTGAGGGCAGGGCTTGAGTTGAGTCCTTGTATAAGAGAGTTGCAACATTGTGTGTCCCGCAAATTTCTGGTCACGTGGGTCATGGGCGCCATTTTGTTTCCATTGACCGCGAACGGCAATATTCACCACTTGCGTTATAACATACGTCAGTGATCAGACAAGGCTGTATACTTCTTGAGAATTGTAGATGCTAGCAGAGTAACCGCCCTACAGGCGATCTTGTAGCAAGCATGCAACAGGTTCTTCTGACGCAAACCTTTTATTTGGGTGGTGTATAGGCAACTGACAGCTCTGTATAGCCAAAAATAAAAAACCTGGGTTACGTGCATCAATGAAGCAAAAACATACCCACTGCTTATAATTCAAAACGCCTCACTGCACTGGAAAATGGGACTGCGATACTGGACTGTAAATGGTGGAAACTTGTAATACCCTCCTCCACCTGGAGGTGGTGCTACATGAAACACTTGAATAGAGAATTTACTTCCCCCTACCCCTCACCCTCCCCCCTACCCAAAGACCACCGGCAAAGATAACACCCAGAGTTCCTCCACAGCTGCAAAGACAAATAATAAAACAGGTCCGGCAGCTGAGGGTGTGTGGAGCATTGGGATTCTCTTGTGTGTACTCTTTGTGAATGTCTTTTATAGCTGTGGAGGAACTCTGGGAAGGGTTTGAAACAGCATAGCGCTTACCTTGTGTAGCCTTTCATGTTTGCTTTATGCAGCTTCTCCGGCTCGAAGAGCATGGGAGGAGTCTATTTTATTTATAAAATCCTAGCCACCTGGGTTTAATATATCAGCTGTGAGCTACGTCCAGCTGGTGGTGCGCGGCGCGCGTCCAGCTGGTGGCGCGCGTCCAGCTGGTGGTGCGCGGCGCATATCCAGCGGTGTTCATCGCCAAGTGTAGGTGTTGCCACCGGCATCCTGAACAGTTTCAAATTGCTTGGAAGACAATGGCAAACCACCTCGTTCACCTTTTCCAAGCAGCCAAAGACCTGTCTTCAAGCAGCGCACACCATCAATCAATCAATTACTCGCTATATTACGAGGTTTATATATTACTAGAGCAGAAATGCCCATCATGGGCGACGAATGCATTGTCCCACTGTCACAGGCTGATGGTGGTGGAGGGACTGGGGATGGTGGTGGGTGGTGGGGGAGAGCAGTGAGGGATGGTGATTTGGGGTGGAGGGAGGTGGTATCCTCAAAGTTTTAATGTCCAAGGCAAATCCTCTCGGAGGAGTAGTTGATACGTACATCCTTTCTCTCCACTATAAATCGACGGTGGTTCATCTGATTTGTATAAATTTGTGTTAATCGATAATAGTTTTCAAGTATTCTTGTGACTGCCGGGCAATGGCAACATGCGTTTGATTCACTGCTCAAATCAGCCATGTACATGCACCGCGGTAGCTCAGCAGAGATGTTGTTTCAGTTTTGAGTGACGGCTGTTTCTTCTGCTTAATCGTGTGGGTGGCATCCTCTCCCAATCGTGGTGGATAACCACAAGATCGAGCCATCTCTGTTATCTTATAATAGTGTTCTGTAACACGTTCCCGAGCACAGAAGCAAACACTTTGTCGGCCCGATCCACACTTGGTTATGTCGGTCAAACCTTGTCCAATTTCTGGAAGACTTAAGGTGTTTCGGCCATTGGTCTAGCAGGAAACCATCTCGGTTTGTATTGCTATACAAGCACCAAGGATGCATCAATGCGGCATATTTATGGAAAATCGAAATTTTTTTGCAGTTTGAGTTTAATCTTACCGCAATGTAACCCATACGCATTACGGATCTGGCAATTGACTCCCGGGTGACGTCATGGCTAATCTGACGAAGAAGAAGGTTTAGACATTTAATCGCAAATTTACTTTCTAATTCGGAAAAAGACACATCATCTATTTGTAGGGTATCAAAGGATGGATTCGCGTGAAGGTGGTCTGTGTGTGGGCGGTGGGGCGGCGAGGGCCCCCTTCAATGGTGGGGCGGCGGGGGTTCCCCTCTAAGTTGTGTAGATCCAGATCCGGCCTATCTGTGGGATACAAAATGTATTGTTCAGACTGGTGGAGGTATGCACTCTGAGTGCCGTTCTAGTGGTTAATTACATTTTCCTGTGTATAAATTGGTGAGTGGAGAGTTTTTCTTTCCCGTAATTTTGAATGAGGGAAAACACGAGAAGAGTTCCTGCATTGTGGCATCAAGCCAGTCGCTGATTGGCTGTTAGTTGGCAGTGAGTTTCCAATCCTCTGCCATGACATTGCATCGTAGATTATCAGAGTGAGTGAATTTGCATTTATAACCTGATGAAGCTGCATCAATTCATTCATTGTTATCCAGCATTTGGTTGCTGGTTTACATGATTTTTGAAGGCTGTGGCTATTCTTCCCATCCAGTTGTCCCAGCAGATTTGGGCAGAAATTCAAAATTTGGCCGAGCTTCCAGTGTTCAAGAAAACATTAATTAATTAATTAATTCATTCATTCATTCATTTCACTTTATACAGGAAACCCTCCAATATCGTGCAGATTAGGTTCCTGGAAAATGCCGCGATCGTTGAAACCAAGGGCCAATGGAAAACCAGGGGTTCAGTTCCTGGGCTTCGAGAAGATATCGAGGAAGATCGACGGTAGCCAGAAATAACACATTACTATTGAAATAAACACGTAAATATGTATATAAAGATTGTTAACATTGAAATAAACATTTAAATACGGTGTGAAGTAAACAAAAACATGATTTTTAAAAATTTATGTTATTATTATTATTTTTTTTAAATTAAACTTTTAAAATTTATTACAACACAGCGAGATGGGTGATTATAAACATATTTACTTGCACTGTACTCTGCCGGAAATAGAAACCACAAGATTTAGCTCGGGATGATGCTGTTAGAGGGGGGAAGGGATATGCGGGGAAGCTGATTCAGCGGATGGAAAAGCAGCATTACTTGTATGACGAAGGCGTCTGCAGCATTACCACGACGGAGAAGAGAATCACGATCCTTAAATCACCTTCACTTGAACCACGATCTTCCTTGCTTGGGGACTAAGGAATGAGGTGACATAATCTTCCGTCTCGTCGATGTTAAAAACATGTTCTGTAATGAATCCCTTCACCTCTTTGTTTCATGAGCTGTGTATGAGAATGTTTGAGAACAGGGCTTCAAATCCGGGAGTCGGAAATTAAGTGTTTGGAAATAAGATTGGAATATGGAGTTGGAAAATGAATGTTTGGGAATGCGATTTGAAGGACAATGAAGGTTTTGAATGAAGAAGAGTACAATGGGGAAGATTCTACCGACAATCATCGACCCTGTAATGGCGGGCCCAAACAGATGCGGAATTTTCTCCTCGAACCAACCGATGTAACGACTTGATATTTTCGCGCAATATCATAATCTTTCTCTGTCTTTTAGTACAACTAACTTTGTCCATCGCTTTACGTTTAGGCTCATTAAAAACGATGCGTGAGAAACTCCACGAGGCTAGTAATGGGAGATAATCGTTCATGCACTGGATGCAAACGATGACTCCTCTCGGCTCAAAAATCGCGATTGGTCGAAATGAAATCCCGTGATAATGGAATTGGAACAATAGTGTTACGGTTGTGGAAATTCGCATGACACCAGAAAGGTCCTCAGGTGAGATATCTCGATAAGTCATGTGTAGTTAGCCCACACCCGTTGTATAGAGGGAATTTATGTGATCCATTCGGGCTGCGATCCTTCAGTTAGCCATTTTTCTTTCTCTATGGTTATTTTCGACCATTAAGCCGCCAACAACGCAAACACACACCACCTTCGCCTTTACCTTCACAACTCCATCCCGCAAACATCGCTTCACCGCCATTCCAAACGACGCCCGCCAACCACCAAACCACCACAGAAAACCCTCCACACCTTCGCCTTTCTCCTTCACAACCATTCCCAGACACCACCAGTCAACACCAAACGTCGTGCTGTCCAGGAGCCGTTCGGTAGTTGGTGCGAACGCTCGAGCCGCGGGTCCGAATGCGAGAGGAATTCGGATCAGAAATGCTTCACGCCCACTTCTCCTCCGTCCAATGGGCGAGCGCGAGGCGGTTTGGCCCCGCCTCCAGGCGCGTGTATGTGAATTCCGTTTATGCAAATATGCGATCAGGGGAGGTTCACGCCCCTTTTTGCCCGACCAATGGCTGACCAGGGGGCGGCGTGGCCCCGCTCCAATCGCGTTCTGATCCTGGAATTTGCATATTGGCTTCTCCTGCCGCCTATAAAGACGCGAGCACAAGGCGGCTCGTTGTTGTTGCGTTTGGTGTGTTGGGCTGGCTGGTCGAGTCAAGTTGAGTGCGCGCTTGGAGCTGCAGCCGGCTGGTCGGGGCAAGGGAGCTCAGGTCCGAGTCAAAGGAGGACGGCGGTCGGCGACGAGGTTGCGGTGTGGGGGATCGCTCGTCTCGTCGCGGGACCCAAGCCAGCCAGCCATTCTCCTCTCCCTGAGCATCAACGATTCCCCCCCCCATTCGCGCTGAGATAGTGCCGAGGGGCCCCCGTTCCTCCCCACCCTAAACGTGGTGCCAACAAGACCGCTCGCGGAGCACGCCGGAGAGGTCGCCGACCACGCCAGGGCACGGAGTCGGGGCGCAGCGGCGCGAACTTGCGGCTTGCCGCCATCGCGTCACGAGGATGCGGGTAAGACCTCCCCGGTCTCGTGGACCTGGCCGATCCTCCAGGATCCACGTACATTTGGTCTACGGGCCTGTCTGCCTCCTTGCCTGTGAGGGTGGCTTTCTTCCTTTGCTTTTTGCGGAAATGCTTGTGGTGGCGCCTTCTTTCAAGTAAAACTGTGTAAGTGTTGCCGTGTGTACGCGTATAGTCGGTTTTAACTGTTTTTCTTACATTTGCTTTTTGTGCATTTTGTATGGCTGAATATACGTGCTTGCTTTGTGTCTGCGTGTGTAAATAAAATGCTTGCTTGTTGAACTGTTCCCGCTCTGCTTCGTCTCCTTTCTGTTTATTGACTCTCCATCCTGCATCACGTAAAGGATTGGCAGTGGGGTTTAGACACCCAATAAATAATCACGTCCGTCGAGGTCAGCGATACACCGCTCGGTTATCACTGTAGCACGGAACGGACCGCTTAAGGTTTTCGTGTCCTAGGCTGACCTGCGGCGAGGTACGATCGCCCGATTAACCATCCGCGTAGGTACTTAGGTAGTCGAGTTTGGCGAACAACCCTATCCTACGCGGGTGGGCGATTGGCACGATTGTGGTGAGGTCGAAAGACCCACCCGTGACTGGCTCCGGGCGGTATTCCTGGAGGGTCACGACTGAATTGTCCGTTCCGGTGGGCGAGGCGGCCGCGATTCGATGTACGTGGCCGATCGCACGTCGTCGGGCGCGAGTTCGCACAATACTTCCTGTACAAAGTTTGGGCTCATGGAAGAGCAAGAACACAGAACAGCTCACTATGGTGGAGAGCAGGAAAACAACAACAAGGTAGAGGGATACCTTTGAGGAAGAGGTGGCATGTGAATAAGCTGGATACAAGCTCAAACGCAAGGGAGCTGGAAAAAAACAAAAAAACAAAAAACCCTGCAACATGGGATGAAAGAGCATTTGAACAAATAAACTGAGGGAGGGGAGAAAATGCTCATTTTTATTTTTATTTCTATTCTTATTTGTGGAGGATTTATTGCAGCAAATTTCACATTATCGAAGATGAGTTAGAGCTGTTTGTGTCAGTTGGTCATCGCCAGATCCAGAAAGGAATTGGCAGAAATCTGGGTCACAGTTCACACATTGGGTCAGAAGGCCTATGGGATACTGTGGGATCTTTAATGTCTACAAATGACTCCTTTCAGATTGAAGTCAGATGGTGCTCAACAACCCCTTCAAAGGATTGCATACTCATCGATGCAACTCCCTTCCTGAGGAGCACCAGGGTGAAAGTTTATAGTTGGGCCAGGAATCCAATCCAGATTCGGCAGCTACAGACAAGTATACATGCTACCTCTGAGCTCTCTTGCCAATCCAAAATCCCACTCACAAATGCGATTTTTCGAAATGAAACTACCTGTGCAAAATATGCAAGCAAACTTCAAACAAGGCCAGGCATGCAGGTTGGAAAATGAAGCACATAATTATCAGTTTGTTCAATTGTGCAGTTGAAAGAGGAATCTTCAGCTGGCTTTGATGTCTGATTCAGCACCAGACCCGTACAGTAAAATAATGACTCTTTATTCGGATTCATTGATATCGGGAATTGAACCCTCAATAAATAGCTTGAGGCAGAATTGTTTCCATTCCACAATCACGGATTCATGGCTTGCTAGATAGTCGAGACCACTCCAGAAGTAGGCATATTCACCTCTCAGCTGTCTTGCTTGGGTTCGAATCTTGACCCAGCTATAGACTGTCATTCTGGTGTTTCGCAGGCAAGGCGATTAATCCAAGTGATCACCATCCATCCGATGGACGTTAAACTGGGCATCCCGTCTGCCAGCATTAGTCAATGATAAAGACCCCACTGTGTTCTTCGCGAAGAGTTGGCGAACTATCGTCGGCACCCTGTCCAGATTTCGCCAGTCCTGCTCCCATCCATATGGCACTGTCGGTGCCATGGCTGTGCCAGAGGCAAACATTGATGCACCCGTCCAGCCACATGTTGCATCCGAAAAGACCATGAATAATTATCACTGTATCGAGTACCAATAATTATTTGGTCTCATCGTTTGTGTTGGATCGGTGTTGCTTATACAAATAGAATCATCATTTCTGGTTAATTGGAGCACTTGCCTTCACGTTAAAGACTTGTATTTGCTGTGTTTTTCGAGTTGTTTTCTGCTTTTGCATCGATGATCAACTATTTCGAAATTAATCTTTTAATCTTAGAGTCTCACGTTGGTAGGTTTTTTTTTTTTCCTTCACATCTAATTCTCTCATTCCTTCTCTTTGGCTTTGTCCATCTTCTCGGCACTCACTTTACTTTTTCACAGTAATGCTGAAATATTTTACTCGCTCAGTCTCGGCTGCATCAAAATTGGATAGGTGTGTGAGATTCACTTTGGCTCCTGAATTTTATAGTTTTGTTGCAAATTCGCCTTTTTGGTTAATTTGCAATGAAAACAATTTGCCAGATTGAACCTTTAAAAAAAAAAATATTAGATTTTGCAAATGATGGCTTAAACCCTGCTTATGAAATGCTTTCTTGTTTAATATCGTCTTTTCTTTTCTTTTCTTTTTTTCCAGGGAAAAAGAACTTGCAAAAGTAACTATCAAGAAAGAAGATGTGGAACTGATTGTGAGTTTCTTACAAGAAACACAAAAAAAATTTAAAAACTGGAATGGCATGGATAGAGCGCATCCCTCCGCCAGGTTTTTTTACGTTTTGTATCCCACTGATGAGCCAGATCTTGATTCGGACCTGAACCAACATCTGATGTGCTTGTTCTTGTCACCTAACCAAGTCATCCATCAAGTTTGGTCAAAACTCGTCAAAGTTTTGAGATGTCATGCTATATATCGTTTTTTTTGGCCGTCTCTCAATGGTGAAGAATCGCTTGTAAAAAAAAATTCTCATTTCCGGATCCAGATCTAAACCAAAATTGAATGTATTCATCCTTGTCGCACACCCAACCTGTCCAAGTTTTGTCCGAATCCGTACACAACTTTTTTTTTTGAGATTTATAGACAAACCGGTGAAAACAAAACCTTCATCCACCTTCGGTGGCAGAGGTAACAATTTTCATTGTCTCGCTCATTGATTGGTTTCTTGTTTTTTTTTTTGTTTAGTTTTTACTGTAGCTTTTGCTGCTTTTTAAATTAATTAATTGATTATATATACACACACACACACACATAGTTTGTCGCAGTCCACACATCATGGCCAAACTTGCTGGTAGACAAGTAGATATAAATGCAGCTGAGTGTGGTCTGCTCATTGACGTTCTTTGCGTTTGTCTTGTAGATGAACGAGATGGAGATCAGCCGTTCCACAGCAGAACGCAGTCTCCGGGAACATCATGGAAATGTAGTGGAGGCTTTGGTCTCGTTGACCGAGTAATGCGCTTGAACTTTCCGTGGCCGACGTGGCTCTGCCATTTACCAGCGTTTGTATCTTGGCGCATGTTGCAGCTCATCGCAGATGAGGTGGCAGGTGTTTCCGACGTGGAATCGAGCTCGTGCATCTGTGAAGCAGATTGGTTTATGCCATGCTTGCCCGTTGATCCATGCTGGTTCTGATTTTAAAGAACATTTCTATTGCAGTCACGATGTATTTTCGGGCTCGGTTTTGCTGTCTTCTGAATTTATTTTATTTTATTTATAAACAGTTTCAGATTTCTGAAGTCCAACAGCCTGTGTTTGCAGAACAAAACAAAATTGTTGTTGATGACCTTTTCCACATTAGCAAACCTTTTGTAAGCTTTGGGTTGAGATCTTAAGCAAATAGTTGTTACTCCTGATTTTATTGCACATTTCTTTAAAATCATTTGTTTTGCATTGGTATAACCATGTCCTTTAAAAAAAAACAAAAAAAACATTGGGGTTTGGTTTTTGATTATTGGTCATTGGACCAATGGAATAATGACAATGTAAGTCATAGTATTTGTAGTAGTAGTCACCAGTTGCTCACACTTATCAAGCCTCCAAAGTACATCGACAGTTGGAAGGTATCGTCAAACATCAAATTTCGCATTTCAAAAACTGGTCGAGCTCCAAACGTGTAAAAATCTGTTTGTTGTGTTTTTTACCCCTCAGCCTGAATTGGCTAAGGGGTATTGTTGTCATAGGCGTTGTCCGGTGGGCATCCGCGCGCCGTGGCCGTGGGCGTTCTGTACAACTTTTGGTTTCCATCAATTTCGAGAACGCCTTGTCCGATTAAATCCATTTTTGCAGGGTGTGTTGGGGTTGAGTAGAGGAAGATTCCTTTCGAAAATTGGGCGGCGCTGCGATTTCCAATGTGGCCTCCATGGCAGCCATCTTGAAATTGGTTTCTCGTCGATTTCAGGAGAAGCCTTGTCCGGATTAAAATGCCATTTTTTGCAGGGTATGTTGGGGCTGGGTAGAGGAAGGTTCCTTCGATAATAATCAGTGCGATGCGATATACAATATGGCGACTAGGGCAGCCATCTTGAATTTGGTTTCCGGACAATAAACTTGAGAACGGCTTGACTTATTGATTTCATTTTTGTGTGATATAATGGGGTGTTTAGAGGGAAGGTTCCTTTCGATATTCAAGCGCGCAATCCCGATATCCAATATGGTGGCTAGGAGCAGCCTCTTGAAATTCGGTTTGCGTCAAGGGGCTGAGGGGTTACGCCTGCTTTGCGGAGCTATTTTTTATTTTTATTTTATTATTGTCACTGGGTATTAGTGTCTCGGCTGCTAAGGGAGGTTTCATGAAGTCTTGATTGCTGTAATCCCTGATGTTGGCGAAAGTAAATTTTGATCGGTATGTGCTGGCCATGTAATATTTAGGGCTACATCTTTGCAAACCTGAAGTGTTCTTGTCCTTCGATGATGTATCTGAAATTTTATATCAATTGCTTCTACAGTTTTTGAGAAGCTATTTGA
>CM068962.1:108795884-108814121 GCA_035128595.1 Eptatretus atami | reverse complement strand
ATATATATATATATATATATATACTTCCAAGCCGTTTGAGCAATCCTGTGCAGTTAAGTTTGTTAATGGGAGTGACAAAATTTAGCAAAAATAATAATTCCAGCTTGAAAATGTGAGAGACACAGCATCAACTTGCACATGAAGCACACAGATAGCAAGCAATATAACCTGATGTTGAGGAATCCCTGAGAAAACCAGACAACTACTTGTGTATAGTTTTGGCAGGAATTATTTTGTTTTCGGCAATAACTCACCCACTCTTCAGCAAAGGCCACTGTGGAATCTTGACATCTACCAACAATTTAATGCGAGGTGGGACAGAAAGCTTGATTTCCGTTCAAGGGTTGGCGTACTTTGTGATGTAATCGCCTGCCTGTGAAGAACCAAATCGAACCGAGACGAGATAGCTCGTGCAACCACTCCACCATCCTGTTGGACCAGGGCATGTAAACTATATTTACTTGTTGGATCATTGAATTGTTTTTCAGGAAACCAATTGGATGTAAAAAATGTTAAACATGAAAGGTTTACCTTTTTAATTCCCAATTGTTGTGTTGTGTCTGAATTACTTTCATATTCTGAATATATAATTAAGGCGTTGGTGTGTGTGTTTTTTTTTCCTGTGATAATTATAGAGTGAACAACGGAGCTGGCCCAATCTCCACCAAATTGTGCGTGTGTGTTTCGGAGTCTTTGGGTCGGGACATGTGGACAAAATATCCCATGAGGATGAGGGGACTACTCCGATTTCTCACCTCCACACGTGGTACCATGCAAGTTGTTTGCTGATTCATACATGGGGGGGAGGGAGCGGGCTGGAGCTGTTTAGTAGTCACTGTACAATGTTATTTGCCCCACTATTCTATCACCTCCCACCCTTTTTCCGGAGGGAGCGGGTGTTTCTCGTAAGTAAAATATGGCAATTATCTGTGTGTACGTTTGATAATAATTATAGAACGAACGTGCATAATTGTGGGGGTAGTTGATTCCAGATCATGGTCTCAAAATAATTCCCTTTACCCCGAGAGTTGTGCAAATGTTTAACCCCTGAACCCTGCCAGAGGGAGCAGCTATTGCCGCCTTTGTTTTCAGTCCGACAAGGAATGGGTGTTGTTGTTTACTAAAGGGAGATTCATCCGTCCATCCGTCTCATGAAGGAGGAGGATTTCGAGCTTTAATGTCGTGGTTCCTCCTGTCGTAGAATTAAACTGGTGCTTTTGGAAAGCTAATAATCGATTTTCTAAGTTTCGAAAGTTAATAGTAATCTATTTCCTTGAAAACAAAAATTAGTGTCCGTTTAATTCTAGAGATGTCTGTTTTTAAAATCACATCATCAATCTGGGATTGAAGAAGAAGTAACGGAGCTTAATGCAGGAGTCCCAATGGTAACATTTATTATTCCACAGAACAACTTCAGTTTAATTCAGAGTAAGGAAAACTGTTGTGTCCTGTTATTTCATTGACGATGTAATGGGGCATGATATTGCGCTCGTGAAAGGGGTGGAGAGGGGAGCGGAGGAGAGCGAATACGGCAGTGATCGAGTCAAGGCTGTTTATTGTACCCCTGTGGTACGGATCTCATTTCTTACAAACCCCACAAAATTGGGGAAGAGGATGGCAGCTTCTGTTCCTTTATCTGTTCTGTTTTTTTCCTTCTGTTCTTGAGAGAGACAGACAGACAGCAAACTTGTTCCAGTATCTACTTCCCTCAAGATAACAAAGCTGTGGAAAGGTTTAACATTGCGCTGAAGGAGTGCATGCGGAATGAGAACGGAAACTTGGAAACCCAGGGTAACTGAATTTCTCCAGAATTATTGGGTAATACCACCCACCATTAACAGCGCATTGCTGTTCGAATTGCTTCACAAAAGGAAGATGCGCACCAAGCTGAGCGTGATTCCGAGCTGCACCTGAACGGGAGGGACAAGTCATCAAAGGACCGACAAAAAGCAAAGAGACCAACGAAGGGCAGCGAGATTTCAACATTTAAACCAGGGGATTACGTTGATTCAGTGCATTTGTTCTTTGTGATGGAACGCATTGCATTTGGCCCTCTATCCCGACTGCACTCAGGTGGACCAAAGAGGGAAATGAAACGGTTGGAAGACAACCTTCGATGAAACAGACTTTGATAAAATGAAACATTGACAGTTATGGTACTTGGCATAAGCTGAGAACAAACTAAAAAAATATATATATATATATATTCAATGTTCATGTGGTGGTATTCGTGAATAATTACAATTCTGTTTCTTACATTTAATATCGGTTATGAGTGATTGTAGAAAATGTTCTCCAACATAATGATAATTAATTGATTCCTTGCATCGATGGAGTTAATATGTAAGGGGATCATTACTGTGTTTCCATTTTGTTCCACTGGTTGCTTTCCTTGTTTCAAAGTTCAATTCTGTAGGACCGAAATGTCTTCAAGAGGAGGAGACATGTTCTATGAAGTTTGATTTCAATGAGCAATTATTTGACTTCATTTGAGGAAGATGATACACTCACTATTCTGCTTTTCTAAAGATGTTCTATTTTGTTTGGAAAAATAACTGCTGTGTGCCTGAAATTGATCATTCTCTGCTGAACTCTGAAACAAGAACGGTAATCATCAGGCAGTCGATAGGACCTTGTATGTAGGGATTGCACGGACAATCCATATGCTTAACAAGTCAGAAAAAAAAAACTTAAAAAAAAATAACAAAACATGAACGGATGAAATCCTCCAGAAAACAACCATACCAACTCGGAAGGAATGACACGAGAATACAACACCATAATCTTTTTAGGGATTACCATCCTGACATCTTTTGATGTTTTTTTTGTCTCAATCCCAAAATAAATAAGATACACAATCACCAACCCACACCACAAATCTCCAACATGGATATCTTGATTCAACTGTTATTATTGCCATTGCCACCGATAACAAAATATGTTGTGATAGAAAGTTGTAAAGGGATTATGGTGTGTTGTAGTCATTCCTTCCTCCCTTGTTTGGTTGTTTTTTTGTGGAGGATTTCATCCCGACTTGTTTGTTTTTTTTTCATTTAATAACTAGAACGGCACTCTTCGACGTTGCGACATTACCACATATGCCTCGCGCACATTATTACATCCTGGTACATACTTGTACCAAGTTTGATTTAAATCACTGAACCCAGATTCAAAATATTAAATAATTCTGGCTGCCAGACCATGCATCCGATCAGGTTGAAATTTAAAACATATATTCCCCATGACGACTAGATCATAATTGTGAAGTTTCATGTCGATTGATGAAGCGGTTCAAGAGAAAATATTTAAAGATTTTCGTGCATGATATTTAAAGAAAGAATGCATGCACACCCCCCCCCCTCAACGATATATTTCAAACAAGTCCCTTCCCTATTTCCCTTAATATCCCGTCCAATCTTCCCATCCCTTCTGTCTCCACTCAAACAATCTGCTCCGTCGTTGTCCTTCACTTTTGGAGTCATCAATTTATTTTGTGTGCCAACATGGCAGAAGTTTTATTTACTCTCCTTTCTCTGCTCTTTCCCTTCTATTCTATCCCCATACCTCTGTATCATCTCAAACTCTGCTCACCTCCTTTCTTTTTCCTACATTCTCTTATTTTCTTCAATATACTCCCTACCTATACATACGCAATCAAAAGATACCTCCATTTCTATCCTCTTCAGTTCTTTTCCTTTACTCAATGTTGGCATTTCCAACCTCTTCCTCCCTCCCTATCCTGTGTACGTTTAATAAATAGATGCCTTTATAAAGGGGTCACAATATCTCATCTATTTAAATAACCGGCATGACCCTCGGTGAACCTCAATGGATGCATCAGCAGACCGTTCTGGGCCCTTTTCCTTGGTAAATGATGCGTTTTGTCGGACATTACAATCCACGTGGCCTTGTAATCCGCGACAGAGACTTTACGGCAGAGTTTGTCACTCTGTGTGACGTCATAATGTCATGACCACGCTCGACTGGTTCTAAGCTAAAGTATTCGGAAGCACGATCGTTTCGAGCAAACGCGCTTTTCGTGTTGAAGCATCGCTAAAGATGGCTGCCGTGTGGATTACATCAGTAGCGACTTACTCTTGGCACGAACCAAAGTCGTTGAAAAGAGGAATCATTTTAAATTGGATCATTTGGAAAAACCTTTCGTGTTTTCCAGGAGAACCTGGAGGAGTTTTTCTAAGCTAGCATGAAGGAGAAATGTTACAGAGTTGTGGTAGGAGTTCGTTATCATGTCACACTCTGTACAAGGCGATCCGAGCAACGTTGTCCCATCTATTCACTGTTGTCTGCTTTGGAAGGTCGTGTTGGAGAACCGATACATTCATATCCTTCCATTGCTGCCGATGCCGTCTCATAAAAAAAAGGTACACAGCAGGTGCTTTGCCACTGTCTTTCCAGATTCTTAACTCTATAAAAAGTCCTCAATTAGCCTCCCAATGAAATCGGTGACTAATCACACAACCAATTTCAACTGATCACAGCACGCAACGAGAAGTCAACCCATTCACACATATCCGATTTCAAGGCAGGAACATGTCATGCAAAAAGCAATGAAAACAATTTCTTTGAAAACAACCTTACATTTCCTACAAAATTTATCGTTGGTGTAATAATATCGTGATGTTTTGAGCAAAATTATTCGAAGTGTGAGGAGCGTTTTTAACAAGTGGTGACATGGTGGTTTTCCAGGCCATCAAGGGGAAGATGTCCTCTTCTGATGCCTGTGCTTCCTTATCTTTGCGTCATTTAACATTGTTATGTGCTAACGTCCTGTTTCATTTGTTGTTGAATCAAAACCACAAAAAGCAGAATCTGGTATAAATTGTTGCTTTCACTGCTTGTCACACAAAGAGGGACATTGAGGTAAGTCCTTTACATTCTCTTATGCCCTCTCTTCCACCACACATGAATGATTTGCGACTTTTATCTTTGTTTGTTTGTTTGTCTGTCTGCTGGCACGATATTTCAAAAAGTTGTGGACGGATTCGGACCAAACTTGGTGGACAGGTTGGGTGTTTGACAAGGAAGAATTGATTCCATTTTGGTGAATATCCGGATCTGGATACGAGGATTTCTAAATTTCTTTAAGTGATTCTTCACCATTGAGAGATGGGGGTAAAAACGATATATGGCATGATATTTCAAAAGGTTGTGGATGAATTGTGACAACTTGGTGGATTAGTTGTTTAGGTGATGAGAACGGCAGATTCGGTTTTGGTTCATGTCAGCAGATCCGGCCTATCAGTGGGATTACAAAGGGTAAACTAGTCAGCATGGCGGAGGTTTGCGCTCGACCAAGTGCCATTCTAGTTGTACATGTAACAGTTTTTCTGTTGAAAGAGCTGGTTAAAAATCATTGAAGTACTAATTTTAAAGCATTCTATTTTCTATCTATTTATAACAAGATAGGGAGAGGAGTGGGCGGGGGGTAGAGTGGGAGTGAGTGGAGAAAGAGTGCAGGTAGAGGTGCGTGCATGCACTCAGGATTATGATAACAGGCTCGGATAGTAGGTCCAGCAGACCAGCCCAAGCAGCACTGCTGATTGATGACCAGAACATCCCAAACTGATCAAGATGGTACTGGCTCTGCTAGATGGGCAGTGGTTTAGAAGCAAGGTCCGGCTAGGTCGTGTGAATGTGGGATCAATGGAGGGAAGAGGGATCAAGGTGGTGGAGATGATGCAGAGAAGGAGATTGGAAGTGTTGTGTGTGCAGGAAACCAGTTGGAAAGGAGACAGGGCAAGGAGGTTGGTATGAGGATACATGCTGTTGCATGCAGGTGGGGACGGAAGGAGTAATGGCGTGGGAATAATAGTATCGGAAGAGATCAGCAAGCAGGTGGTCAGAGTGGAAAGATGGGAGGGACTGATAGTTATGGCATGGTTAGTGCTACAGAGGCAAATGGTTTGTGTTATGTCGGTATATGGGCCACAAAGGGGGAGGACTGGGGCAAAGAAGCAGGAATTCAGGAATGCACTGGAGAGGATGATGAGAATGGTTGAGCTGGAGGTGATGCTGGCCATTGTGGGGGACTTTATTGTGCATGTCGGAGTAGCAGAGTCGGGCGAAGAGGAATGTGTTGGTAAATTTGGTTGGGGAACAAGGAATATAGAGGGTAAAGAGCTGGTGGAGCTGGTGTCAAGGAGTGGGATGGCCACAGCTGGTTCATTCTTTCAAAAACAGAAAAGCTACAAGATTACCTATCGGAGTGGACAACATAGAACAGAATTTGATTCGGTGGAGGTAAGGAAGCAACAGTAGTGAAGGGTTAAGGATTGTAAGGCAGTGGCGGGAGAGCATGTTGCCACTCGGCACAAGCCTGTGGTGTTTGTGGTACAGATGAAGAAAAGGGAAATTGAGAGCAGCAGTCGGAAAGTTTTATTAGATGGGGGAAATGTAGGGGCAGCGTCATCATAGAGTACAAGGAGAGATTGAGGACTAGGTATTAGCAACTTAGCGAAGAAGGGGAAGGTTTGGAGGAGTGGAAGAAGTCTGGAGAGGCACGTCGGGGAATTGTAGAGTTTTTTTTTTGTGTGGAAGGATATCAGGAAAAGGTGCATCATCTCGGGATAGAAACCAGGAATGGTGGACGGAGGAGGTAGTGAAGGCAGTTGGTGAAATGAAGGAGGCTTGGAAGAGGATTGAGAAGATCAAGGATAGGGGGAGGCAGATGGGTGCGGGGTTGCTGCACCTGTATGGGCAAAATAAAAAAGCAGCAAGGAGAGTGGTGAACAAGGTGAGGAATGATATGGAAGAGGAGGTGTACAGCAAGTTGGAAGGGGATGGTGGGAGTATGACATATAAATTGGCTCCTGATGGGGATGAGGATGGCAAGGGCATAAAGAGTGGGGGAGGAGGGGGAGTGATTAATGATTGTGGTGGGAGGCTAGTGACAGAGAGGGGGGTGGTGGTGAAGGTGTAGGAAGGCTATTTCAAAGAGCCTGTTGAACCGGGAAGGAAGCAATGGCGATCTGGAGCTACCGTGTTATGTAGAGGGAAAAGTAGAGTTGGTGGGGATCACAGAGGAGGAAGTGCGCACAGCATTGAAGAGGATGAAGACGGCAAGAGTGTTAGGCATTGATGAGGTGCGTACAGAGATGATAATTGCAGCGGGAGAAGTTGGAGTCAGTTAGACGAAGAGGCTGTTGAAAATAAGTATGAGAGAGGGTTCAATTTCAGAGTAGTGGAAGACAGGGTTAATTGTACCGATATGGAAAGGGAAGGGCAATGTTCAAGATCCAGTGGTGTAGTGGTTGGAGAACCCGTTCTGAATCTGGGAGGATTGTGGTTCAAGAAGATCCAGGAAGTACAGGGGCATTACACTCCTTAGTCATGTAATGAAGGTGCCGGAGAGGATTCTGGACGGGAGGATAAGGAAGAGGGTGGACATGGAGAAGAGCAGCAGGGGGTTAGAAAGGGTAGGGGGACAAAGGATGTGATGTTCACATGAAGACAGCTGGTGGAGAAGAGGTTGGAGGTGCAATTTGAGATGGCATTGATATTTGTGGACCTGGAGAAGGCCGACGGCACTGTCGCGAGAGAGATGGTGATGGCGACACTGAGATTGATGGGAGTGCCTGAAGCAGAAGTCAGGTCGGTGGAAGGGCTTTACAAGGGAACGAAGGGAAGAGTTTTGGTTGTTCCTGGAATGTCTGAGGAGTTCAGTGTGAACATTGGTTTGACACAGGGAAGCTCTCTCAGCCCACTCATATTTATCATGGTGATGGAGCTGGAAAGCAGGAAGGTAAACATGAAGCCTATTCTGTGGAGGATGTTGTACACAGACGATCTGGCTGTTGTGGTTGAAAGTGGGTGGAAAATGCTGGAAGTACTGAGGGAGTGGAAGGAGGCATTTGAGAAGCATGTGCTGAAGAGGAGTATGATGGAGAAGACCAAGGTGATGTGGGTCGGGCAGCAGAGAAAATAAGATCGGACAGGGAAATAGGTTTGAGTATCTGGGGGGGAACAATGACTGGGGATGGTAAGTTGGAGGCAGTTGTGCAGTTGAGGATTCAGGTGGTTGCGAGTGTGGAGGAGGGTGGAGGGATTGATGACAGACAGAAAGTTAGAAAGGAATTTGAAAGGGAAGGTTCTGATGTCGGGTGTAACGCCAGCTTACCTTTACCGTCTGGACCCGGTGGCACTGACAGAGAGACAACAGCAGAAGCTGCAGGTTTGCGAGAACAATTGGGCCAGGAGGATTGTGGGAATGAAGAGGGTGGATTGAAGGAGGATGAATGAACTGAGGCAAATAGACTCAAATGTAATACCCTGTCCTCTGGCAAGGGTAGTTACACAGCTGTTGGATATTTGACCCTCTTGTGAATAATGAACTCACCAGACTCGGTGGTGTCGTGGTTGGGGCGTCCGTCCTGAATCAGGGAGGTTTGTGGTTCAAACCCCGGCCGAGTCATACCAATGACTTTAAAAATGGTACATGCTGCTTCCTTGTTTGATGTTCAGCATTAAAAAGTATAGAGAACGGACAATCACCATAGGTTGGTATCCATGGGGAGGAGGAAATTCCTCGTTGCGAAATGCCCTGCTGAGTGCGGTGAGAAAGTGGACGTCGATAGTACCCAGAGTGTAGCGGGAAGCTCAGTATCTGTTTGTCTCGTCTAACAGTCGTGTGTGTGTGTGTGTGTGTGTGTGTGTGTGCACCACCTCCACTACAAGCCTTAGATTATGAAAAAGAAAATAAATCCTCTTGATGACAGTTCTGTATATGGGAACATGTTGGGTGGGGGGGGGGGGGGGATGGCAAGGGTAATATTGTTCCCAAAGGTTATGCTAACCACCAAAGGAAGGAATGCAAAGCTGAGGTTTCAGGTGAAGCCCTTCTTTGAAGCAACAGGGGAGTAATTGGGCAAAAATGTGAAGGGCTACCACCTACTGCTTTCTCATGTGACAGGCTACCACCCGAAACCTCAGCTGTACTTTGATTCCCACTGCGGTTTAGCACAGCCTTGAGCAAATTTGACCTCATAAATAGGGCTGGCAGGATGCCCTAGAGATATGCACAGATGTCTCTGAGCCGTCTAACTTGGGTTTCAATCTTGGCCCAGCTACCAAATGTCACCCTGAGCCTGATGTCTCACAGGCAGGGTGAATAAGTTGTAAAAGAGGGTGCACCAGTTGTGGTAAACTTCCGATTCAATGTTTTATTTGTTTGTTGTTTTTTCCACAGCCTTCACAACTTTTGTTTTATATCAATTGAATTATACATGTGGACACTGTGGGACACAAATTGCATTGTTGGCACTTCCAAACACCTCCAGCTTATAGCAGTACTTGAGCAAAATTCTACACCGTCTCGACCAATCAAATTTGCCGCGTGCTCTCAGGGTGGAGTAACAGTGAGATTCAGGTAGAATGGTGGCACCTGGCGATGCAACGACAGAGTTAACTTCGTCCAAAAGATCTGTTTGTTCAGTGCATCTTTTTCTCAAAGATTGCTCCACATTCATCAGTTTCTCAATGAAAGTTGAATAGCCAGAAAACATCATCTATCTAACCTCAAGGTTGTACTTTCAAACTTGTCTCCCTCCTCTAGAACCTGGTGGCACCTTGTTAAGTCTGTCTCTGGTTGTATGCTCCCCTTCCATTTGTTCCCTGTCTTGAAATGGCACCAGAGCTGACTCCGCTCATGAGAAGGTTGAATTCCTCAATTCTGTGTTTGCTTCCAAATCCTGTGGCCCTAACCCCTCAGTCTCTGCACGCACCCTTCCCTGTCTTTCTCAACTGCTCCTGGACTCTGTGTCTTCTGCATCTTAGAAGATGTAGAAGTTTCTATCAACCATCGACTCTGACTCTGCTTGTGGACCAGACGGCATCAGCTCCCGTGTCCTAAAAACCTGCTCTGTTGCTCTTGAACTTCCTCTCTCTGCTCTTTTCACCCTGTCATTTACCCTTGGTCATCTTGCATCTGCTTGGAAATCAGCCAACAACTCCACCCATGACTTACTGACTTCCTTCACTCTTGTAGCCAATATGTGGCACTCAACGGAATCCTTTCATCTCCTCTCCCTGTCAAGGCTGGGCCCAGTCCTATTCCTGATCTTCATCGATGATCTCTTTAAATCTCCGAAAAATCCTCTTTATCTATTTGTTGATGACTGCTGATGACACCCTCTGCCGTGACATCCCTCATTCTTCACACAGGAAGGCTGCAGCCTCTTCCCCCTCTTCAGACCTTGACAAAATCACAAGATGGTGAAACACTTGGATTAAGTCTTTTCAATTCTGAAATCTTCTCACCAAAAGGACTATCTGGCAAACCCTCCCCCTCCCAATCTACTTTTTTAACATTCCTCTTGAGGAAGTTCAGTTATTCAAATTCCTGGGTCTCACTATCAGCTATGATCTTTATTAGGCAAACCACATTCAAAGTTGGCCTGCAAAGCCAGCCGCTGACTGAGCATCCTCTGTCATACAAAGTCCTTCCTTGGCACACCTGAACTCCCAATCCACCTACAAGGCCTTCATCCACGCTTGATGGAGTATTGCTCTCCCCTCTGGGCTGGCTCCCCTGGCTCACATCATGCTCAGCTTGGTGCGTGGAAGCAAGATGTCCAAGATTATTGGAATCTCCCACGATGAAGCTGAGTATCACTTCACCATCGCAGACAGTCGGTGGTCTGTCTGTCTTCTACCACCTCCGTTCTGGTCTTGTACCACTGCTCTTTCTGTGCTATGTCACCCCCCCCCCCCAGGTTTCTGCAGGGCACACACAGTCCGCAATCAACCCCTTCTGGTTAAACTCTACAAATCCAGGATCACTACTCGCCTCCACTCATTCGTTCCTCTTTTATCCCACCTGTGGAACCAACTTCCACTTCCTCTTCAATCTAATTCTTCCTTCCAGGTCTTCAAGATAGCTATTCACCACCATCTGAGATCATCCCCAATCCAAAACCACGACATTTTCTACCCTCGTTAATCCCTCCCTCACTCCCTCACCCCAATCCCTCCTCGTTACACATTTCCATTTTTCCCTTCAGAGTTCCTTTCTGTTTCCATATTGCCCACACTGTGCATCCTCTCCTGAACCTCATTCCTCCCCACACCCATTATTTGTCCACATCTGCCTCTAAATTATATCTGGGCTTTCAACTCTGCTGTTCGTGTTTTCCCCTTCTCTCTACTGTTCCTTTTGTCCTGTTGTGTGCTGATCTGTTCAGTGTACTACTACTAGCTCTTCCATGAGCCTCGACTATGTATCCCAAAAAAACAAACACTGCTCTATCAGTTGAAGCAAAGACTTTTAATTTTGCTTTGGTTTCATCGTGATCAGAGAGTATGTTCTGTTATTAAATCATGGAGAGAGTTACAGTGTATACTCCGTATCCGGAAAAAGGGATGGGGGGTTTGAACCGGTGCACAGCTGATGCGTACAAGGGGATCAAGTATTCTGCTATATTTGTGTACATTATATATAGGTGACCCACAAACTCGTTCTACTCAAAATCCACTAAATGTGATGTCGATACTCAACTGTTTTGTGATCAGTTTTTGGTTCCAGGTTCTTGATGCACATTTGTGCAATTGGAGGAAGACTAAGTGAGAGGAGCACTTGATATACTGTACTTGGGAGGAGACACCGCAGCATGTGGAGTGGTGCAGTGCTGCTTTCCGGAGTCATCTTGTTCTTCATCCCAAAACAAATGGTGTCGCCATTTGGCATTGATGAATTTTCAACATTTTGGTCAGAAAAGATTTGGAAATTATTTTTTCACTTATTTTCTTCCCAAGGTACTTTCATATCTAATATGACATCATGTGGTTCCTCAGACTTCTATGATCATGATCTACTGTGAATAGAAACTTAGGCAATGACCCTAAAAAGGGAATTTTCAATGTTGAATGAACTTTTGTCCTTGAGCCTAATAGCGCAGAATTTTACAGGTTGTCCACAAATTACTGTTCCAAATTCAAACCGTAATAAAACGTATTGAAATGGGCTACACAACCAACCCGCCAATTTTTGGTGCGTGTCAAAGAACATCTGTTAAAGTTTTTATTGTCAACATCATCATCCGAATCTGAAGGCCCTGTCAACCTTGACGTTTTAGCCAGCGTATGGCAAGGTATCAAAATGTATGTAAAACGCTGGCGTACGCTGAACTATTGATGTTTTTTCCAGTTTTGGACGTATTCATAACGAGTTGTACGTATGCATAACGTATTAGTAGCGTACACAGAACGTTTCGATAACTTATATCAACGAATGCTGAGCGTGTTGTCGGCGTTCACAACCTATGCCCAACGATAGTCTAACTTATGCATGCGCGGCAGCGTATCGCCGACGATCACGTGGCGTAGGCTATTAATAGGCTGCGGCTCGACGATTCAAATCATAACCGCACTAGACATCGAAGTGTCAAGCCACTGTCACACCTTGAACTTTTAGCCAGCGTATGCCGACGTATGAAAATTTGCCGAATACGCTGGCACCACGTCGATACGTTATGGGTAAGTTTTGTATACGTTAAGAGCACGCTGGCACACGTCGAATACATTATGGGTAATTTTTTGTATACGTTAAGAGCACGCTGGCATACGTCGTAGTACGTCGAACAAATTTTCAGCATGTTGAAAATTTTTCGACGTATGCCAGCGTACGACACGTTCCGCATATGCTGGCCATAAGTTGTAGCACGTTACGCGATCGTTGACACACGTCCACACACGTTACTTGTAAGTTACTCATAAGTCGAAACACGTCGAGGTAATGGTTAGCGTCACTGTTCCAGACTCCCTGGTTTTATTTTTATTTTTCTTCGGTATGACGGTGATGTTGACACTTCGATTTCTAGTGCGGTTATGATTTAAATCGTTGAGCGGCAGCCTTTAATTATATTATATTATAACCGCACTAGAAATCGAAGTGTCAACATCACCGTCTACTGAAGAAAAAAAAACAAACAAGGGAGTCTGGAACACTGACGCTAACCATTACCTCGACGTGTTCGACTTATGATAAGTACTTAAAGTAACGTGTGTCAACGATCGCGTAACGTGCCTACAATTATGGCAGCGTATGCGGAACGTGTGAGTCATACGCTGGATACATCGAAAAATTTCAAGCATGGAAAATTTGTCTAACAGCTCGGCATACTAAGACGTATGCCAGCGTACTACGACGTATGCCAGCATGCTCTTAACGTATACAAAACTTACCCATACGTATTCGACGTGTGCCAGCGTTTTAGACAAATTTTTCATACGTCGGCATACGCTGGTTAAATCGTCAAGGTGTGACAGGGCCTTGAATGGACTTATGGGGACTGTGTTCGAACGACTCACAAACGGGTTCAACATCCTCACCACTTGTGCTTGCCGGCCTGCCCATTTTCTCAGCAGGATGCTACCAGTCTTCATAAACCTTTTGTGCCACTCGCGGGTAGTTTTCTCTCGTGGCTGCCTTCCATAGGTTGTCCTGAAGTTTCCTTAAACTTTGTAGCTGATTTAGTCTCTACAAACACTGCATTTTTCTTGTGGGTGTGCCCTTTGCATCAATGACGTCACATGCCACAGGAGATACCAAACAAACTGCATCATTATAACCATTTCTTATTTTTATTTACTCTGGTTTAAATTTGGAATGGTAATTTGTGGACACCGTGTGTGTGTGTGTGTGTGTGTGTGTGTGTGTGTGTGTGTGTTGTGTGTGGTGTGTGTGTATGTGTATGGCTGCTGCTGGCTTGTTTGCATTAACAGGAAATGATCGGAACTCGACACCTCTCATCCACTGATATTTCTCGTATTTCCTATATTCTATATTTTTTGTGAGTCCGATTTGCATTTGGGAACATAATTTTTGGTTAACCATTATGAAATTGCCACACATTAATTAAATGCTGATAATTACGTTAAAAAGACGACTTGAATTACAGATTCACACTCACATTGGCAGGTTAAAAGTTCCTGGCTGGCAGAAGCAGTCATAGAAAACGCACAAGCAGGGCATGCGCAAAAGGCCTTGTTAGCATTAAACACATCATTTTGAAATCCCATATTGGAGAGAATAAAAACAATTAATTATTTATTATATACTCTTATAAGCATTTGTTTTTTAAAAGTTGCAAGTTTCTTGGATTAATGTGATGATATAATTTGTATACCTTTTGAAAGCCTCTCTCTGTCTCTGTCTCTGTCTCTGTCTCTGTCTCTGTTCCTCTGTCTCTGTCTCTGTCTCTGTCTGCGTCTCTGTCTCTGTCTCTGTCTGTTCTGTCTTTTCTCTCTTCTCTCTTCTCTTCTCTCTCTCTTTGTCTCTCTCTCTCTCTCTCTCTCTCTCTCTCTCTCTCTCTCTCTCTCTCTCTTTGTCTCTTCTCTCTCTCTTTCTCTTTGTGTCTCTTTCTCTTTTCTTCTTTCTCTTTGTGTGTCTTTTCTCTTTATGCTCTTTCTTCTTGGTGTCTCTTTCTCTCTTTCTCTTTGTGTCTCTTCTCTCTTTCTCTTTGTCTTCTTTCTCTCTTTTTGTCTGTCTCTCTTTCCTCTCTTTCTCTCTTTCTTTTTTTGTCTTCTCTCTCTCTCTCTCTCTTTGTCTCTCTCTCTCCTGTTCTCTCTCTCTCTCTCTCTCTCTCTCTCTCTCTCTCTCTCTCTCTCTCTCTCTCTCTCTCTCTCTCTCTCTCTCTTCTCCTCTCTCCTCCTTTGTCTCTCTCTCTTTCTCTCTTCTCTCTCTCTCTCTCTTTGTCTCTCTATCTTCTCCTCTCTCTCTTTTTTGTGTCTCTTTTTCTCTTTTTTGTCTGTTCTCTTTCTCTCTTGTCTTTTCTTGTCTTCTCTCTCTTTGTCTCTCTCTCTCTGTCTTGTCTCTGTCTCGTCTCGTCTCTCTTGTCTCTCTCTCTCTTGTCTTGTCTCCTTCTTGTCTCTCTTTCTTCTCTCTCTTTTCTCTCTCTCTCTTTGTCTCTCTCTCTCTCTTTTGTCTCTCTCTTGTCTCTCCTCTTGTCTCTCTCTCTCTCTCTCTCTCTCTTTGTCTCTCTCTCTCTCTTTGTCTCTCTTTGTCTCTTGTTCTCTCTCTCTCTCTTTGTCTCTCTCCCCTCTTTGTCTCTCTTTGTCTCATCTCTCTCTCTCTCTCTCTCTTCTCGTCTCTCTCTCTCTCTCTCTCTCTCTCTCTCTTTGTCTCTGTCTCTCTCTCCTCTTGTCTCTCTCTCTCTTTGTCTCTCTCGTCTCTGTCTCTGTCTCTCTCTCTCTGTTCTCTCTTTTTCTCTCATTTGTCTGTCTCTCCTGTCTCTCTGTCTCTTTCTCTCTCTCTCTCTTTCTCTCTCTCCTCTTCTTTGTCTCTCTCTTGTCTCTCTTGTTTCCTCTTGTCTCCTCCTCTTTGTCTGTCTTTTTCTCTTTTTTGTTCTGTTTCTCTTCTTTGTCTTCTTCTTTTCTGTCTCTTCTCTCTCTTTGTCTCTCTCTCTCTCTCTCTCTCTCTCTCCTCTCTCTCTCTCTCTCTCTCTCTCTCTCTCTCTCTCTCCTCTTCTCTCTCTCTTCTCTCTTCGTCTCTCTCTCTCTCTTTGTCTCGTCTCTCTTTGTCTCTCTCTCTCTTTGTCTTTGTCTTCCTTTGTCTCTCTCTCCTTTGTCTTTCTCTCTCCTCTCTCTTCTCTCTTCCTTCTCTTCTCTCTCTCTCTTCTCACACTCCTTCTTCATCCCATATACATTACTGTTTGTTCTTTTTTGCAGGTCATTCCGAGATATTTAAATTTGAGGTACAGCCAAAGGAATTGGTAGCTGGTCACTCAGCTTCAATTTCTTGTTCAACAAATGATGAGCCTGAAACTGAAAATCTCACCATTTTATGCCAGGCTGTTTCGACACAATCTTTGATCAACAGTCAGATTGGGAAACGTATTGCACAGATCAACTTCACGGTTTCTTTCCAACACGACAATATCACTTGCCTTTGCTGTCCTGATATGAACGATACGAAGAAATGTGGAAAGAAACATTTCGCACACCGTATCAAATGTAAGTACACTTTCATTACTGCAATGAAGCTTTGTGTGCAACTTATTTTGATGTCGATGTACACTTTTGCTGCTGTCCATTTCAATATACATGGTGATTAAAATTTTTCTTTTGATCAAATTTTGTTTTCATTTCACAACATTTAAGAAGTAGACTGCATGTCACACTACTTGTTTACCTATTTAATAAAATTAACCAATAATAATCTATCTCTCTTGTATGTGACGGATTTGGAGTAACGATTATAAATCCAGTTTTAGGTGACGAAGTCAGTTAGTCAATGTAATGCTCTTGAGGAGAGGAACTTTATCTCAGTAATGTCACCCTCAAATTTGTACATATGACAGTGTTGTTATGTGGTCCATGGTCACCACAGTCACATTTTGTGGAACTCCTAATATGCTGCTTGTGCATCTCATGGCCACAGTGACCAATGACCATGTCCCGTTCGTTCATGTCCTGAAGGCCGATTGAAGGCCTTGCCATGTTTTCCAATGATTCATTCGGTCTCAATGGATGGGGAGATCCCAGTTGTTGTTTGTGCGGATGACCTCCTTGTATCTGACTGCATCTCAGAAAATGTTGTTTTTTGGGGGGGGGAGTGGGGTCGGGGTGAGCAACTTTAGCCAGGGGTCGGTGGTGAGCAACATTAAATCAATGTAAATTTCAGGGTTCCGGTGATAACACGTGTTGCAGAATTCAGCTGGACATCCACATGTTTAGAATGAGTGCTTGCAGCCCAGACAGGTGTGCAATAGTCAGCTCTTGAGCACACCAATGCCATATCCAAGATGTGAAATAATGTTGTGTTGGCATTCTGGCCTGTACCAGCAATTTTTTGCACTGTGTTCACCTTTCTCAATCTTCACAGCTGTTCTTCAGATGTGTTTGGGAAAGGACAAGGTATCATTGAGTGTCACACGTCGGTCGGTTGGGATCGGATCGTGTTGTACTTTTTCGCTGCAAAAGGTAATATTGAGACTGACCAGTGCTTTGTGGTTGTCAAGGTGAAATGCTGAGGTGGCAGATTTTGTTGTATTTGGACACAACCTCCACTTGCAAAAATATTCTGCCATTATCAACATATCCAACGTCAGCATGTCTGCAATTTCTCTGAAAGTCTTCGCCTGTGTGGTTACTGCCAGATCATCGGCATATAAAGTTTTCTTCAAAGGGGTAGCAGGCATGTCACTTGTATACATGTTAAAGAGGTTTGGGCCAAGGACACGTCCCTGCAGGAGGCCATTATTTATGGTCCTTGGTCTACTTGCTTTGTCCCAGAGTTTGATACAGACCCATCAATTGTCCAGAAATATGCACAGGAGGCAGAGCAACTTGGCGCATGGGAGTAATTGGGACAGTTTTAGTATTAGACTGCGTTTCCAAACAGTTTCACTTGCTGCAGAGGTCAATACGTGTGGCAGCTCTGGTATTGGAGTTGCACTGGAAGCACCCAGTCACAGCAGTTTCAGTGCGGCCTCAATCCAGCTTATTCTGGAGTAATGCGTGCCTCAGTAATCGAGCTAATCCTTTGAAGGATATTAGATGCAGGAGAAGGCCATTCAGCCAATCATGCCTGCACCACATCAACACCAGATCAATTTATATGAAAAAGAAAAATGCAAAATGTTCTTTTTTTGTATTTTTTGTGGGTGGTTGAGGGGGTGAGCAAAGGTGGTTCTTGGGTGAGAAACTCATAACATCAAGCACATACCACCCCTTGACGAGACCCCCACAGACAACACTCTGCACAGATGTGCACAATCACCCATCCATACTCAAGCTACCTAAAAGTCTTGCCAACATCCCTATACCCCTCTATCTTCAATACTTCCAGGTTCCTATCTAATTCTAATTTCAACTTAACTGCTGTTTCTGCTGCCACTATCTTTCCAGGGAGGCCATTCCATGCATTAACTACTCTCTGAGTGAAAGTCCCCTGCCTTACTACCATCTTAACTCTCCTCTTCTTTACTCTCAGGCTATGGCCCCTGGTCCTATCACTGTCTACTCTGTGGAATAATTCATCTTCACTTATTTTATCTTAAACATCTCTATGCTATCTCCTCATAACCGCCTCCTTTCTCGTGAATAAAGCCTTGTCTCCTTCACCTGCTCCTCCGAGCTGAGTCTGGCTCAGCTCGGAATCAATCTAGTAGCCCTGTGCTGAACTCTCTCTATGGTATGTGACCAAAATGTTCTTGCTGAACTGTGGTACAAAAACTGTACATAATATTCTAGATGTGGCCCTCACTAAATTCCTGTACAATG
>CM068962.1:108757328-108774034 GCA_035128595.1 Eptatretus atami | reverse complement strand
AACTTTTAGACCTGTGGGCCCATCGGGGCTCATTTTAGGGGCACCAAAATTTGGGTGCCCCTGGCTGCCCGACAATCTTCCAGAGGCCATATCACAGGTTGTAGTGGTCCGATTTGGCTGATGTTGGTATCAAAATGCTCGAAAAAGCGAGATCTTTCGAATCGCGTAAAGCAAAATCATTCCGAAACAGTAATTCAAAAAGAAATAAGTTAGTATGTTTTGGGGCGCCCTTTGACCTTGGGCCGCTCCCCACACCGATGGTCCTGATTTTTTCGTGTGAGAAACCCTTTGATTAGGTTGGGCCTACAACCATTCTTTTGTTTTGAAAGGATGTGTTTTTTTTTTTTTAAATGCCGAAATTTCACGCGTGATTCAATGATTATCTGTTGAACTGTGTTTTGACATAGGATGATTCTAGTGGTAGAAGAATGGAAGAAGTTTCAAAATGCCACCAAGATTTACCATTTATCAGGTAAGAAATTTGAGTAATTAGCTTACTGAGGGCATGGTGATGAGTTCATTTTTATGTTTTCAGGGTGCTGATATTCGGATAACGAGGTCCAAAACAGTGACAACATGAAGGTGTCATGGATTATCACTAAAACTGGGTATTTTCGGATGAAATACCCACTTTTCAATTCAGAACGAATTTTGATTGATTATAACTTCTATTATCCTTTGTTTTTGATGTTGTACGTTTTCGTGGTCGTTACAGCTATCTGGTACGTGAGTGTAAGGAAGCTGATGAGGTTGCAGTGACTCTATTCTTGACTCTCGTGAGAGACTTTATTGATATTCACAACTGACTCAATGGAACTAGTGACCTTAGATCTGACAGTGGGCCCGCTATAATAGACGCAGAAGCGTAGAGTGTGATATGTACGACGAACAAAACCTTTCCGTTTGAGAAGTGTCAGTGTTAGACGAACTGAAAACATACTGATCAATTGTTCAAAGCCAGAGACAATGTGTTTCTGTCGATGTCGAATATATTGTGAAAAAAAGTGCTTTGTAATGTTGGGGAAGATGTTGATGGTGATGATTAAAGTAAAGTAGTTTACGGAAATTTGTGATATCTTAATTTGATTTTGAAATTATGGTCAGGCTCTCTGACTATTTGTGCTGATTTATATGCGCATAATGTGCATCCTGGGCATGTCTGGTTTCCTTACGAGTTGTAAATAGTATGTGATTTATAATATCGATTATACGCCCTGAACAAAGAAATGACATGATTATCATGCCTATGTAAAGCCATGAAATTTTTTTTTTATTTTTTTATTTTGTGAATTTTTTTTAATTTTTTTTTATTTTTTTTTTTTTTTTTAATGTTTATCTTTTTTTTTTAATTTTTATTTTTTTTTTTTTATTTTTTTTTTTTCTTTTTTTTTTTTTTTTTTTTTTTTTTATCAAGATTTGTTACCTGAAAAAGTGTAAATTTGCGGCCATTTGATTTTTTTTTTGCATTACCAACCTAAGACATCACCTAGGTCAAAATTTCAGACGTGATGTCGTGATTCAGCGATGAAAAATGGCCATTAAACACCCTTTCAAAGCGGACAACAGAGGAAATGAAGTCGATGTGTGCCAACCTATTCATATACTCAACACGTAATAAATGAATATGGATCTCAATGGTTTCCAAGTGTGATGAATGGTTTTTATTGTTCAGTGGACTCGGGTGTGGACCACACATACGCCACAATACATTGACAATATTTGAACAAGATTTCAATTACACATATCAGTATATTTGTACTAATTTTCCACATGCACAGCAGGAACTGAAGGATACTAGTACGAGTAAGAGTTTTTTTAGCATTTAATAGTACAGATTTTGTTGCCAACCATGTTTTTATTTGACAGCTTGTGTTTCTTTTTTTGATTGTGTAGTGTTCTACCTGCAGCAGTTTTTGGTTCTAGAGAAGAAGTATATCAGAAATGTCTAAATGCAGTGTATTTCATGTCAGGAAAAAGAAACTTGTTGGGCCCGTTTGGATGAAGAATTCACTTTCATCATGAAGTTGTCCTATCAGGCCTTTTCATGATGCAGCAAGCCACGCAGTTCCATGATAGTGCCTGTGGACATAATGAGAGTTTCCGTTAAAAGTTGGGTAGATTTTGAAATAGTGATCGATACGGTGTTCTGCCTAAGGGTGAAATTCGTGTACTTGAAGAGCAAGTTTAAGAATAGGGATGATAAGGCTGAAGTTTTGAGTTTAAGCGTATGGTTTTGCGGTGTTTTTAACCTTCTTCCTGGTCATATACGCCTCTTGGATCCGTAACCGGACTTCATTTCAGTCAATGACATGTTTGCAGCAAAGGAAAAGATCTTTGGAGAAATAATTTGAATCTGTGTAAGGTTATAGCGCAGGTTCACTGTTGCTTCTCGTTGACTGTCCTTCCGACGCATCGAGGGCCTGCATGAGCTTGTGGCAAAAAAATGCATTTCTGCGTCAATAACAACATACTCTGATGTTGTGAAACGAAATAGGTTTATGAGCTGTTGCAAGTTTCTTACATGGCCACGAGACGTCTGAGAAATGTAAGATTCTTTACATTTACAACAATTTCAGTGTTCATAGCATGTCTGGAAGAGGGGAGAAGACATAGCGTTTTTGAGTATTGCATGTCTGATATGAATGCGTAGAAGTGACGGATGTCTGTCGGTTTTAATTTGCATTGTGAATTCGATAATAAATAAACCCACGGGTGAATTGTCGATTTGAGAGAGTCAATGGAATACTTGGGACCGATAACTGTTAAAGACAACGAATAGTGTCTTCCGAGAAGTTGCCAAAGATGAAAATTCTCCTTCACGATTTCGTCTTCTTATTTTCAAGAACTGAGATTGGGCTTGGCAATGAAGTGTGGTCTCACTAATTCACCACGACGGCGTTTCACAGAATTGATTAATGATTACTTTTCCAAGGCAAGGACATAGGATGTTCAGGTCATATGTCGGTGATTATCACGTTTAAAACTGGAATTCATCAATTTCTCTAGTTCATAAGCACGTCAGTATCGTGAGCCTCGGTTGAATTTGCAATTGGATGGGCAAGCTTTGCACAAATTCTGAAGATAATGCTGTTCTGCTTGGGGTTAAGAATATGCATCTTATGCACTGAGATCAGTTAGTAAGTCGTGTGGCTAATCTGTTCTGAATTGTTGGAACCAATTTGCGTTGTCACATTTGATGTTGGTACATAGCAACTGTTTGACCGCCTTGAACTCGCACAGGACCACTCCGAGGGGACAGGAGCCATGGCGAACTTGTGAATCAACTTCAAACGCCAGGGTTTCTTACCTTGAATTTTGAAAACAGTTCCTTAGAGATTAGATTTAGTAAAGAGCGCATGTTATGATTTGTCTTTAATCCATGGTCGACCAACTCGAACACAAGTCTTTTTCCCGAAAATTGCATTATTCGGCTGACTTGATCATACATTCGTAAAATTCGGTTTAGATCGAGCTGGATTTGCTACATTATGGCACAAATATTTTCCCCCTGTTTGGGATTTGGAGACGAGTAGATGAATCCATTTTTCTTTCTTCTAGATTTTTTTGTTGCCAGGCAGCACATTCTTTGGGAGCAACTGAATCACTCATCTCCTCTGATCTCATAGTCCTAGCAAAATTTGAGTGAGTAATCGTGATTTGCTGCTGAAGGCTTTTCGAAACAACGATAGCTTTTTCTTCAGGCTTTTTGATTCACTCTCTGGCAATGCCAGTTTTCATCACATTTTGACGATGTAGTTTTTGGTGTTTTCAAGTGCTTGGTCAGCATACTAATTTAAGTTCTTTCGTGGAGAATCTTCGCATTTATTCCTTTTCAGGAACGTAACTCTCTGGGTTCTTTGCCGCTTCGGTCCGTTTGTCGAAAGTGGGTTTTATCATCGATACGACTGGTTTAATAGGTCAACGTTCTTGCTTCTCGCTAAAAAAACTTCACCTTCGTCCTCAATGGCGTGTCAGAAATAGATTCTGGTAATGCCGATCGAGTAGTATTGATTCCTGATGATAATGTTGCGAAACTGGTAACAAGATGATTCTTCAAGTGCTTTGGTGACAATTGAGAAAAGTTTTTCATGCTCTAAGTAAACAAATCTGTTCATACGTTTTTCATTTGAAGGAAAATTTATCACATATATGTTGAAAATTGCAGAAGATTTTGTTGTTTCGTTGTTATGGCAGCTGAACGGAGTGCCAGTATTTTTGGAAATCTTTTGATTTCAGTCGCAAGTGCTTACTGCAACATATGCACAAATAACTGAGATTGAGCCAATTTTAGTAATATTCGATGATGATTATCAAAATGTACACTTAAATTATAGACAATTAGGCAGAAGTAACTTTTCGCGAAATGAGCAATATATATATTAATATAATATAATATTTATATCCAGAAAGGATTGAGTGATGTCAATAGTTCAGACAGTCAGAAGTATCCTGCCGAGCAGGTGGAGGTATATGTGGAAGTCGATGAACGGAGACAGTCGCCACTGGTCAGATCAATATTAGTGATTAGTGGACACTCCCGGAACATAAAGACCGATCATCACACTCAACCTCATTGAGATCCATTATTAATTTATGCTGAGGCTGTTTGGAGTATAGTGAAAGGGGTATTCTCATTCGAAAAATCGGGTATTATCGTTGGCTGAGAAGGGGCGGGGCCAGGTCAAAGGGTGGCCCCAAATCTATAACTTGTGGAATTAGCTGTTTTAGGAGTGATTGTTTCTTTGACGCGATCTAGATATCGCTTTTTGACGAGCATTTGATACAAGATCATCAAACGGACACTACGAAGCGCTAAGTGAGTAGTATGTGGAAGCGATACTGGATAGGAGTTGTCGTCCAACAAGACGAAGTACGGCATGTAGCGACCAACAAGATTTGGGGGGACCATGCTAAATCGTGAGCGTGCACGGGATACAGGCGTGACCGATGACCGAATAGACACGAATTCTGAGCGAAAGATTTCGAGCACGAAGGAGTGATTATTTTAAGCGGAGGAATCAAAACGACGCGCTTGGCGAGCAAAAAAAGAGTAAAATTTGAAACGATATGTCAAAATTTAGCTGAAATGTTGTGCACTGTTGAACATGGAACGCCCATGTTGGTTGCAGAGTGTATTTTTGTTAGAAGATTACCTAAGTGGGTTACATAGGAGGTTGAATGTGTCTTTTGATGCCTGAGAATGCCGATGGCTCTTGGTTTTTCATTAAGGTTTTAATTTTACATTCATTAAAGTCGGTCATGGTATAGCAGTAGTGATATGTGTCATAGTTAATGAAGAGGTGGCAGAGGAAGTAGTTCGCATTGAGTGATGTGTTGGAAAAAAAGGCGTTAAATATGGTAGTAGAGGCTTGCAGTATCAGACGCAATGTAATGCGTATTGATTGATAATTAATATGGAGCTAAATCGTTGATGAAGGGGTCTTAAAATTGCATTTATTTTGAATGGGGGTAGGAACAGGAGTGCTTTAGAAAAAGATGTGCAGGTAGATTGATCGGAGCAGTGTTAATGGTAGAGGATGTTATAAGAGGTTAATGAAGTCGTCAAGCACCGAATTAGAGTGATGGGACGAGTAACACGACTGATGGCATGCTTTTCGCTTCTGTGCGCGGGTATAATTTGATATGACATAATATTCGATCAGTAGTTAGTATGATCATTGCTAAGAGATATGGCAAAGTAGATAGCGGGTGATATCTTCGGTATATAGAATATAGAGAATATATATATGACCACAGTAGCTGCAGGATCTTTGCATGGATAGATATATGAACTTAGTGTATAGAGCATATATAGAGATACCGGTATATTCGATATATTGATGAGACTTAGAATATATGATGACTTAACGTATTTATGCTAGTGTAGCAGTAGTGAAGTGGATGTACAGGTCGTAGACAGCTATATACAGCTTACTTAAGAGCGATCAGAGATCAATAGCATGGTAACCACTGTCGTGAATGAGTTATACGGAGCATATCATACGAAAAGATAGCCGAGACAGGCGTCAGGTGAGACGGGATGTGATATGAGGGATGGGCGAGGATCGATTTGAGAAGACGTCAGGGCTGGTCAGTGAGAGGTGGGGGGGGGGGGGATGAGCGACGAGAGCTGAGGATGAGAGAGAGAGCGTACACATACGACGAGTCAGCGACCACAGAAACATAATCATTTAGAGGATGAGCGGGAGAGCATATAGGCGAGAATAATAGTTATTAGTCGACGACCATTGGGGGGGAGTGGGAGAATAGAATGCGATGAGTACAGATCATGATAAAATATTATGACGAAAGGACGCGAAGAGAGGGACGTGAGCGGGCTCGAGAGATAGCCATGATCAGCTCACGACAGCGGAAGAACGAGTGTAGTCTGACGACTATAGAGTGATGTACGTCGCGGCGTACAGAAGGAGGAGAGTGGGGTGAATCTACATCAGCGAATCTATAGTATGGTTGTGCTGAGACCGCGTATCAGCATAGAGAGATCAACGTGCGTTCTGCTATATCTAGATGAGAGAGTACGAGGGTTACGTATTGAGAGGATCCGTTGATAATAATATAGTGAGACTGACGATGTGCGACGCATGGTCATCTACGAACGACGTAATCAGTGCTTCGAATCGACTCGTGAGGTGACAGCGAGCTTCATGGATAGCTGCGAGGAGAGGAGATGAGTATGCAGTCGGATCGGTTTATCAATATAGGATATGAGAATAGATAACGAGTAGCGTGCGACGCAGAGTCGATGGAAGTTACGATTAGTAATCCGAGGATCACATCTGTGAGGATGGCACGAGCTCGGAGCGATACATAATACCAGAGCTATCGAGTCGCCACGCAGTTAGAGTAGAGTCAGCACAGTGTCTAGTCATCGGCCGAATCCGAGAGACTTGTACGGTATTATCATGACAGCGTGCAGCAGCGAGCACTGCGATGGAGAAGCTTCCGACGCGTGCTGAGTAAGCTATGACACAGCGCTGTGCGATGCTATATGGAGCTATAGCGAGCGACTGAGACAGATTCAACATAGAGCGGGACATCAGGATCTGTTGCCTAAATAGCCCAAGGAGACTGTTAGCAGACAACGCTCTGCACAGTATGGTCATGCATCTCTCTCTCTAGCTATACTGTAGTTGGTGTTTGTTCTCGCTTACAGAAATTTTTACTTTATTTTACTCATTGATATGGAAAATTAAGCATCATTGTTTTTTAATGGTGATATCATGATAGTTTGAAATTGTTGCTGTCTGTAGCTCTGTGATTGCAGGAGATCAAACCATTGAAAAAAATGTTCAGCATAACATGTAGTATTGTGCATGGTATGTGAGACAACACGATTTGGTTCTGTTTTGGTCCCTGTTCCCTGCCAGCTTTTGCTTTAACAGCAGTTGATTTACTTGGGTTTACTTATATAAAGTAGTGACTAGATCCAATGGCTAACCGTTTAGACAAGGATGAGATTGGGGTGACATTGTATTTGTGGGGTTGGGGAGATATATGGAATGGGTGGCGAGGGTCGGGCGCACGTATGAATTTTGAGGATGAGATAATTATAAGTGAGTCATCTTAGACCTAGCAGTGGAGTGAGATAGTTTGGTAATCAGAGAATATGCGATTGTTTAGATATTTAAACTTTTTTTATTTTTATTGTTTTCTTGTATGTACTTTTATAGATATGTGAGATATTGAGATAATGCGCAATTAGAATCCGGGTTAAAAGATGAGTCATTATTACGTAATTTTTGAATGGCTTTCGGACCGGTAAAGCTGGGGGAAGAGTATAGCTACCAGAAAATGTGAAATAGTTAGTGAGATGTAAGCAGTGAAAGATTGCATATCGCTAGATACGCAGGATGAAGGATATATGGAAGTCAGAGCTTGGACAAAGGAGGAGCGGATGCCTCGAGCATGAGATATAGTATAGGAGAACACGCGAGTATACTGGAGACAAGACAACAAACATAACGAGCAGCGTACTGAATAAGATATACGATATCATCGCGTATGAGTATCTATGCGCGACGAGATGAGAGATGATTATAGTATACGTGTTACGTAGGATCTGATATGACTAGGAACAGTAAGGAGTCGGTAGTATAGTGTATGACTGATGGTGAGGACTAGAGTGGTCTGATAGAGACGCGTTTGGATATATAAGTGATATGAACTCGTAAGACAGAACTGAGAGCTAATGACGTAGTATATAGCCAAAAGCCAGAGATAAGAGAATGGTTTGCTGATGCGCTTGAGGGTGTGTGTATTCAATAGATGTAGTATGACGGTCTTAGATTATTTTGTATTTAGTGGCTGCATATAGCTATGAGAGCATATATAACTATGATAGGAGCGGATGCGATCTAGGATGAGCAGGAGGATAGTAGGATAGTATAAGTAGATGAGTCTATAGTGAGTGATAGTCGCGTGTCGTCATATATTACGATAGAGTTGGATCAGAATTCTAAGGTGGGGGGGGGGGGGGGGGGGGGGGGGGGTGCTCGTTGACCATTCCCCCCGGACAAAAATGGGGGATGGGCATTTGGAAAATAGCTGTTGGGGGGGGGGGCAAATCAGCGCTGTCAGTTTGGAAAGCCAAGGCTTGATAATCTGGATGATTACCATCTATTTAGACCATTTCCCCGATTCCCCCGGCATTTATCCCGTAGACTGGATTGTTTCCTTTGATGCGAGATGTAAGTAGTGTAATAAGAGTATGAAGGAGCAGTGGTGAGGTAGAATGGAGTGTATATAGATGACAGAGTAAGAAGCAGTTCGAAGAGGTTTGAGGAATATAAGACGCAGAATTAGTTGGAGAGAATAGTTGTGATATAGATAATGGCGGGGATGAGATAGATATATTATGCTAAGTAGCTAGTGATTTTGACGTATTACATAACGATCAATATCGAGGCAATAAAAGCGCATAGTGCGCGAAGTGACATATAGAAGCTGGTTAGGGAAGAATCGACATAGTGGTGAAACGTAGGATAGAAAAGAAAGAATCGAAGGGAAATGTAAAGTTCCTGATTGAAGTGATAATTGCGCGAGAGACAAGAGATAGTTAGTGAGATGCGGATGAAACTTAGGGGTCAGAATGAATTGTGAGACACCAGTGACCGTTGCAGAGGAGATTAGAGATGGGATAGTAGTATATACTTTGCATGCATTGAGTGAGTAGCTAGTAGAAAGGTGAAAGCGGTACAGGAATGATGATTAGAAGAGAGACAAGGTAGAGCGGTGAACACCGAAGAGGTGCGACGAAAAGACGTAAAGCAACCTGCAAGTGATAGAACATAGGCGTGTATGTGTTAATGCGTAATGATTATAATTTTTGGATATTTCTGTCTTGCCAATAAGAGAAGTACTAGTATGTTAGTATCTATATTGATCGAACAGGACAAATGGAGCAGAGAAGAGTAGTGAATAAAGGAAAGTAGTTAACAAGCACGTTTGATGGACGACTCATGAAAATAAGAGATCAAGGACAGAAGCAGATCGAGGAGCAGTGGGTATATAGAGTACATAGTATCCCGGATATGGAGAGAGGAGAAGTGGCATGGAAGGCTTGGGCATTGTGTGAAACGAATGCGCTTGTCAGAAGAGGAACGAGGGAACGTGTAGATGCTAGAGGATGTCGGCGGAAGTCTACCGGGATAAGTGTAGATTGAGCGCGTTGTCAGAACTGTTATCAAAGTTTGATGACGAATAGGAAATTAATGAAGTCGTTACGAGAGTTCGAGTCTGATAGAAGTGGTGAGGCATAGCTTATAAGACGATCTCTGGTGCAGAGGAGCGTTCAGTAAGTGAAGGTAACAGTAGGTGAGGAAAATCTAGGGAATTATGAATCGACCGGAATGTTAGTTGCTCTTTATGTAGTGGTCATGATCGGATCGCTACTGAGATGTGATGAGAAAGGGTTTCTGGCATCAAGGGAGAGTATAACCTTAATGAATGTAGTAAGTTAATAAATTACGATATGAAGGGAGAAAAGTGTTGAGATATAGATATGTAGTATGTGAGTTCAATATTTAGAGTGTTGTAGAGCACGTAAACGTTAGCTAGAAGATGAGATGATGTAATGATAGCTATCAGCATACGAGGATTGATGAAAGTGGATTTGGTAGTCGAAGATGAGATATAGGTGTAGAAAAATTCAGGAAAATAATAAGATACAGAAAGGTTTCGAGTTGATGAATAGATTGATGGCTATGACTTGTACTACGATATAGATTATAGTTATGAAGTAGGAGTGGATTAGTGTGATATGCAGCATTCGATGATGAGTAGAATAGAGCGGACTGTACTTATGTCGGAGGACTGTGTGTTGAGAGCACAGTATGCGAGGAGAAGAGAGGACGTTACAGTTGGAAAGAGAGAGACGTGAAACAGGAGTAGGAGCGAAGAATGTTATGATATGATGACAGAAGGTAGGAAAGAGGTTTCGTATGTTTAGCAACATCGCGGAGTTGAGCTTAGAAGTAGCTAGGGATGACCACCGCAGGTGCCATGGATAGTAGAGATGGCTTATATGCAAGAAGGAGAAAATTCTAAAGTTCATCAGAGGTATGCGCAGGATAGTCACTACGCAATAAAATCAGGTTATGTTTATTTATGCCTAACACGAATGATGAGAGTAGGTTCCATGAAAAGTCAATTATCTGAGTGGTAAGGTGCATAGTAAGAGTGTAATATGGACAATCCATGATAGCAAATGGCTGTAGCTTGTGCCTTACAGGAAGCGTGCACGAAAAAAGCCCGCATGAGACATTGTCTACCCTTTTTTATGTCGAGTTAAGCAGCTCATGCTCACTCTGTTATCGGTTTATCAGATGAATGAGACGTCGTTTGTAATATAATGATATATCAGATGATGGAATTGAGGAATGAGTTGACGAATAGGGGAGCGTTCACCGACGAGTCACGTAGATGTATATACACGCAGAGAGGGCTGATCATCATTAAATTGACTATGGTGTGCATATATCGAAGATTTTGAGATTCAATTCGTTTTGCAGTATAGTAGTCGTTATCGGTACCTAAAGAAGGCAAGAAATCGATGATCAGTAGAATAGTGAGAAGAAGCGGCAGTATGTAAATGTTGCAAGATGCAGAACTGGTGCTTTTAGTTATCCACAGATCGATTATTGAGTACGATATAGTGCGAAAGGAATTAAACCGACGGAGAGGCAGATCGATGCAGAGGAAGAGACAGGTGACGGAGTAGCTTAGGCAAAGCAGTAATGATATATCATGGGGTATGTCTGTCCATCGATACCAGTAGAGCGCAGTTTGATCAATCGCATGATGTTTCTACTTGATGTAGATGAGTCGCGCAAAGATCTCGATTACAGAAGATTATGATGAGATGAGAATAGGATGAGATGTGCAAGTGCAGTCTCTTCTTGATATTTATCCACATTTGGGATTGAAAAAGCTTCTTGATGATACTTTTTACTCTCTTCTTGATACAGGCCGTTCCATTTGTGCTGAACTAAGGCGCAATCAAGTAATGATGAGCTCGCTGTTCGGTCTCGCTGGGAGTTGTTACGTCAACATTCTCACTAATCTCAGACTGAACTCTATCGCGTAGTGGAGCCCTAGCCCAAGTGGCAGCAGGGGAGAACAGTGGCTATATGAGATTCGTCACAATTACAGCTCATCGCTAGCTTGATGATTGTAGGAGTTTTGAGCGTGTCATGTCTGTGATCATCATATATATACGGTGAATTAGATTAGCATAAGTGGGAATCTTAGCAAGATAAGATGCAGTTTCTAGTGAGGATTGAGATTAAAAACAGAAATATAAGTCAGGGAAAATCTCAGACAGGAGAAGCGGTATTGCTTCAGTGACTCTTGGTGACTTTATCGCTTTCAGAGACGCCAACGAAGTTCATCGAATTGCTTTAGGAATGCACCGAGAAGAGCGTCAATGTATGATAGCGGCGGACTATTGCGATGGGAGCCAAGGGTTGACAATTGGCGAAGACTGAGAGCGACATATCTGGCGCGAATGGGATCTATCTCGACTTAGCCGCCTATGTATCAGGCTTCATGCCACCGTTACAGGGCATTGTAAAGCAACCAACGATGTTGTGTGTGAGCCAACGTGCGGTAACGTCCTCGAAAGCAAGGATTTAGAGTAGGATACTGCAAGATGCGATTACATCGCTCTGCTTAGGCGCGACGACTGCATCAGCGGACAGAGACGATGAGATGCAAAGGATCGGAGGGCACGAATGATGGCACACCGTCGTGGAGTTATGCCACTAGTGCGTGAGGCGAGAGGTTTTATTTATGCGAGGGGATGGATAGGCTGCTATATTGAGGTTGCTATGTGGAGCGCATGTGCTGAGCATGCTGCATTTGCCCTTGAGTGACTCGCCTTTTTAGTAGCTACTGGCTGTAAGTTACTTGATGTGTTTTTCTTTATTTAATTTGTTTTTCCACAAGAGTCCAGGTTTTTATAGAGCACTCGTGTGTGTGGAACAGCGGATGCTGGGAATAGAAAAGTGTTGGGAGTTAATTAAGACAATTGTTGGTTCGGTGGTTTTAACAAGAATGCGACTAAAGTGGGTAATAATTATTGGAACGAAAGTGATATGGGGGGGTCGAGTGAATAGATGAGGATGGAAAGATAAGAAGATGTGGTGCATTGCTATTTTGTCTTTTTAATGGTCGTGTGTGGCGTTAAGTACGCTTTTTTATTTTGTATAAGGAGTGAGGGTTCTGGAAGAGCAAGGTAAATCTGAAGTGGAAAAAACTATCAAGGAATGGAAACAAAAACCAAACAGAAAAGAGGAAGAGGAGAAGGGGAGGAACACTTAACTAGAATGTGCACTTGTAGGAGGAGGACGCAGTTAATCCACGCAGGTGAAGCGTTTACGTTATTGTATCCACTGGAATCGACCTATAATAGTACATCTGGACTTAAACCCAAATAATATCTGCTTGTTCTTGGTTCACTCCCATGTCAGCCATAAGTTTGTCATTATCCACAATAATCCAATATGTCATTATCACCATCCACCAATAATTCCTCTACCTTTGCAATAATGGCAATGTTATTTGGGACGCCGATCTCTCAATGGTGAAGATATGCATTTTAAAGAATTCTCATATCCAGATCGGAATTTTCACCAAGAGTCGAATCATTTTCTTGTCACACAACCCACCCTATCATGAAATTTTCATCGAATCGTCTCCAACTTTGTGATGATAATTAATGAGCACACCGTAGACAAGAGAACAGATAAAGCACACGTTGAAAATAACGTTCGACCATTGATAAATTCATAGTGGAAATGATGCACTTGAACCAATGAGGAATTTTTAAGGTGAATAATTATATCTATGTTCTACATTGTGTGTTGTCACAGAGAGAATAAATAGTTAAGCTCCTATATTAGTCAAAAATTCCAAAATAGTAAAAGATCTTAATTTTGCTATAATATTTTATATTTTATTTTTTAAGCTTTCAATACTGTTAAATAGAGACAATTAATTGTCAATTAAATGTTTTAAGATTTTGAAGAATGTTTGGTATGACAGAAGTTTTAAATACAGGAAAAACAAGTAACGACAGTACTGAGTTTTCGTGCTGTACTTCTCAGGTAAATCACAAGCAAGAGAATAGAAGGAAGTGAAAGAATGTCCTAACAAGATGTCTGGCATACCGATTGCACTGAAAGATGAAGACACAGATATAAGATTCGGTGGCATCGGGATATAGTAAGCTGCTTTGTGCACAGACATTCTTATACACTATTGCCACATTATTTACTTCTTTGTGATTCTCTTGCGTGTGATTAAATTTTCCTTTGAGGAATCAGCACAAAAGCTTCGGTATGTCGTTATTGTGTTCCTGTGTTTTAGATTTTGGCAGAAATCTGATTATGGTCTTGTTTATTTACAAACCATTTATACGGATAGTTAATAGTGATTAATAAAGACATTAGGCGACTGGCGTAATAGAGGAATTCGGACACTAGGCAACTGTTATTAAAATATGCTGTTTATAAGATAGGTGTCGAACGCATCAGTTAGGAAGTGTGGGTGGACCTGCCCTCCGGGCAGGTACGTCCTTTGTAGGGATTACTAATCAGTGGGAGGATAAATGAGATCTGTTACTTAGTGGCTAAGTGTGTGATCCTCGATTTATAGCTGAATCATTCTCTAATAATATTGTAAATTCCTCTTTCTGCCACCGTTCTCTCAGAAAGATAATTTAACAGATACGAGGAGATGAGGCTGGATCTACACTAGAGCGCTGCTCCAAGAGGGAGGGATGGCCTTTGACGTTTTAAGCCAGCCGTAGTGCAACGTATAAAATGTAGTAAACGCTGGCGTACGTAGACTATAATGATTTTTATTTTTTATTTTTGAGGGCGTATTAATAACGTGTTGGACGTATGCTTGTATTATGAACGTTACAAACGTTAATCACAAAGATAATATCAACGAATGCTGAGGTGTTGTCGGCGTTCACAACCTCATGCCAAACGATGTCTAACTTATGCATAGCGCGCGGCAGCGTTCGCGAGCGATAGTGCGGTGGCTATTAATAGGCTGTGCTGAACGAATTAAAACAAACCCGACTAGACATGAAGTGGAAGCCGCTGTTCACCTTGGACGTTTTAGCCAGCGTGATGCCACGTTGAAAAAATGCCCGAAGCCAAGCTGGCACACCGCGAATACGTTATGGGTAAGTTTTGTGTAACGTTAAGAAGCTAGCTGACATACGTCGTAGTAGCTGGCATACATCGTAGTACGCTGCATACGTCATTTATAACGCGAGGTATGTCATAAATTCAGCATGTTGAAAAGATTTCTCTTCTCTCGACGGTCTCGGAAGTATGACACCATGCCGATAGCGTCATAGATTGATAGAGCACCTACGCGATCGTGACACTACAGTCGACATACGTCTACCTGTACGTTTATCATAAGTCGAAAAACGTCAAGGTAATGGTTAGCGTCAAGTGTTCCAGACTCACTGGTTTTTTGGTTTTTTTCTCTGTATGGCGGTATGATAAAATCATTGAGTGGCAAGATAATTAATTATGATTATATATAACCGCCTAGAAATCGAGAGTGTCAACCTGACGTATCGAAGGAAAAAAAACAAACAAAAAAGAAAACAGGAAGTCTGGAACACTGACGTAACCTTTGATTGAAATTTATCGACTTATAAGGTACCTTACAAAGTAAGCGTTGTGTCCACGATCGCGTAACGTGACGTACAACGTTTACTCATAGGTTAGAATGAATTTTTGGGTAGCTAACATACCTTCGACGTTTCGACTTAGAAGTAATTAACAAAGTAACGTGTGTGAATCGTGTGTGAAACGAGTCGGGTAACGTGCTAACTTATGGCGAGCATTGAATGCGGAACGTGTGAGGTCCAATACGCTGCATAGTGGGAAATGTCAACATGGAAATTGTCTAACAGGCTCGCGTACTAAACGACGTATGCCAGCGTGCTCTTAACGTATACAAAACTTACCCATAACGTATTTACTGTGCGGCGTTTTAGCCCAATTTTGCTCACGTCAGGCATGACGTTTGCTAGAATCGTCAAGGTTGTGACAGACCTTTAGGCGGGTTTCCTCTGACCTCTCTTCTGAATGATGCAACCCTTAATTTTGAACAATCACATCAATTTATATTCAAAGAGTGCGATAAAGAATTTAAAGTTTAACAGATACAAGTTGAACGTTATGCGGATTTCCTTTGTAGTGTGCTTCAGTGTCATCTCTTACGCTGTCCTTCCTCAACCTAATGTGAAAACATACAAAGTATGGCTGGTTAAATATATAGTATGTACACGTGAAATATATTTTAGATAAAGCTTGTTGTAAAACAAAAGCAAAAAATAAATAAAAATGAGCAAAATTGTACCGACTGGTGGTGTATGGTTAGAGGCTTCCGTCCGTTGGGAGGTTGGGCAATTCAAAACGACCTGCCGATGTCATACCAAATTTAATAGGGTAAGAGCGAAACAATCACATAGGTTGGCATCACGGGGAGGAGGATTTTCCTCTTTCGGATGCACGTGATGCGGTGAGAAAGGCGGCGCATTGTTTGTTGTAGTGTCGATGCCCAGAGGTGACCCGGGACGTGACGATACATCCCCCAAGTTGTGATGGCCGTGTGTTGTTATCTAACAGTCTGTGTTTGTGTCAATGTTGTAATTTTCTGTAGTCCATGAAGTGTGCGTGGCAGCTCCACTATGAGCGTAGATCATGTATAAAAAATTGCATGACAAAGATATATTTTAGCTGCATTTTCAAATTTATGTTTTACAAATGGCCAGAAAACCCTGCTCCTTTCTAGAGCATTGGCAAGAATGTCTGCCCCCCCCCAATCTAGAAAGGGGGACTGGGGGTTGACCATGGGGAACTACTTACGCACGTATGAAATATCCATAGAATCGTAATTGGTGGTTTGGGGGGGTGAGGTTATTGTGTATTGAACCTGACCCTGTGTACAAACCAACACGTGCAAAATTTTGTGAGATTGGGTCGCCTGTTTTCTTTTTCTATGACTTGTAGATGAACATGCAATACATACATACATACATACAGATCATTGCCCTGATTGGAATTCTTCGCAAGGGTATCCGTCATGCCGAGTCTAAATTTTTTTGTGGGCCGAAAAACGCTTCCTACACCTTACGAAGGAATGGGTCAGGG
>CM068962.1:108744485-108757303 GCA_035128595.1 Eptatretus atami | reverse complement strand
CAGAGGAGAGAGAGGTTTATTTGATGTTTGTGGTATTGATTTTATTTTTTGTGTGAATATGTGTGTTGTTTGTCCTTGTCTTGTGTGGGATAATCAAAGTTTGAACTGATGAGCTAAATTGGTGGGGCGTAGATGATTGGTTTGATTTATAGATGCTTATATTGGATTGGATTTTGGGAGCATGGCTCTAAAGTAGGTCATGAAAGGTCAAATGTTGTTTATTACCAGTGGGGTATCTTTGAGTATCTAATTGATCGGGATTGCATTAATGTCTTTGTCTCAAATGTTTCGGATTCAAATGCTGTCGGTTGGTGATTGTGCTGATTAGATGAGTATATGATCCTTATTATGAGCGGTTGGGAGTCGAGTCAGGGGGGGGGTCAGCTGATTTGGTCTCTGGGAACATGGTGTCTAGTTTTGTGATGAAAGTCCGATATTCTTATATTTGTGTTGGATGGACAACCAATGTGGTTGATCTTGTCTCTGTTTACCTGTAATCAATCAATTGAGTCAAAGGTAGGGTTGGAGGTGATGGAGAAGGTTATTAAAATGTCGTTTCTCTGGGCAGATAGTGGGATCGTTTTTATAGATTGTGCAATGTGAATTAATGCAAATCGTGTGATTATGCCATCTTGTGATATAGATTGAAGGAATTTATGTTTTTACAGATCATACTTACATAAGGGGATGGAGTGTGGTATGGGATTAATACCGCTCGGTTGTCAGTGCGTTGGGCGGTGTTTGGTCCGACGGTCGTGGTGTTCGCTCACTCAAGGTTTGGGGGGAGGCCGGTCCGGGGGGGGGCAAGTAGGTGTTGGGAGGTATGGCTCATGGGCATTTGTTTCTTTCATAATTTGAAGTTTTAGACGCGCATTCGTCGGATAGATAGATCAATGATATTTGGATTTGGGAGCTGGTCTATTGTTATTTTTTTTTTCTTGCCAGTTGCCGACTCTTACAAGTATTTGAGGTGCGAAGACCAGATGTTGTTGAATCGTGTCCTGCAATTTAATGGAGGTGGAGGGTTTCATCCTCTGATACAGTGTTAAGATGGCGGTGGGGGAGTTCGGACCCCATTGTGGGTCGATAGGGTTTGAGATTGGCGTCATCTTAAGGGATGGGTTCCGGGGGTATATATTGGTGGTTTCGGCAGGTTAAGGGGTTAGCGCTCAGATAACATAATAATACTGTGCTTTGCGTCGGGGAAATAGACCCGGATTTACAGATGGGTTTGTCAGAGACGAGCGGAGTCTGCAGTGTATATTTTGGTTTTAATCAATTGAGTGATTTGTTTCAGAAGGACGAGTAACTTAAGGGGCAATTCATATGATAGCCAGATTTTTGGGAACTGGAGAACATACGACAGAAAATTCACGAAGTTTAATTAATTATAACCGTCTAATGGAGTCTAGGATACGTTTTTGAGGGATAGGGATAACTTAGCAAATGCGACAAGACGAGTATTGTGATGCTTGGGCGAGGGAAGTGTCAAGGACGAATGCGGTCGTTAAAGCGATGTGTCGAATTCGAGACGCTGAGCATGAGCGTGGTAAATGGCGTCGTATCTTCTCGGCCGTTGTGCAGGGAGCGTTCGTACGTTAGCTTGGGACGTTCTATTAGTGTGGTACTGTGATGGTAAGATGCCAGGTGGTGCTTATGGTGGGCTTTTCACAAAGTAGCATACTCAGGTGGTTTGCTCACAGATTAGACAATCGGGGTGTTGGGTCTTACGGCGGGATGACGGGATGGTAAAGTGAGAGCAGTGGGGAGAAAGGGAAGTTCAAGGCTCCGTGGTTGGATTTTTGGGAGATGAAACGGTGGCTTGGATCCTGACTGGGAAGTGGGTCAGGTTGCGGGGTACGTGGTCATGGTTATGTTTATTGCGAGGGAGATCGGTGATCGGCTTCTATGCAGCTCTGTTCGCGAAGAAGGGTGCTATCAGTTTTTGCTTTCGGGGGGTTTTCACGAAAGCGATCGAAAACTCATGCAGTTCCTCTATGCGATGCCGACTCCGACGGTGCGGAGTTTCTTGCCTTTGGGGCGCGACTTTTCCGAAGCGATGCAAAACTCCATGAGTTCTTTACTGCGAGCCGATCGACGTGGCGTTCTTCTTGCTTCTGGGGGGCACTTTTCACAAAGCCGATCGCAAAAACTCATGCAGTTCGCTTACTGGATGGATCGACTCAGCAGTTTTTTGCTTTTTTGGGCGGAGCTTTTCACGAAGCCGATCGCAAAACTCTGGCAGTTCCTCTTATGCGATTGCCCGATCGACGCTCAGGCCAGTCCACTTGTTTCCGGGTCGCTCTGGAATCCCCGGGGCCCATGATTGGTCTCGCCGAGGTTGCGTCTATGGTGCGACTACGTTCGGACGACACTCAGAGCGCTGGGGCGGGGCTGTTGGAGAGGGGAGGAAGAGAAGAAACCACTCTCGCAACACACTGTACATGACAGCCTGCTACCCTCCGACCATGTAGTGAGTATACAAACAATGGCTAAACGAATTTTGGGAGGATCTGGGCTAATCTATTTTAATAACTAAGGCATTTCGAACCATATTATTCAGTGGTTCTGGTTAACTTCAACGTTGAAGACCTCTTCTCATATTTTGATTTGCGGCTTAATATTATTTTTCAAGATTTTATCTTTCTTTTATACATTTAATGTTTATATTTGGATAATGTGACTGGAACTGCACGGACTGGAGTCGATGATCGCGTACCGATGGTCGCGTACCGGCATGGTCGGTACACCATTTGAGTAGCCTGGCCTTAGGAGGCGCTCTGGTGTATTATTTAAAAAACCTTTGGTAAAAGTGTTTATTCAAGCGTGTATTATTTTTCAAAAACTATTTGGTAATATTCGTTTGTTTTTTTGTTGCGTGAATTAAGTAAACTGCAACTATCCCTTTGCCTGATGCAGGTTGACAGTTGGAAGAAGCATAGCACCAATTTCGGTTGGCATAAACGCACTTTTTTATTTGGCAAAAAAGGAAAAGTTGGGGGTGGGTTACACGGGATGAAAAAAATGGTCTTAAATGATCATGCTATTTCAATTATTTCAAATGACACTTTTGAGCAGTCGAAGCTGTTAAGATATTCACCTTCAGGTTAAGAGTTAAGAGTTTGTCAGGTTTTTTATTAACCGTGTGCAGAATTAATAAGGCCGTCAGAACGTTCGGGAGATACCAGAGACAGCGGGTTAGGTGTTGGCTTATATAGGCCCACGGCTCTGAAAACGCCATTAAACACAAAAAGAAGAAGCAAGGTTCAATAAAAGGAGATTATTCAACAACAGCAATACCACCGTTCGTTGCTGATGGGAATACTATTGGGGGAGGGAGGAAAAAATGAGGGAAGGGATAATGGTAGAGGAGGGAGGGGAGGAGGAGGGGTGGGGGAAGACCGGCCGGGCGGTCGGGAAGACGCGGCCGGGCGCGTCGGGGCGAAGACCGGCGGGCGGTCCGGGGGCGAAGACCGGCGGCGCGTCCGGGGGCGAAGACGGCCGGGCGCGTCCGGGGGGGGCGAAGACCGGGCGGCGCGTCCGGGGGGCGAAGCCGGCGGCGCGTCGGGGGGAAGGACGCGGCCGGGCGCGCCGGGGGGCGAAGACGGCCGGGGCGTCGGGGCGAAGACGGCGGGCGCGTCGGGGGCGAAGACGGGCCGGCGCGTCCGGGGGGGACGGCGGGCGCGTCGGGGGGCGAAGCCGGCGGGCGCGTCCGGGGGGCGAAGACGGCCGGGCGGCGTCTCGGGAAGACGGCGGGCGCGTCCGGGGGGCGAAGACCGGCCGGGCGCGTCGGGGGGCGAGTACGGCCGGGGGTCGGGGGGGAGACCGGCCGGGCGGTCGGGGGGAAGAGACCGGCCGGGGCGTCGGGGGGCGAAGACCGGCCGGGCGCGTCGGGGGGCGAAGACCGGCCGGCGCGTCCGGGGGGCGAAGACGGCGGGCGCGTCCGGGGGGAGACCGCGGGCGGTCCGGGGGGGAGACCGCTCGGGCGCGTCCGGGGGGCGAAGACCGGCGGGCGCGTCCGGGGGCGAGACGACGGGCGGTCGGGGGGCGAAGACCGACCGGGCGGTCGGGGGCGAAGACGACCGGGCGAGTCCGGGGCGAAGACCGGGGGGGCGAAACGGCGGGGGGCAAGACGCGGGGGCAAAAGACGGCAGAGCGCGTGAGGCGAAGACGGCCTGGCGCATCCGGGGGCGAGACGGCGGGGTGTGGGGGAAGACGGCCGGGGGCGAACACGGCCGGGCGGTCCGGGGGCGAACACCGTCAGATAATGTCCAGAGAGAGAGAGGTGGGGGGGGGAGAGGTGAGAGAGGTGGTGGGACAGGGTGTGCATGTATTGGGAGGGGGTAGGCAGATGGGGGGGGGGAGGAGATGTATGTGCTTTAATGAACAAACACAACTTGGTGATATCAGCAAAACCCAAAATACATGGTGCTTTCACCAAAAAACAACGTTGCTTTTTATGATTGTTTAGGGACTGTTCACAAACATTTTTTTTATATCAGCTGTGTGTGACGGGTGGAAAAATTTGGCTCGTAATTTGAAAACAGGTAATACGGCAAACGGTTTTGGAATCGGATGTTATTTCACAACCTCACTTGTTGTTGTGTTTGACGGGGCAGAGCCACTCGCCGGAGCACGGGGCAGAGCATTCGCGCCGGAGCAAACGGGGCACGAGCAATCGCCGGAGCGAAAGGCCAGAGCCACTTGACCGAATAAGTGGTAGGGCAAAAGCGTCTGGTAGTGAGTGAACGATCGTCAGACATAGCACAATAACCGTTACATTGGAAGGCATTCAACAAGTGGCTTAAGCACTCATTAGCAGCTTCAATTAAATGGTTGACAAGGAACATTTGGCCAAGCGTCGCTGCATATCATTTAGGATCCTTTAACTTTAATACAGGTTTCACGCGCACCAAGCAGTTTAATGAAATAAAATGATTTCCTTAGTAATATTTTTCCACAAAAGAGTTGCACCTTATGCAGAAACAACCTGGAGACATCGCAAAGTTTTGATCGCCCATGAATACTTGCAGATATTGCCATCTTGACTGCCTGGTTTCTGCTTTTTTGGTTTTTGGTCTTTTTTCCTCTTTCTCCCATAGCCGCGTCTTTCATCTTGTGTGTTTCACGTGGAACATCGTTTCGGGGTTCGCGCATACGTTATCACTTTTTTTTTTGAAACGTCGTTTTTTGTTTTTTTTTTAAGATTTTGTTTCGATTCCCTGTAGAGCACATGTAAACCTCGAAACTCGACATCAGATTGCAGCATTGGATAAGCTTCTCTGGGGGACAAGGCACGAAGCTAGCAGTGAATGATTAAATATATATTCAATGAAACTGTTTATTTTGGCAAGTTTAATTTTGTTTCACAGCAAAAATAATTCTGCAAAAGTAGAAAGATAAGTTATTTGCTTTAGATTTTCACATTTTATTGTGCATTTCTGAAGGAGGAGGGAATATATCTTGCTTGCTTAAGTAAATTGGTATATAGCTTAGATTTTGCTATTAGTTCTTAAATTATCAGATTTTCACAACAGATTTTCACACTTATTTAATCGGACGACATGATCTCAAAATGAATAATATTTCGATGATTACTTTAATTAGTCTGTGGAGAGTAGGATCGTAGAAAATGTATAATCTATGCTGAAATGCTCCAAAGTCATAATTTGAAAACTATAGTATTAAAAAGCGTTTCGTGCTATGATGAACAGGCATTCGATAATATGAGTTGGAAAGTGAAAAAAAACTATCGTTTGAAATCGTTGCGGCCTGTTACAAGTCAAGGCATGGTTGAGCAGCCAAAAAACAAGCGGTTCCAGAACCAGCGAGGTTACCCAGGAACGTAAGGCCCCAGAGAGCGAGCTGGCTGAGATCGCCTGATGAAGGAGAGGATTAATGTAATTAATAAGGCCGTTAGATTATCTCAAAAGGGATGTTTAATTAACCCAAAACGATTTTCACTCTTGCACTTCCTTGAGTTTTCTTTGTATGCATGCAAAGTTCAGGCTGCAAGGTTTTATGGTTTTGGAGTGATGAGGAGAACACTAACACATTGATTTATTAAGTATAGATAGCTATAGTCATAACGGAGCACCACTAATAGCTTGGGTGGAAAGCTTCTCTCGGATGTCGTGTTCAAGAGGAAGCACTGCCGCAAGACAAGTTTCAGCATCGTGTTGTTTGTGTGCAGCAGAAGGGGTGATTAGACGAGGGAACTTGTAGTGGACTATCTCTTTTTACATACTCATTTTCTAACATGAACATCTGCTGCAGGCAGATTAATCCACCAAGCTATTCCTTAATGCTTGAGCTATCTAAAAATGCTGGTAAAAGGTGTGGTTTTAAACTAGGACAACCAAAACCGAGTATTTTTGATACGAGAGCAGGATAGATTAAAGGAAGAAGAGAATCTCACGAGAGCTCGAGCTTGGTAGGTGGTGAAGCTTTTAGAAGTACATGCTGTGAGTTTTTTTGGCTTCCTTTGGTCTCTTATTTTTCCCCTCGTGGTAGTGGTTCCTAACTTGCTTCCCACGGATTTTTCAAGTAACAGAGAAATTCTTCTTTGCGGCTCGTATTCAACAATTATTTTGAGGGAGCATTAGCTGCATCAACACCAAGGCAACTTTCCTAATTTTCAGACTTGGTATTTTCATCGTTGAAAAATACAACATTTCGTGACGTGTTTCCTGCGGGATTTCGTCCGGATTTCCGAGGAGCAATGGCAATGCACTTGGTTTTGAACTTTTCCCATTACTGCGTCGTACGGTTGGGCTAACATGTATGTTGACGGGAGGTTGTGGCATTTCATCGGAGAATGAGAAAGTCAACCTTCGATGATCTGCGGCTGGATAGTCAGGTTGAGGGAGATACAAATCGGGACATATAAGGAGCATTTCTGAAATGCTGCATCCTCAACACATGGACGGAACAAAGGGATGAATAATTTAGGAAGACGAGGCCTTGCAATGATGGTGACAGCGCATGGAACATCGATGGGATTGCTTCAACTGTTCGGACAAGGTTACTTGCTTAAACTGAATTGGACAGGAGTTACGTCATCTTCGATGAGGAAGCACCGAAGAGGATTTCCTGGGTTTTTGCTGAAAAGCTTCATAAACCAAAACGGCCCTTTTCAGGGCAAGATACATAAATATGGATGCTAGCGGTATGAATTCTTTTCTTTCTTTTTATTGTTTACATAGAAATCTATTTTTAATAATTAAAAAGAAGAAAAATAAAACTTTGGTATCTCTCCCTCTCTTCTCTTTTGAAATGAGAATAAGAATGAAGCGGGACATGGGAGTAGCATGTTGATAACTCGTCACTTTATTCTACAAAGTTAATTGTACAAACGTATTTTGATCTAGATCAGAAAATAAAATGATCACTATATTCATTTATTTGAGGGTTAAAATTGGGTTGTGGTTAATACACGGAAAAGGTGTTTTTTATTATATTATTATCTATTTTGAGGGTGCAAACAGGGGTTGCGGTTAATAAAGAAAATACGGGTACTTAATCCATTTTTTCTTGTCGAGTTCTTATTATTCTTTGTTAACTCATTATACAAGCCCAAAATGGCAAAATGTACAGATTTTATTGATCGCTATGTTGCTGACAACGCTTGTCGTGATTTGGTCAGACAACGTAGCAATGGGGCGTGCAATTTGAGCAAAGCATGTCAACATCTGTGTGTGATGCAGCTCAAATCGGCAAGATGTTTTTGTATGTCTCCATCTCGCAAAATCTTGTGTGGAGATACAGCTCAACACTGGCAAGCGCATGCTACTGTTCATCTCGACTAATCTTGTGTGGCTGCGATGGCAGTTACACCAGCTTTGTAAAATGGCGTAATTATGTTGGCACGTGAGGCAATCAGAAATCTTTTGAGGCAACACGCTGCTCTGGTTCAATTTTTATGTGGACAGTGATACAATCTGGCTGAAAATCGCTTTTTCTGGATCTTGCTGTATTGAGCATACCTGTGGTCTTATGGATATCATGTGGCACTGGCAATGCGTTGTGGATAAGACGAGCGATCGCCTTTTGCGATGACCATCAATAAAAGCCAGGGTTAGAGCCCTGCGCGGTGTGAAGCTGTTTTCACCAGTGGTTTTACAACATGAACAGCTGCATGTTGGAGTGGAGTAGAGTAAGGAGACCACTATTTGCACAATCTTTGCAACCAGAATTAATTCTGGATAAGGGGACTGAACATGCTGCAGGTTGTCGACAGGTCTACTTGTCTGGGTCACTGGTACTCACAATAAACAGAAATATATATCTGGTCATCCACTACTTTCTATGCCTGGTGTTGGCTAATGTGAGGGTGGTGGGTTTGATGACGATCCCTGAGTTCAATCCCTCGCTGTTGATTAATACCAGGTGGGGTTTTGACTCAGCTGTCATCCTTTGAATCAGAATGAGTGTCAGCTTGATGGTATCTGTGTGGAGGGGAACCCCGTCAGGAATTGTGTTCAATAGCAAGGGAGCTGCTTAAGAGTGCCATGCTCTGGCACGGAGTAATGGTCCAATGGATGGATGGACTAACTTCCTGATGCCAGCTGCATGCATATCTAGCTCATAAGGGTTTTTTCTCCATGCATCTTCTAGAACTCGAGAAGACAGCTCTACATATTTCCTGCAAAAAAGGGGGGGGTTGCGTGGGGGAGGGGTGGAAGCGGGACAAATTCACCTGCATTATTACGAGGAAGTTGGCAGCAGGTGTGGTTAACACTTTGCTTTTTTTGTAGGCAATGGTTTGGTTGGAGGAATGTGGTCAATTCTGGCCTGATCCTATACTGTTTTACTCTGAGGTGCTCTCCCAGGTTTCCTTCAGTCTGTCGATGTTATCATGCTTGCGTAGTATTGACGATGTGGCTTTTTTTCTGGTAGTGGCGCCACATCATTAGTGAATGCACAGAGCCCTTACTATTTCTCCAATTTACAAAAAGCATTCATTGGCCTACAAGCGATTTACATTTGAATGGACTCTAATTTGTTTATTAGCATTGAAGATATGGGCAGGATGTGCTTTGGGGCTTTGTTTGCATACTTATTCCGAAAAAGTCTTAATCCAAAATAATTCGTGTCGTTGCATTCCTAAGAGAATCTGCCTGCTTGTTGCTGTTCATGATACGGTCAAAGTGGTGTAAAATCTCCGAGTTGGTTCAGGGATGCTAATATACACTTTCTCACAGCAACAATACATATTTGGTTGTTTTGTTCAACAACACATGAATTGTTGTGAAGGCTTATTGAGTCTTGTGTCAAACACAATTGGTAAACTTCTCATTCTGGTAATTAAGTGAGATCTCTCAAGGTATCAGGAGGTAAGAAGGATGAGTGTAGAGAAGGGTTGTGTGTATTGAATGCTTGAATATAACATCAATTAATTTGAACTATGCATAACTCTGCTTTCGTCACTTGTACAATTCCCACGCATGAAAACAATTTCATCTTCTTTCAAAGTTATTTGTGGGTTTGTCCTGTATGATGAAAATGTATTGACTCAAAAATATATGTTGTCTTTCGCTGAAAAACAATGTTTGCTTTACATTACTTAATGGGATTGGCTATGTGAAGGTGTTGCCTTCAATTATTGTATTGAACAGCAATGTTCTGTGTATGAGCAATGACAGGAATTGTATAAGGAGGTGAAAATAGAGAAAAATTAAATAAGCAATCGAAGGAAGAAGATGAAACTGCATGTTGTAGTATATTTTAAAAAATGAACAATGGAAATGTTTTCAAATAATAAACATTCAGGAAAAGATACAATGTTCATCATCATTTAAAATGATTTTAATAAATGACAATGAGGTTCAACAAACAAAGTGCACAGTCTTTGTGAATGACTTACCTTTCACGAGTTAATTATACATTACATGTCGTATCATATACAAATAGAAATGAATTGTTACTTTATGGCTGGTGTTGGCTTAATGGTTAGGGTGGATGGGCTTGGGATCTATGATCCTGAGTTAAATCCCCCTCGGCCTGTTGAATTTCCAGGTGGGGTTTTGACTCTGCTGTCATCCTTCCGAGGTCGGAAAATGGTCAGCTTGCCTGGTTCTGTGTCGGGAGTGGTACCCATCAGGATTGTGCCAAATAGCCAGGAGACTGTGAGGCAGCACAAGCTCTGCAAGTATGGTCCAATGGATGGATGGTGGATTCACTTTCCATTGTTATTTGGACACCTCTTCTTCTCTCCAACATAGATGGAAGCCCTCAATGTTAGACTGAGATAAGGAGCTGTCTGAAAATTATTCATGCTTTTGATACAGTCTGGATATGCTTGCTCTACAAATGTCTGGCCGATGAATCCAAGGTCTCGACATATAGCTGACTGACTTCTCTATCCGTAGCCAACATGTGACCCATATAAATCCTTTATCTCTTCTCCTGTCAAGAGCTTGGGAGTACCTCAAGGAGTGTTTGTCGGCCCATATTATTCTATATCTGTCTTGTTTGTCTCTTTTTCTGTGTCCCCCTCCCCAAAAAGGACTGTTTTCTGGCGACGCTCCATCTACTTTTTTAACAATCACTTGAAGAAGTTAATCACTCAAATTTTGGCCTCACGATACCATGACCTTTCTTGGGACAACATATCCAAGTTGGTTTCCAAAGTTAGCCATGACAGGAACATCACATCATACAAAGTCCTTCTTGGCAAACCTGATTTTATCGACCACAAGGCTGCATGTGAGCACTGCTCTTCTCAATCTGGGCTGTTTTCTGCTCACTATTATCGCTTGTTGCCATGGAACCAAGGCATTTTCAAACATCATTGGAAATCTTCAAGCGATGAAGCTGAGTTCTGGGCCAATCACCATACTGCCGACAGGTGGTGGTCCTGTCTTCTACGCCTCTTTTCTGGTATTGTTCTTTTTTCTTCCCATCTTCCTGTCTCTGGTCACTCACCCATCCCACCAGGTTTTGAAAGGGTTGCAGCATGGTCTGCCAGTAAACCTTCTGGTGAATTCCAAATGGCCAGGATACTCTAACTTTCTCTGAAAATGCTCACTCACTATTTGTTCTTCCTCTCTCCCCCAAACCAACTTGTGTGGACAGCTTCGTTCTCTCAGTGAGAGACTATTGGAACGAGGGGCTAGTCTTTTGTGGGTTGAATGACGTTATGCGCACACACAACAGGTGTGGGGGAGTTCCCAATATCTAACTGCTGCCCAGATTTGTCAGGGCAAGCGTGGTCGGTGCGTAAGAGTGTTGATCAGTTCCCATTGGAACCGTGGCGTTTCTCTGTTTCTTCTTGTCATCTGCATCTCTCATATTCTGTTATTGGCCATACGATTCGTGAAGGCTTGAGTCTGACCTGTGTATAGGTGAGTCTGGGTCGATCCTGGGAGAAGATCGTTGTCTACGTACAGGCTTGTTCGGGAGAATGTACGGGGCTTTACGACAAACAACAAGCAATTCTCGTTCTTCAAATCTCATTCTTCCTTTTGGGGCTTTGGAAGACAGTGTTTCCTGTTAACCATCTCAGGTCAGACCTATCACAACATGATTTTCTACCCATTAACATCTCGCAACACTCTTTCCATGTGGTCAGTTTTGCTCTCCACTTTGTGATGTGAACAATTGTTGCTGTAATACCTCGTTCACCCGACCCCAGCTCATTTCCCAACTCTCCTCCTTTTGTCCTACCAGCTATTAGTGTTTTTCCCCCCCTCCACCCCCCAATCTTTTAATGTTCCTTTTGTTCCTGTTTTGTCCTGATCATATATGTTCGAGTTCCTCAATTTTGGTATACAAAAAAAAATTATCCAAGTGTTTATTATATGATTTAAGCATGAAAATCCAAAATTGGGTGATTTGTAGAAATATAAACCAATTCCAGCAATATTTTTTGAACAGTAATGAAGAGATGCTTTACTACAATTAATACTAATGATGATGAAATGTTTTACTTGATATTTTCTTTCAGAGTCCCCTATTTACTTGTTTCCACTCAGACCAGTTTGAAACCGTGCGCCATCGTTGTGTATTTCATGGTTTTAGCCATTCCGGTTTGTAATAAAAGGCGGCTTACACACATTTTTATTCCAAGCCTTTACCAGCGTGCGATGCACGATAGGCGTTGGTCAGCAATTAGGAACAAATGGCATATACATTTTAGAGTAACTCAAGGAAGCTCCATTGCTTGCCTTTGGAGGATTAAAATTATTAATTTGGACTTATTAAAAGTACAGAGGAGGCAAAGACAGAGAAAGGTTGAAAAAGATCAGGCCATGAGATGTGAACTTACTGCAAGTTTACGAATACACATTAAGTCTGGATTTGCTCAGATAAACACTTCTCTCGGGAGCGCAGACCTCTCAATAGGGGCTCTGGCGGCGAGTGAGGCTCAAAATTAAGGTGAGAAAGAACACACAATATCAGATAAAACGAAGAGAAAACGCTTTTCACTCAGCTCAGAAAGATGACGCTGTGGGAGAAGAGATTGGTGCAGCATGGTTTTTTTTTTTCAACTGGGTTGAGTGGTGCTTAAAAATCAGGAATTGAGAATGATGATCAGGGGAACTATTCTGGTAACTTGTCATGTCTCTGCTGCGAAAACTATTTCATGGGTTCAAGTGTGATGATGGTTTTATTGTTCGGGGACTCGGGTGCTGGACACACAATACGCCACAATAGATAGCACAATATTTGAATACAATATTTTCAATACACTATATCAGTATATTGTACATAAATGTTCCACATGCACATGCAGGAAATGGAAGTGATACTAGTATGAGTAAGAGTTTTTCCGAGCATATTATAGTCAACATTTTATGCCAACCAATGTTTTATTT
>CM068962.1:108729625-108744475 GCA_035128595.1 Eptatretus atami | reverse complement strand
TTTCTTTTTTACTGATTGTGTAGGTTCTACCTGTAGCAGTTTTTCGTTCTACGGAAAGAAGTATATCAGAAATGTCTAAAATGCAGTGACCTTCAATGTCAGGAAAAAATAAACTATTTGCGGGCCCGTTTGGATGAAGAAAATTCACTTTCACTTCATGTCATGAAGTTGTCCTATCAGGCCTTTTCATGATGCAGCAAGCCACGCAGTTCCATGATAGTGCCTGTGGACATAATGAGAGTTTCCGTTAAAAGTTGGGTAGATTTTGAAATAGTGATCGATACGGTGTTCTGCCTAAGGGTGAAATTCGTGTACTTGAAGAGCAAGTTTAAGAATAGGGATGATAAGGCTGAAGTTTTGAGTTTAAGCGTATGGTTTTGCGGTGTTTTTAACCTTCTTCCTGGTCATATACGCCTCTTGGATCCGTAACCGGACTTCATTTCAGTCAATGACATGTTTGCAGCAAAGGAAAAGATCTTTGGAGAAATAATTTGAATCTGTGTAAGGTTATAGCGCAGGTTCACTGTTGCTTCTCGTTGACTGTCCTTCCGACGCATCGAGGGCCTGCATGAGCTTGTGGCAAAAAAATGCATTTCTGCGTCAATAACAACATACTCTGATGTTGTGAAACGAAATAGGTTTATGAGCTGTTGCAAGTTTCTTACATGGCCACGAGACGTCTGAGAAATGTAAGATTCTTTACATTTACAACAATTTCAGTGTTCATAGCATGTCTGGAAGAGGGGAGAAGACATAGCGTTTTTGAGTATTGCATGTCTGATATGAATGCGTAGAAGTGACGGATGTCTGTCGGTTTTAATTTGCATTGTGAATTCGATAATAAATAAACCCACGGGTGAATTGTCGATTTGAGAGAGTCAATGGAATACTTGGGACCGATAACTGTTAAAGACAACGAATAGTGTCTTCCGAGAAGTTGCCAAAGATGAAAATTCTCCTTCACGATTTCGTCTTCTTATTTTCAAGAACTGAGATTGGGCTTGGCAATGAAGTGTGGTCTCACTAATTCACCACGACGGCGTTTCACAGAATTGATTAATGATTACTTTTCCAAGGCAAGGACATAGGATGTTCAGGTCATATGTCGGTGATTATCACGTTTAAAACTGGAATTCATCAATTTCTCTAGTTCATAAGCACGTCAGTATCGTGAGCCTCGGTTGAATTTGCAATTGGATGGGCAAGCTTTGCACAAATTCTGAAGATAATGCTGTTCTGCTTGGGGTTAAGAATATGCATCTTATGCACTGAGATCAGTTAGTAAGTCGTGTGGCTAATCTGTTCTGAATTGTTGGAACCAATTTGCGTTGTCACATTTGATGTTGGTACATAGCAACTGTTTGACCGCCTTGAACTCGCACAGGACCACTCCGAGGGGACAGGAGCCATGGCGAACTTGTGAATCAACTTCAAACGCCAGGGTTTCTTACCTTGAATTTTGAAAACAGTTCCTTAGAGATTAGATTTAGTAAAGAGCGCATGTTATGATTTGTCTTTAATCCATGGTCGACCAACTCGAACACAAGTCTTTTTCCCGAAAATTGCATTATTCGGCTGACTTGATCATACATTCGTAAAATTCGGTTTAGATCGAGCTGGATTTGCTACATTATGGCACAAATATTTTCCCCCTGTTTGGGATTTGGAGACGAGTAGATGAATCCATTTTTCTTTCTTCTAGATTTTTTTGTTGCCAGGCAGCACATTCTTTGGGAGCAACTGAATCACTCATCTCCTCTGATCTCATAGTCCTAGCAAAATTTGAGTGAGTAATCGTGATTTGCTGCTGAAGGCTTTTCGAAACAACGATAGCTTTTTCTTCAGGCTTTTTGATTCACTCTCTGGCAATGCCAGTTTTCATCACATTTTGACGATGTAGTTTTTGGTGTTTTCAAGTGCTTGGTCAGCATACTAATTTAAGTTCTTTCGTGGAGAATCTTCGCATTTATTCCTTTTCAGGAACGTAACTCTCTGGGTTCTTTGCCGCTTCGGTCCGTTTGTCGAAAGTGGGTTTTATCATCGATACGACTGGTTTAATAGGTCAACGTTCTTGCTTCTCGCTAAAAAAACTTCACCTTCGTCCTCAATGGCGTGTCAGAAATAGATTCTGGTAATGCCGATCGAGTAGTATTGATTCCTGATGATAATGTTGCGAAACTGGTAACAAGATGATTCTTCAAGTGCTTTGGTGACAATTGAGAAAAGTTTTTCATGCTCTAAGTAAACAAATCTGTTCATACGTTTTTCATTTGAAGGAAAATTTATCACATATATGTTGAAAATTGCAGAAGATTTTGTTGTTTCGTTGTTATGGCAGCTGAACGGAGTGCCAGTATTTTTGGAAATCTTTTGATTTCAGTCGCAAGTGCTTACTGCAACATATGCACAAATAACTGAGATTGAGCCAATTTTAGTAATATTCGATGATGATTATCAAAATGTACACTTAAATTATAGACAATTAGGCAGAAGTAACTTTTCGCGAAATGAGCAATATATATATTAATATAATATAATATTTATATCCAGAAAGGATTGAGTGATGTCAATAGTTCAGACAGTCAGAAGTATCCTGCCGAGCAGGTGGAGGTATATGTGGAAGTCGATGAACGGAGACAGTCGCCACTGGTCAGATCAATATTAGTGATTAGTGGACACTCCCGGAACATAAAGACCGATCATCACACTCAACCTCATTGAGATCCATTATTAATTTATGCTGAGGCTGTTTGGAGTATAGTGAAAGGGGTATTCTCATTCGAAAAATCGGGTATTATCGTTGGCTGAGAAGGGGCGGGGCCAGGTCAAAGGGTGGCCCCAAATCTATAACTTGTGGAATTAGCTGTTTTAGGAGTGATTGTTTCTTTGACGCGATCTAGATATCGCTTTTTGACGAGCATTTGATACAAGATCATCAAACGGACACTACGAAGCGCTAAGTGAGTAGTATGTGGAAGCGATACTGGATAGGAGTTGTCGTCCAACAAGACGAAGTACGGCATGTAGCGACCAACAAGATTTGGGGGGACCATGCTAAATCGTGAGCGTGCACGGGATACAGGCGTGACCGATGACCGAATAGACACGAATTCTGAGCGAAAGATTTCGAGCACGAAGGAGTGATTATTTTAAGCGGAGGAATCAAAACGACGCGCTTGGCGAGCAAAAAAAGAGTAAAATTTGAAACGATATGTCAAAATTTAGCTGAAATGTTGTGCACTGTTGAACATGGAACGCCCATGTTGGTTGCAGAGTGTATTTTTGTTAGAAGATTACCTAAGTGGGTTACATAGGAGGTTGAATGTGTCTTTTGATGCCTGAGAATGCCGATGGCTCTTGGTTTTTCATTAAGGTTTTAATTTTACATTCATTAAAGTCGGTCATGGTATAGCAGTAGTGATATGTGTCATAGTTAATGAAGAGGTGGCAGAGGAAGTAGTTCGCATTGAGTGATGTGTTGGAAAAAAAGGCGTTAAATATGGTAGTAGAGGCTTGCAGTATCAGACGCAATGTAATGCGTATTGATTGATAATTAATATGGAGCTAAATCGTTGATGAAGGGGTCTTAAAATTGCATTTATTTTGAATGGGGGTAGGAACAGGAGTGCTTTAGAAAAAGATGTGCAGGTAGATTGATCGGAGCAGTGTTAATGGTAGAGGATGTTATAAGAGGTTAATGAAGTCGTCAAGCACCGAATTAGAGTGATGGGACGAGTAACACGACTGATGGCATGCTTTTCGCTTCTGTGCGCGGGTATAATTTGATATGACATAATATTCGATCAGTAGTTAGTATGATCATTGCTAAGAGATATGGCAAAGTAGATAGCGGGTGATATCTTCGGTATATAGAATATAGAGAATATATATATGACCACAGTAGCTGCAGGATCTTTGCATGGATAGATATATGAACTTAGTGTATAGAGCATATATAGAGATACCGGTATATTCGATATATTGATGAGACTTAGAATATATGATGACTTAACGTATTTATGCTAGTGTAGCAGTAGTGAAGTGGATGTACAGGTCGTAGACAGCTATATACAGCTTACTTAAGAGCGATCAGAGATCAATAGCATGGTAACCACTGTCGTGAATGAGTTATACGGAGCATATCATACGAAAAGATAGCCGAGACAGGCGTCAGGTGAGACGGGATGTGATATGAGGGATGGGCGAGGATCGATTTGAGAAGACGTCAGGGCTGGTCAGTGAGAGGTGGGGGGGGGGGGGATGAGCGACGAGAGCTGAGGATGAGAGAGAGAGCGTACACATACGACGAGTCAGCGACCACAGAAACATAATCATTTAGAGGATGAGCGGGAGAGCATATAGGCGAGAATAATAGTTATTAGTCGACGACCATTGGGGGGGAGTGGGAGAATAGAATGCGATGAGTACAGATCATGATAAAATATTATGACGAAAGGACGCGAAGAGAGGGACGTGAGCGGGCTCGAGAGATAGCCATGATCAGCTCACGACAGCGGAAGAACGAGTGTAGTCTGACGACTATAGAGTGATGTACGTCGCGGCGTACAGAAGGAGGAGAGTGGGGTGAATCTACATCAGCGAATCTATAGTATGGTTGTGCTGAGACCGCGTATCAGCATAGAGAGATCAACGTGCGTTCTGCTATATCTAGATGAGAGAGTACGAGGGTTACGTATTGAGAGGATCCGTTGATAATAATATAGTGAGACTGACGATGTGCGACGCATGGTCATCTACGAACGACGTAATCAGTGCTTCGAATCGACTCGTGAGGTGACAGCGAGCTTCATGGATAGCTGCGAGGAGAGGAGATGAGTATGCAGTCGGATCGGTTTATCAATATAGGATATGAGAATAGATAACGAGTAGCGTGCGACGCAGAGTCGATGGAAGTTACGATTAGTAATCCGAGGATCACATCTGTGAGGATGGCACGAGCTCGGAGCGATACATAATACCAGAGCTATCGAGTCGCCACGCAGTTAGAGTAGAGTCAGCACAGTGTCTAGTCATCGGCCGAATCCGAGAGACTTGTACGGTATTATCATGACAGCGTGCAGCAGCGAGCACTGCGATGGAGAAGCTTCCGACGCGTGCTGAGTAAGCTATGACACAGCGCTGTGCGATGCTATATGGAGCTATAGCGAGCGACTGAGACAGATTCAACATAGAGCGGGACATCAGGATCTGTTGCCTAAATAGCCCAAGGAGACTGTTAGCAGACAACGCTCTGCACAGTATGGTCATGCATCTCTCTCTCTAGCTATACTGTAGTTGGTGTTTGTTCTCGCTTACAGAAATTTTTACTTTATTTTACTCATTGATATGGAAAATTAAGCATCATTGTTTTTTAATGGTGATATCATGATAGTTTGAAATTGTTGCTGTCTGTAGCTCTGTGATTGCAGGAGATCAAACCATTGAAAAAAATGTTCAGCATAACATGTAGTATTGTGCATGGTATGTGAGACAACACGATTTGGTTCTGTTTTGGTCCCTGTTCCCTGCCAGCTTTTGCTTTAACAGCAGTTGATTTACTTGGGTTTACTTATATAAAGTAGTGACTAGATCCAATGGCTAACCGTTTAGACAAGGATGAGATTGGGGTGACATTGTATTTGTGGGGTTGGGGAGATATATGGAATGGGTGGCGAGGGTCGGGCGCACGTATGAATTTTGAGGATGAGATAATTATAAGTGAGTCATCTTAGACCTAGCAGTGGAGTGAGATAGTTTGGTAATCAGAGAATATGCGATTGTTTAGATATTTAAACTTTTTTTATTTTTATTGTTTTCTTGTATGTACTTTTATAGATATGTGAGATATTGAGATAATGCGCAATTAGAATCCGGGTTAAAAGATGAGTCATTATTACGTAATTTTTGAATGGCTTTCGGACCGGTAAAGCTGGGGGAAGAGTATAGCTACCAGAAAATGTGAAATAGTTAGTGAGATGTAAGCAGTGAAAGATTGCATATCGCTAGATACGCAGGATGAAGGATATATGGAAGTCAGAGCTTGGACAAAGGAGGAGCGGATGCCTCGAGCATGAGATATAGTATAGGAGAACACGCGAGTATACTGGAGACAAGACAACAAACATAACGAGCAGCGTACTGAATAAGATATACGATATCATCGCGTATGAGTATCTATGCGCGACGAGATGAGAGATGATTATAGTATACGTGTTACGTAGGATCTGATATGACTAGGAACAGTAAGGAGTCGGTAGTATAGTGTATGACTGATGGTGAGGACTAGAGTGGTCTGATAGAGACGCGTTTGGATATATAAGTGATATGAACTCGTAAGACAGAACTGAGAGCTAATGACGTAGTATATAGCCAAAAGCCAGAGATAAGAGAATGGTTTGCTGATGCGCTTGAGGGTGTGTGTATTCAATAGATGTAGTATGACGGTCTTAGATTATTTTGTATTTAGTGGCTGCATATAGCTATGAGAGCATATATAACTATGATAGGAGCGGATGCGATCTAGGATGAGCAGGAGGATAGTAGGATAGTATAAGTAGATGAGTCTATAGTGAGTGATAGTCGCGTGTCGTCATATATTACGATAGAGTTGGATCAGAATTCTAAGGTGGGGGGGGGGGGGGGGGGGGGGGGGGGTGCTCGTTGACCATTCCCCCCGGACAAAAATGGGGGATGGGCATTTGGAAAATAGCTGTTGGGGGGGGGGGCAAATCAGCGCTGTCAGTTTGGAAAGCCAAGGCTTGATAATCTGGATGATTACCATCTATTTAGACCATTTCCCCGATTCCCCCGGCATTTATCCCGTAGACTGGATTGTTTCCTTTGATGCGAGATGTAAGTAGTGTAATAAGAGTATGAAGGAGCAGTGGTGAGGTAGAATGGAGTGTATATAGATGACAGAGTAAGAAGCAGTTCGAAGAGGTTTGAGGAATATAAGACGCAGAATTAGTTGGAGAGAATAGTTGTGATATAGATAATGGCGGGGATGAGATAGATATATTATGCTAAGTAGCTAGTGATTTTGACGTATTACATAACGATCAATATCGAGGCAATAAAAGCGCATAGTGCGCGAAGTGACATATAGAAGCTGGTTAGGGAAGAATCGACATAGTGGTGAAACGTAGGATAGAAAAGAAAGAATCGAAGGGAAATGTAAAGTTCCTGATTGAAGTGATAATTGCGCGAGAGACAAGAGATAGTTAGTGAGATGCGGATGAAACTTAGGGGTCAGAATGAATTGTGAGACACCAGTGACCGTTGCAGAGGAGATTAGAGATGGGATAGTAGTATATACTTTGCATGCATTGAGTGAGTAGCTAGTAGAAAGGTGAAAGCGGTACAGGAATGATGATTAGAAGAGAGACAAGGTAGAGCGGTGAACACCGAAGAGGTGCGACGAAAAGACGTAAAGCAACCTGCAAGTGATAGAACATAGGCGTGTATGTGTTAATGCGTAATGATTATAATTTTTGGATATTTCTGTCTTGCCAATAAGAGAAGTACTAGTATGTTAGTATCTATATTGATCGAACAGGACAAATGGAGCAGAGAAGAGTAGTGAATAAAGGAAAGTAGTTAACAAGCACGTTTGATGGACGACTCATGAAAATAAGAGATCAAGGACAGAAGCAGATCGAGGAGCAGTGGGTATATAGAGTACATAGTATCCCGGATATGGAGAGAGGAGAAGTGGCATGGAAGGCTTGGGCATTGTGTGAAACGAATGCGCTTGTCAGAAGAGGAACGAGGGAACGTGTAGATGCTAGAGGATGTCGGCGGAAGTCTACCGGGATAAGTGTAGATTGAGCGCGTTGTCAGAACTGTTATCAAAGTTTGATGACGAATAGGAAATTAATGAAGTCGTTACGAGAGTTCGAGTCTGATAGAAGTGGTGAGGCATAGCTTATAAGACGATCTCTGGTGCAGAGGAGCGTTCAGTAAGTGAAGGTAACAGTAGGTGAGGAAAATCTAGGGAATTATGAATCGACCGGAATGTTAGTTGCTCTTTATGTAGTGGTCATGATCGGATCGCTACTGAGATGTGATGAGAAAGGGTTTCTGGCATCAAGGGAGAGTATAACCTTAATGAATGTAGTAAGTTAATAAATTACGATATGAAGGGAGAAAAGTGTTGAGATATAGATATGTAGTATGTGAGTTCAATATTTAGAGTGTTGTAGAGCACGTAAACGTTAGCTAGAAGATGAGATGATGTAATGATAGCTATCAGCATACGAGGATTGATGAAAGTGGATTTGGTAGTCGAAGATGAGATATAGGTGTAGAAAAATTCAGGAAAATAATAAGATACAGAAAGGTTTCGAGTTGATGAATAGATTGATGGCTATGACTTGTACTACGATATAGATTATAGTTATGAAGTAGGAGTGGATTAGTGTGATATGCAGCATTCGATGATGAGTAGAATAGAGCGGACTGTACTTATGTCGGAGGACTGTGTGTTGAGAGCACAGTATGCGAGGAGAAGAGAGGACGTTACAGTTGGAAAGAGAGAGACGTGAAACAGGAGTAGGAGCGAAGAATGTTATGATATGATGACAGAAGGTAGGAAAGAGGTTTCGTATGTTTAGCAACATCGCGGAGTTGAGCTTAGAAGTAGCTAGGGATGACCACCGCAGGTGCCATGGATAGTAGAGATGGCTTATATGCAAGAAGGAGAAAATTCTAAAGTTCATCAGAGGTATGCGCAGGATAGTCACTACGCAATAAAATCAGGTTATGTTTATTTATGCCTAACACGAATGATGAGAGTAGGTTCCATGAAAAGTCAATTATCTGAGTGGTAAGGTGCATAGTAAGAGTGTAATATGGACAATCCATGATAGCAAATGGCTGTAGCTTGTGCCTTACAGGAAGCGTGCACGAAAAAAGCCCGCATGAGACATTGTCTACCCTTTTTTATGTCGAGTTAAGCAGCTCATGCTCACTCTGTTATCGGTTTATCAGATGAATGAGACGTCGTTTGTAATATAATGATATATCAGATGATGGAATTGAGGAATGAGTTGACGAATAGGGGAGCGTTCACCGACGAGTCACGTAGATGTATATACACGCAGAGAGGGCTGATCATCATTAAATTGACTATGGTGTGCATATATCGAAGATTTTGAGATTCAATTCGTTTTGCAGTATAGTAGTCGTTATCGGTACCTAAAGAAGGCAAGAAATCGATGATCAGTAGAATAGTGAGAAGAAGCGGCAGTATGTAAATGTTGCAAGATGCAGAACTGGTGCTTTTAGTTATCCACAGATCGATTATTGAGTACGATATAGTGCGAAAGGAATTAAACCGACGGAGAGGCAGATCGATGCAGAGGAAGAGACAGGTGACGGAGTAGCTTAGGCAAAGCAGTAATGATATATCATGGGGTATGTCTGTCCATCGATACCAGTAGAGCGCAGTTTGATCAATCGCATGATGTTTCTACTTGATGTAGATGAGTCGCGCAAAGATCTCGATTACAGAAGATTATGATGAGATGAGAATAGGATGAGATGTGCAAGTGCAGTCTCTTCTTGATATTTATCCACATTTGGGATTGAAAAAGCTTCTTGATGATACTTTTTACTCTCTTCTTGATACAGGCCGTTCCATTTGTGCTGAACTAAGGCGCAATCAAGTAATGATGAGCTCGCTGTTCGGTCTCGCTGGGAGTTGTTACGTCAACATTCTCACTAATCTCAGACTGAACTCTATCGCGTAGTGGAGCCCTAGCCCAAGTGGCAGCAGGGGAGAACAGTGGCTATATGAGATTCGTCACAATTACAGCTCATCGCTAGCTTGATGATTGTAGGAGTTTTGAGCGTGTCATGTCTGTGATCATCATATATATACGGTGAATTAGATTAGCATAAGTGGGAATCTTAGCAAGATAAGATGCAGTTTCTAGTGAGGATTGAGATTAAAAACAGAAATATAAGTCAGGGAAAATCTCAGACAGGAGAAGCGGTATTGCTTCAGTGACTCTTGGTGACTTTATCGCTTTCAGAGACGCCAACGAAGTTCATCGAATTGCTTTAGGAATGCACCGAGAAGAGCGTCAATGTATGATAGCGGCGGACTATTGCGATGGGAGCCAAGGGTTGACAATTGGCGAAGACTGAGAGCGACATATCTGGCGCGAATGGGATCTATCTCGACTTAGCCGCCTATGTATCAGGCTTCATGCCACCGTTACAGGGCATTGTAAAGCAACCAACGATGTTGTGTGTGAGCCAACGTGCGGTAACGTCCTCGAAAGCAAGGATTTAGAGTAGGATACTGCAAGATGCGATTACATCGCTCTGCTTAGGCGCGACGACTGCATCAGCGGACAGAGACGATGAGATGCAAAGGATCGGAGGGCACGAATGATGGCACACCGTCGTGGAGTTATGCCACTAGTGCGTGAGGCGAGAGGTTTTATTTATGCGAGGGGATGGATAGGCTGCTATATTGAGGTTGCTATGTGGAGCGCATGTGCTGAGCATGCTGCATTTGCCCTTGAGTGACTCGCCTTTTTAGTAGCTACTGGCTGTAAGTTACTTGATGTGTTTTTCTTTATTTAATTTGTTTTTCCACAAGAGTCCAGGTTTTTATAGAGCACTCGTGTGTGTGGAACAGCGGATGCTGGGAATAGAAAAGTGTTGGGAGTTAATTAAGACAATTGTTGGTTCGGTGGTTTTAACAAGAATGCGACTAAAGTGGGTAATAATTATTGGAACGAAAGTGATATGGGGGGGTCGAGTGAATAGATGAGGATGGAAAGATAAGAAGATGTGGTGCATTGCTATTTTGTCTTTTTAATGGTCGTGTGTGGCGTTAAGTACGCTTTTTTATTTTGTATAAGGAGTGAGGGTTCTGGAAGAGCAAGGTAAATCTGAAGTGGAAAAAACTATCAAGGAATGGAAACAAAAACCAAACAGAAAAGAGGAAGAGGAGAAGGGGAGGAACACTTAACTAGAATGTGCACTTGTAGGAGGAGGACGCAGTTAATCCACGCAGGTGAAGCGTTTACGTTATTGTATCCACTGGAATCGACCTATAATAGTACATCTGGACTTAAACCCAAATAATATCTGCTTGTTCTTGGTTCACTCCCATGTCAGCCATAAGTTTGTCATTATCCACAATAATCCAATATGTCATTATCACCATCCACCAATAATTCCTCTACCTTTGCAATAATGGCAATGTTATTTGGGACGCCGATCTCTCAATGGTGAAGATATGCATTTTAAAGAATTCTCATATCCAGATCGGAATTTTCACCAAGAGTCGAATCATTTTCTTGTCACACAACCCACCCTATCATGAAATTTTCATCGAATCGTCTCCAACTTTGTGATGATAATTAATGAGCACACCGTAGACAAGAGAACAGATAAAGCACACGTTGAAAATAACGTTCGACCATTGATAAATTCATAGTGGAAATGATGCACTTGAACCAATGAGGAATTTTTAAGGTGAATAATTATATCTATGTTCTACATTGTGTGTTGTCACAGAGAGAATAAATAGTTAAGCTCCTATATTAGTCAAAAATTCCAAAATAGTAAAAGATCTTAATTTTGCTATAATATTTTATATTTTATTTTTTAAGCTTTCAATACTGTTAAATAGAGACAATTAATTGTCAATTAAATGTTTTAAGATTTTGAAGAATGTTTGGTATGACAGAAGTTTTAAATACAGGAAAAACAAGTAACGACAGTACTGAGTTTTCGTGCTGTACTTCTCAGGTAAATCACAAGCAAGAGAATAGAAGGAAGTGAAAGAATGTCCTAACAAGATGTCTGGCATACCGATTGCACTGAAAGATGAAGACACAGATATAAGATTCGGTGGCATCGGGATATAGTAAGCTGCTTTGTGCACAGACATTCTTATACACTATTGCCACATTATTTACTTCTTTGTGATTCTCTTGCGTGTGATTAAATTTTCCTTTGAGGAATCAGCACAAAAGCTTCGGTATGTCGTTATTGTGTTCCTGTGTTTTAGATTTTGGCAGAAATCTGATTATGGTCTTGTTTATTTACAAACCATTTATACGGATAGTTAATAGTGATTAATAAAGACATTAGGCGACTGGCGTAATAGAGGAATTCGGACACTAGGCAACTGTTATTAAAATATGCTGTTTATAAGATAGGTGTCGAACGCATCAGTTAGGAAGTGTGGGTGGACCTGCCCTCCGGGCAGGTACGTCCTTTGTAGGGATTACTAATCAGTGGGAGGATAAATGAGATCTGTTACTTAGTGGCTAAGTGTGTGATCCTCGATTTATAGCTGAATCATTCTCTAATAATATTGTAAATTCCTCTTTCTGCCACCGTTCTCTCAGAAAGATAATTTAACAGATACGAGGAGATGAGGCTGGATCTACACTAGAGCGCTGCTCCAAGAGGGAGGGATGGCCTTTGACGTTTTAAGCCAGCCGTAGTGCAACGTATAAAATGTAGTAAACGCTGGCGTACGTAGACTATAATGATTTTTATTTTTTATTTTTGAGGGCGTATTAATAACGTGTTGGACGTATGCTTGTATTATGAACGTTACAAACGTTAATCACAAAGATAATATCAACGAATGCTGAGGTGTTGTCGGCGTTCACAACCTCATGCCAAACGATGTCTAACTTATGCATAGCGCGCGGCAGCGTTCGCGAGCGATAGTGCGGTGGCTATTAATAGGCTGTGCTGAACGAATTAAAACAAACCCGACTAGACATGAAGTGGAAGCCGCTGTTCACCTTGGACGTTTTAGCCAGCGTGATGCCACGTTGAAAAAATGCCCGAAGCCAAGCTGGCACACCGCGAATACGTTATGGGTAAGTTTTGTGTAACGTTAAGAAGCTAGCTGACATACGTCGTAGTAGCTGGCATACATCGTAGTACGCTGCATACGTCATTTATAACGCGAGGTATGTCATAAATTCAGCATGTTGAAAAGATTTCTCTTCTCTCGACGGTCTCGGAAGTATGACACCATGCCGATAGCGTCATAGATTGATAGAGCACCTACGCGATCGTGACACTACAGTCGACATACGTCTACCTGTACGTTTATCATAAGTCGAAAAACGTCAAGGTAATGGTTAGCGTCAAGTGTTCCAGACTCACTGGTTTTTTGGTTTTTTTCTCTGTATGGCGGTATGATAAAATCATTGAGTGGCAAGATAATTAATTATGATTATATATAACCGCCTAGAAATCGAGAGTGTCAACCTGACGTATCGAAGGAAAAAAAACAAACAAAAAAGAAAACAGGAAGTCTGGAACACTGACGTAACCTTTGATTGAAATTTATCGACTTATAAGGTACCTTACAAAGTAAGCGTTGTGTCCACGATCGCGTAACGTGACGTACAACGTTTACTCATAGGTTAGAATGAATTTTTGGGTAGCTAACATACCTTCGACGTTTCGACTTAGAAGTAATTAACAAAGTAACGTGTGTGAATCGTGTGTGAAACGAGTCGGGTAACGTGCTAACTTATGGCGAGCATTGAATGCGGAACGTGTGAGGTCCAATACGCTGCATAGTGGGAAATGTCAACATGGAAATTGTCTAACAGGCTCGCGTACTAAACGACGTATGCCAGCGTGCTCTTAACGTATACAAAACTTACCCATAACGTATTTACTGTGCGGCGTTTTAGCCCAATTTTGCTCACGTCAGGCATGACGTTTGCTAGAATCGTCAAGGTTGTGACAGACCTTTAGGCGGGTTTCCTCTGACCTCTCTTCTGAATGATGCAACCCTTAATTTTGAACAATCACATCAATTTATATTCAAAGAGTGCGATAAAGAATTTAAAGTTTAACAGATACAAGTTGAACGTTATGCGGATTTCCTTTGTAGTGTGCTTCAGTGTCATCTCTTACGCTGTCCTTCCTCAACCTAATGTGAAAACATACAAAGTATGGCTGGTTAAATATATAGTATGTACACGTGAAATATATTTTAGATAAAGCTTGTTGTAAAACAAAAGCAAAAAATAAATAAAAATGAGCAAAATTGTACCGACTGGTGGTGTATGGTTAGAGGCTTCCGTCCGTTGGGAGGTTGGGCAATTCAAAACGACCTGCCGATGTCATACCAAATTTAATAGGGTAAGAGCGAAACAATCACATAGGTTGGCATCACGGGGAGGAGGATTTTCCTCTTTCGGATGCACGTGATGCGGTGAGAAAGGCGGCGCATTGTTTGTTGTAGTGTCGATGCCCAGAGGTGACCCGGGACGTGACGATACATCCCCCAAGTTGTGATGGCCGTGTGTTGTTATCTAACAGTCTGTGTTTGTGTCAATGTTGTAATTTTCTGTAGTCCATGAAGTGTGCGTGGCAGCTCCACTATGAGCGTAGATCATGTATAAAAAATTGCATGACAAAGATATATTTTAGCTGCATTTTCAAATTTATGTTTTACAAATGGCCAGAAAACCCTGCTCCTTTCTAGAGCATTGGCAAGAATGTCTGCCCCCCCCCAATCTAGAAAGGGGGACTGGGGGTTGACCATGGGGAACTACTTACGCACGTATGAAATATCCATAGAATCGTAATTGGTGGTTTGGGGGGGTGAGGTTATTGTGTATTGAACCTGACCCTGTGTACAAACCAACACGTGCAAAATTTTGTGAGATTGGGTCGCCTGTTTTCTTTTTCTATGACTTGTAGATGAACATGCAATACATACATACATACATACAGATCATTGCCCTGATTGGAATTCTTCGCAAGGGTATCCGTCATGCCGAGTCTAAATTTTTTTGTGGGCCGAAAAACGCTTCCTACACCTTACGAAGGAATGGGTCAGGG
>CM068962.1:108714952-108729600 GCA_035128595.1 Eptatretus atami | reverse complement strand
CCACCATTTTCCATCATAGTGCACTGTGACATAACCTGAGAGTTTCCCGTTAAAAGTTGGTGAAGATTTTAAAATAGCTGACTCGATACGGTGTTCCTCACTAAGGTTGAATTCGCGTACTTGAAGAGCAGTTTCAGAAATAGGGATGAAAGCATGAAGTTTTTGAGTTCTAAGCGTATGGTTTTGCGGTGTTTTTAACCTTCTTCCTGGTCATATACGCCTCTTGGATCCGTAACCGGACTTCATTTCAGTCAATGACATGTTTGCAGCAAAGGAAAAGATCTTTGGAGAAATAATTTGAATCTGTGTAAGGTTATAGCGCAGGTTCACTGTTGCTTCTCGTTGACTGTCCTTCCGACGCATCGAGGGCCTGCATGAGCTTGTGGCAAAAAAATGCATTTCTGCGTCAATAACAACATACTCTGATGTTGTGAAACGAAATAGGTTTATGAGCTGTTGCAAGTTTCTTACATGGCCACGAGACGTCTGAGAAATGTAAGATTCTTTACATTTACAACAATTTCAGTGTTCATAGCATGTCTGGAAGAGGGGAGAAGACATAGCGTTTTTGAGTATTGCATGTCTGATATGAATGCGTAGAAGTGACGGATGTCTGTCGGTTTTAATTTGCATTGTGAATTCGATAATAAATAAACCCACGGGTGAATTGTCGATTTGAGAGAGTCAATGGAATACTTGGGACCGATAACTGTTAAAGACAACGAATAGTGTCTTCCGAGAAGTTGCCAAAGATGAAAATTCTCCTTCACGATTTCGTCTTCTTATTTTCAAGAACTGAGATTGGGCTTGGCAATGAAGTGTGGTCTCACTAATTCACCACGACGGCGTTTCACAGAATTGATTAATGATTACTTTTCCAAGGCAAGGACATAGGATGTTCAGGTCATATGTCGGTGATTATCACGTTTAAAACTGGAATTCATCAATTTCTCTAGTTCATAAGCACGTCAGTATCGTGAGCCTCGGTTGAATTTGCAATTGGATGGGCAAGCTTTGCACAAATTCTGAAGATAATGCTGTTCTGCTTGGGGTTAAGAATATGCATCTTATGCACTGAGATCAGTTAGTAAGTCGTGTGGCTAATCTGTTCTGAATTGTTGGAACCAATTTGCGTTGTCACATTTGATGTTGGTACATAGCAACTGTTTGACCGCCTTGAACTCGCACAGGACCACTCCGAGGGGACAGGAGCCATGGCGAACTTGTGAATCAACTTCAAACGCCAGGGTTTCTTACCTTGAATTTTGAAAACAGTTCCTTAGAGATTAGATTTAGTAAAGAGCGCATGTTATGATTTGTCTTTAATCCATGGTCGACCAACTCGAACACAAGTCTTTTTCCCGAAAATTGCATTATTCGGCTGACTTGATCATACATTCGTAAAATTCGGTTTAGATCGAGCTGGATTTGCTACATTATGGCACAAATATTTTCCCCCTGTTTGGGATTTGGAGACGAGTAGATGAATCCATTTTTCTTTCTTCTAGATTTTTTTGTTGCCAGGCAGCACATTCTTTGGGAGCAACTGAATCACTCATCTCCTCTGATCTCATAGTCCTAGCAAAATTTGAGTGAGTAATCGTGATTTGCTGCTGAAGGCTTTTCGAAACAACGATAGCTTTTTCTTCAGGCTTTTTGATTCACTCTCTGGCAATGCCAGTTTTCATCACATTTTGACGATGTAGTTTTTGGTGTTTTCAAGTGCTTGGTCAGCATACTAATTTAAGTTCTTTCGTGGAGAATCTTCGCATTTATTCCTTTTCAGGAACGTAACTCTCTGGGTTCTTTGCCGCTTCGGTCCGTTTGTCGAAAGTGGGTTTTATCATCGATACGACTGGTTTAATAGGTCAACGTTCTTGCTTCTCGCTAAAAAAACTTCACCTTCGTCCTCAATGGCGTGTCAGAAATAGATTCTGGTAATGCCGATCGAGTAGTATTGATTCCTGATGATAATGTTGCGAAACTGGTAACAAGATGATTCTTCAAGTGCTTTGGTGACAATTGAGAAAAGTTTTTCATGCTCTAAGTAAACAAATCTGTTCATACGTTTTTCATTTGAAGGAAAATTTATCACATATATGTTGAAAATTGCAGAAGATTTTGTTGTTTCGTTGTTATGGCAGCTGAACGGAGTGCCAGTATTTTTGGAAATCTTTTGATTTCAGTCGCAAGTGCTTACTGCAACATATGCACAAATAACTGAGATTGAGCCAATTTTAGTAATATTCGATGATGATTATCAAAATGTACACTTAAATTATAGACAATTAGGCAGAAGTAACTTTTCGCGAAATGAGCAATATATATATTAATATAATATAATATTTATATCCAGAAAGGATTGAGTGATGTCAATAGTTCAGACAGTCAGAAGTATCCTGCCGAGCAGGTGGAGGTATATGTGGAAGTCGATGAACGGAGACAGTCGCCACTGGTCAGATCAATATTAGTGATTAGGGACATCCCGAACACTAGACGATATCACACTCAACTCATTGAGATCCATTTATTAATTTATGCTGAGGTGTTTGGAGTATAGTGAAGGGTATTCTCACTTCGAAAAAATCGGGTATCTATCGTTGGCTGCGAGTGGCGGGGCCCAGTCAAAGGGGGCCCCAAATCTATAACTTGTGGAATTAGCTGTTTTAGGAGTGATTGTTTCTTTGACGCGATCTAGATATCGCTTTTTGACGAGCATTTGATACAAGATCATCAAACGGACACTACGAAGCGCTAAGTGAGTAGTATGTGGAAGCGATACTGGATAGGAGTTGTCGTCCAACAAGACGAAGTACGGCATGTAGCGACCAACAAGATTTGGGGGGACCATGCTAAATCGTGAGCGTGCACGGGATACAGGCGTGACCGATGACCGAATAGACACGAATTCTGAGCGAAAGATTTCGAGCACGAAGGAGTGATTATTTTAAGCGGAGGAATCAAAACGACGCGCTTGGCGAGCAAAAAAAGAGTAAAATTTGAAACGATATGTCAAAATTTAGCTGAAATGTTGTGCACTGTTGAACATGGAACGCCCATGTTGGTTGCAGAGTGTATTTTTGTTAGAAGATTACCTAAGTGGGTTACATAGGAGGTTGAATGTGTCTTTTGATGCCTGAGAATGCCGATGGCTCTTGGTTTTTCATTAAGGTTTTAATTTTACATTCATTAAAGTCGGTCATGGTATAGCAGTAGTGATATGTGTCATAGTTAATGAAGAGGTGGCAGAGGAAGTAGTTCGCATTGAGTGATGTGTTGGAAAAAAAGGCGTTAAATATGGTAGTAGAGGCTTGCAGTATCAGACGCAATGTAATGCGTATTGATTGATAATTAATATGGAGCTAAATCGTTGATGAAGGGGTCTTAAAATTGCATTTATTTTGAATGGGGGTAGGAACAGGAGTGCTTTAGAAAAAGATGTGCAGGTAGATTGATCGGAGCAGTGTTAATGGTAGAGGATGTTATAAGAGGTTAATGAAGTCGTCAAGCACCGAATTAGAGTGATGGGACGAGTAACACGACTGATGGCATGCTTTTCGCTTCTGTGCGCGGGTATAATTTGATATGACATAATATTCGATCAGTAGTTAGTATGATCATTGCTAAGAGATATGGCAAAGTAGATAGCGGGTGATATCTTCGGTATATAGAATATAGAGAATATATATATGACCACAGTAGCTGCAGGATCTTTGCATGGATAGATATATGAACTTAGTGTATAGAGCATATATAGAGATACCGGTATATTCGATATATTGATGAGACTTAGAATATATGATGACTTAACGTATTTATGCTAGTGTAGCAGTAGTGAAGTGGATGTACAGGTCGTAGACAGCTATATACAGCTTACTTAAGAGCGATCAGAGATCAATAGCATGGTAACCACTGTCGTGAATGAGTTATACGGAGCATATCATACGAAAAGATAGCCGAGACAGGCGTCAGGTGAGACGGGATGTGATATGAGGGATGGGCGAGGATCGATTTGAGAAGACGTCAGGGCTGGTCAGTGAGAGGTGGGGGGGGGGGGGATGAGCGACGAGAGCTGAGGATGAGAGAGAGAGCGTACACATACGACGAGTCAGCGACCACAGAAACATAATCATTTAGAGGATGAGCGGGAGAGCATATAGGCGAGAATAATAGTTATTAGTCGACGACCATTGGGGGGGAGTGGGAGAATAGAATGCGATGAGTACAGATCATGATAAAATATTATGACGAAAGGACGCGAAGAGAGGGACGTGAGCGGGCTCGAGAGATAGCCATGATCAGCTCACGACAGCGGAAGAACGAGTGTAGTCTGACGACTATAGAGTGATGTACGTCGCGGCGTACAGAAGGAGGAGAGTGGGGTGAATCTACATCAGCGAATCTATAGTATGGTTGTGCTGAGACCGCGTATCAGCATAGAGAGATCAACGTGCGTTCTGCTATATCTAGATGAGAGAGTACGAGGGTTACGTATTGAGAGGATCCGTTGATAATAATATAGTGAGACTGACGATGTGCGACGCATGGTCATCTACGAACGACGTAATCAGTGCTTCGAATCGACTCGTGAGGTGACAGCGAGCTTCATGGATAGCTGCGAGGAGAGGAGATGAGTATGCAGTCGGATCGGTTTATCAATATAGGATATGAGAATAGATAACGAGTAGCGTGCGACGCAGAGTCGATGGAAGTTACGATTAGTAATCCGAGGATCACATCTGTGAGGATGGCACGAGCTCGGAGCGATACATAATACCAGAGCTATCGAGTCGCCACGCAGTTAGAGTAGAGTCAGCACAGTGTCTAGTCATCGGCCGAATCCGAGAGACTTGTACGGTATTATCATGACAGCGTGCAGCAGCGAGCACTGCGATGGAGAAGCTTCCGACGCGTGCTGAGTAAGCTATGACACAGCGCTGTGCGATGCTATATGGAGCTATAGCGAGCGACTGAGACAGATTCAACATAGAGCGGGACATCAGGATCTGTTGCCTAAATAGCCCAAGGAGACTGTTAGCAGACAACGCTCTGCACAGTATGGTCATGCATCTCTCTCTCTAGCTATACTGTAGTTGGTGTTTGTTCTCGCTTACAGAAATTTTTACTTTATTTTACTCATTGATATGGAAAATTAAGCATCATTGTTTTTTAATGGTGATATCATGATAGTTTGAAATTGTTGCTGTCTGTAGCTCTGTGATTGCAGGAGATCAAACCATTGAAAAAAATGTTCAGCATAACATGTAGTATTGTGCATGGTATGTGAGACAACACGATTTGGTTCTGTTTTGGTCCCTGTTCCCTGCCAGCTTTTGCTTTAACAGCAGTTGATTTACTTGGGTTTACTTATATAAAGTAGTGACTAGATCCAATGGCTAACCGTTTAGACAAGGATGAGATTGGGGTGACATTGTATTTGTGGGGTTGGGGAGATATATGGAATGGGTGGCGAGGGTCGGGCGCACGTATGAATTTTGAGGATGAGATAATTATAAGTGAGTCATCTTAGACCTAGCAGTGGAGTGAGATAGTTTGGTAATCAGAGAATATGCGATTGTTTAGATATTTAAACTTTTTTTATTTTTATTGTTTTCTTGTATGTACTTTTATAGATATGTGAGATATTGAGATAATGCGCAATTAGAATCCGGGTTAAAAGATGAGTCATTATTACGTAATTTTTGAATGGCTTTCGGACCGGTAAAGCTGGGGGAAGAGTATAGCTACCAGAAAATGTGAAATAGTTAGTGAGATGTAAGCAGTGAAAGATTGCATATCGCTAGATACGCAGGATGAAGGATATATGGAAGTCAGAGCTTGGACAAAGGAGGAGCGGATGCCTCGAGCATGAGATATAGTATAGGAGAACACGCGAGTATACTGGAGACAAGACAACAAACATAACGAGCAGCGTACTGAATAAGATATACGATATCATCGCGTATGAGTATCTATGCGCGACGAGATGAGAGATGATTATAGTATACGTGTTACGTAGGATCTGATATGACTAGGAACAGTAAGGAGTCGGTAGTATAGTGTATGACTGATGGTGAGGACTAGAGTGGTCTGATAGAGACGCGTTTGGATATATAAGTGATATGAACTCGTAAGACAGAACTGAGAGCTAATGACGTAGTATATAGCCAAAAGCCAGAGATAAGAGAATGGTTTGCTGATGCGCTTGAGGGTGTGTGTATTCAATAGATGTAGTATGACGGTCTTAGATTATTTTGTATTTAGTGGCTGCATATAGCTATGAGAGCATATATAACTATGATAGGAGCGGATGCGATCTAGGATGAGCAGGAGGATAGTAGGATAGTATAAGTAGATGAGTCTATAGTGAGTGATAGTCGCGTGTCGTCATATATTACGATAGAGTTGGATCAGAATTCTAAGGTGGGGGGGGGGGGGGGGGGGGGGGGGGGTGCTCGTTGACCATTCCCCCCGGACAAAAATGGGGGATGGGCATTTGGAAAATAGCTGTTGGGGGGGGGGGCAAATCAGCGCTGTCAGTTTGGAAAGCCAAGGCTTGATAATCTGGATGATTACCATCTATTTAGACCATTTCCCCGATTCCCCCGGCATTTATCCCGTAGACTGGATTGTTTCCTTTGATGCGAGATGTAAGTAGTGTAATAAGAGTATGAAGGAGCAGTGGTGAGGTAGAATGGAGTGTATATAGATGACAGAGTAAGAAGCAGTTCGAAGAGGTTTGAGGAATATAAGACGCAGAATTAGTTGGAGAGAATAGTTGTGATATAGATAATGGCGGGGATGAGATAGATATATTATGCTAAGTAGCTAGTGATTTTGACGTATTACATAACGATCAATATCGAGGCAATAAAAGCGCATAGTGCGCGAAGTGACATATAGAAGCTGGTTAGGGAAGAATCGACATAGTGGTGAAACGTAGGATAGAAAAGAAAGAATCGAAGGGAAATGTAAAGTTCCTGATTGAAGTGATAATTGCGCGAGAGACAAGAGATAGTTAGTGAGATGCGGATGAAACTTAGGGGTCAGAATGAATTGTGAGACACCAGTGACCGTTGCAGAGGAGATTAGAGATGGGATAGTAGTATATACTTTGCATGCATTGAGTGAGTAGCTAGTAGAAAGGTGAAAGCGGTACAGGAATGATGATTAGAAGAGAGACAAGGTAGAGCGGTGAACACCGAAGAGGTGCGACGAAAAGACGTAAAGCAACCTGCAAGTGATAGAACATAGGCGTGTATGTGTTAATGCGTAATGATTATAATTTTTGGATATTTCTGTCTTGCCAATAAGAGAAGTACTAGTATGTTAGTATCTATATTGATCGAACAGGACAAATGGAGCAGAGAAGAGTAGTGAATAAAGGAAAGTAGTTAACAAGCACGTTTGATGGACGACTCATGAAAATAAGAGATCAAGGACAGAAGCAGATCGAGGAGCAGTGGGTATATAGAGTACATAGTATCCCGGATATGGAGAGAGGAGAAGTGGCATGGAAGGCTTGGGCATTGTGTGAAACGAATGCGCTTGTCAGAAGAGGAACGAGGGAACGTGTAGATGCTAGAGGATGTCGGCGGAAGTCTACCGGGATAAGTGTAGATTGAGCGCGTTGTCAGAACTGTTATCAAAGTTTGATGACGAATAGGAAATTAATGAAGTCGTTACGAGAGTTCGAGTCTGATAGAAGTGGTGAGGCATAGCTTATAAGACGATCTCTGGTGCAGAGGAGCGTTCAGTAAGTGAAGGTAACAGTAGGTGAGGAAAATCTAGGGAATTATGAATCGACCGGAATGTTAGTTGCTCTTTATGTAGTGGTCATGATCGGATCGCTACTGAGATGTGATGAGAAAGGGTTTCTGGCATCAAGGGAGAGTATAACCTTAATGAATGTAGTAAGTTAATAAATTACGATATGAAGGGAGAAAAGTGTTGAGATATAGATATGTAGTATGTGAGTTCAATATTTAGAGTGTTGTAGAGCACGTAAACGTTAGCTAGAAGATGAGATGATGTAATGATAGCTATCAGCATACGAGGATTGATGAAAGTGGATTTGGTAGTCGAAGATGAGATATAGGTGTAGAAAAATTCAGGAAAATAATAAGATACAGAAAGGTTTCGAGTTGATGAATAGATTGATGGCTATGACTTGTACTACGATATAGATTATAGTTATGAAGTAGGAGTGGATTAGTGTGATATGCAGCATTCGATGATGAGTAGAATAGAGCGGACTGTACTTATGTCGGAGGACTGTGTGTTGAGAGCACAGTATGCGAGGAGAAGAGAGGACGTTACAGTTGGAAAGAGAGAGACGTGAAACAGGAGTAGGAGCGAAGAATGTTATGATATGATGACAGAAGGTAGGAAAGAGGTTTCGTATGTTTAGCAACATCGCGGAGTTGAGCTTAGAAGTAGCTAGGGATGACCACCGCAGGTGCCATGGATAGTAGAGATGGCTTATATGCAAGAAGGAGAAAATTCTAAAGTTCATCAGAGGTATGCGCAGGATAGTCACTACGCAATAAAATCAGGTTATGTTTATTTATGCCTAACACGAATGATGAGAGTAGGTTCCATGAAAAGTCAATTATCTGAGTGGTAAGGTGCATAGTAAGAGTGTAATATGGACAATCCATGATAGCAAATGGCTGTAGCTTGTGCCTTACAGGAAGCGTGCACGAAAAAAGCCCGCATGAGACATTGTCTACCCTTTTTTATGTCGAGTTAAGCAGCTCATGCTCACTCTGTTATCGGTTTATCAGATGAATGAGACGTCGTTTGTAATATAATGATATATCAGATGATGGAATTGAGGAATGAGTTGACGAATAGGGGAGCGTTCACCGACGAGTCACGTAGATGTATATACACGCAGAGAGGGCTGATCATCATTAAATTGACTATGGTGTGCATATATCGAAGATTTTGAGATTCAATTCGTTTTGCAGTATAGTAGTCGTTATCGGTACCTAAAGAAGGCAAGAAATCGATGATCAGTAGAATAGTGAGAAGAAGCGGCAGTATGTAAATGTTGCAAGATGCAGAACTGGTGCTTTTAGTTATCCACAGATCGATTATTGAGTACGATATAGTGCGAAAGGAATTAAACCGACGGAGAGGCAGATCGATGCAGAGGAAGAGACAGGTGACGGAGTAGCTTAGGCAAAGCAGTAATGATATATCATGGGGTATGTCTGTCCATCGATACCAGTAGAGCGCAGTTTGATCAATCGCATGATGTTTCTACTTGATGTAGATGAGTCGCGCAAAGATCTCGATTACAGAAGATTATGATGAGATGAGAATAGGATGAGATGTGCAAGTGCAGTCTCTTCTTGATATTTATCCACATTTGGGATTGAAAAAGCTTCTTGATGATACTTTTTACTCTCTTCTTGATACAGGCCGTTCCATTTGTGCTGAACTAAGGCGCAATCAAGTAATGATGAGCTCGCTGTTCGGTCTCGCTGGGAGTTGTTACGTCAACATTCTCACTAATCTCAGACTGAACTCTATCGCGTAGTGGAGCCCTAGCCCAAGTGGCAGCAGGGGAGAACAGTGGCTATATGAGATTCGTCACAATTACAGCTCATCGCTAGCTTGATGATTGTAGGAGTTTTGAGCGTGTCATGTCTGTGATCATCATATATATACGGTGAATTAGATTAGCATAAGTGGGAATCTTAGCAAGATAAGATGCAGTTTCTAGTGAGGATTGAGATTAAAAACAGAAATATAAGTCAGGGAAAATCTCAGACAGGAGAAGCGGTATTGCTTCAGTGACTCTTGGTGACTTTATCGCTTTCAGAGACGCCAACGAAGTTCATCGAATTGCTTTAGGAATGCACCGAGAAGAGCGTCAATGTATGATAGCGGCGGACTATTGCGATGGGAGCCAAGGGTTGACAATTGGCGAAGACTGAGAGCGACATATCTGGCGCGAATGGGATCTATCTCGACTTAGCCGCCTATGTATCAGGCTTCATGCCACCGTTACAGGGCATTGTAAAGCAACCAACGATGTTGTGTGTGAGCCAACGTGCGGTAACGTCCTCGAAAGCAAGGATTTAGAGTAGGATACTGCAAGATGCGATTACATCGCTCTGCTTAGGCGCGACGACTGCATCAGCGGACAGAGACGATGAGATGCAAAGGATCGGAGGGCACGAATGATGGCACACCGTCGTGGAGTTATGCCACTAGTGCGTGAGGCGAGAGGTTTTATTTATGCGAGGGGATGGATAGGCTGCTATATTGAGGTTGCTATGTGGAGCGCATGTGCTGAGCATGCTGCATTTGCCCTTGAGTGACTCGCCTTTTTAGTAGCTACTGGCTGTAAGTTACTTGATGTGTTTTTCTTTATTTAATTTGTTTTTCCACAAGAGTCCAGGTTTTTATAGAGCACTCGTGTGTGTGGAACAGCGGATGCTGGGAATAGAAAAGTGTTGGGAGTTAATTAAGACAATTGTTGGTTCGGTGGTTTTAACAAGAATGCGACTAAAGTGGGTAATAATTATTGGAACGAAAGTGATATGGGGGGGTCGAGTGAATAGATGAGGATGGAAAGATAAGAAGATGTGGTGCATTGCTATTTTGTCTTTTTAATGGTCGTGTGTGGCGTTAAGTACGCTTTTTTATTTTGTATAAGGAGTGAGGGTTCTGGAAGAGCAAGGTAAATCTGAAGTGGAAAAAACTATCAAGGAATGGAAACAAAAACCAAACAGAAAAGAGGAAGAGGAGAAGGGGAGGAACACTTAACTAGAATGTGCACTTGTAGGAGGAGGACGCAGTTAATCCACGCAGGTGAAGCGTTTACGTTATTGTATCCACTGGAATCGACCTATAATAGTACATCTGGACTTAAACCCAAATAATATCTGCTTGTTCTTGGTTCACTCCCATGTCAGCCATAAGTTTGTCATTATCCACAATAATCCAATATGTCATTATCACCATCCACCAATAATTCCTCTACCTTTGCAATAATGGCAATGTTATTTGGGACGCCGATCTCTCAATGGTGAAGATATGCATTTTAAAGAATTCTCATATCCAGATCGGAATTTTCACCAAGAGTCGAATCATTTTCTTGTCACACAACCCACCCTATCATGAAATTTTCATCGAATCGTCTCCAACTTTGTGATGATAATTAATGAGCACACCGTAGACAAGAGAACAGATAAAGCACACGTTGAAAATAACGTTCGACCATTGATAAATTCATAGTGGAAATGATGCACTTGAACCAATGAGGAATTTTTAAGGTGAATAATTATATCTATGTTCTACATTGTGTGTTGTCACAGAGAGAATAAATAGTTAAGCTCCTATATTAGTCAAAAATTCCAAAATAGTAAAAGATCTTAATTTTGCTATAATATTTTATATTTTATTTTTTAAGCTTTCAATACTGTTAAATAGAGACAATTAATTGTCAATTAAATGTTTTAAGATTTTGAAGAATGTTTGGTATGACAGAAGTTTTAAATACAGGAAAAACAAGTAACGACAGTACTGAGTTTTCGTGCTGTACTTCTCAGGTAAATCACAAGCAAGAGAATAGAAGGAAGTGAAAGAATGTCCTAACAAGATGTCTGGCATACCGATTGCACTGAAAGATGAAGACACAGATATAAGATTCGGTGGCATCGGGATATAGTAAGCTGCTTTGTGCACAGACATTCTTATACACTATTGCCACATTATTTACTTCTTTGTGATTCTCTTGCGTGTGATTAAATTTTCCTTTGAGGAATCAGCACAAAAGCTTCGGTATGTCGTTATTGTGTTCCTGTGTTTTAGATTTTGGCAGAAATCTGATTATGGTCTTGTTTATTTACAAACCATTTATACGGATAGTTAATAGTGATTAATAAAGACATTAGGCGACTGGCGTAATAGAGGAATTCGGACACTAGGCAACTGTTATTAAAATATGCTGTTTATAAGATAGGTGTCGAACGCATCAGTTAGGAAGTGTGGGTGGACCTGCCCTCCGGGCAGGTACGTCCTTTGTAGGGATTACTAATCAGTGGGAGGATAAATGAGATCTGTTACTTAGTGGCTAAGTGTGTGATCCTCGATTTATAGCTGAATCATTCTCTAATAATATTGTAAATTCCTCTTTCTGCCACCGTTCTCTCAGAAAGATAATTTAACAGATACGAGGAGATGAGGCTGGATCTACACTAGAGCGCTGCTCCAAGAGGGAGGGATGGCCTTTGACGTTTTAAGCCAGCCGTAGTGCAACGTATAAAATGTAGTAAACGCTGGCGTACGTAGACTATAATGATTTTTATTTTTTATTTTTGAGGGCGTATTAATAACGTGTTGGACGTATGCTTGTATTATGAACGTTACAAACGTTAATCACAAAGATAATATCAACGAATGCTGAGGTGTTGTCGGCGTTCACAACCTCATGCCAAACGATGTCTAACTTATGCATAGCGCGCGGCAGCGTTCGCGAGCGATAGTGCGGTGGCTATTAATAGGCTGTGCTGAACGAATTAAAACAAACCCGACTAGACATGAAGTGGAAGCCGCTGTTCACCTTGGACGTTTTAGCCAGCGTGATGCCACGTTGAAAAAATGCCCGAAGCCAAGCTGGCACACCGCGAATACGTTATGGGTAAGTTTTGTGTAACGTTAAGAAGCTAGCTGACATACGTCGTAGTAGCTGGCATACATCGTAGTACGCTGCATACGTCATTTATAACGCGAGGTATGTCATAAATTCAGCATGTTGAAAAGATTTCTCTTCTCTCGACGGTCTCGGAAGTATGACACCATGCCGATAGCGTCATAGATTGATAGAGCACCTACGCGATCGTGACACTACAGTCGACATACGTCTACCTGTACGTTTATCATAAGTCGAAAAACGTCAAGGTAATGGTTAGCGTCAAGTGTTCCAGACTCACTGGTTTTTTGGTTTTTTTCTCTGTATGGCGGTATGATAAAATCATTGAGTGGCAAGATAATTAATTATGATTATATATAACCGCCTAGAAATCGAGAGTGTCAACCTGACGTATCGAAGGAAAAAAAACAAACAAAAAAGAAAACAGGAAGTCTGGAACACTGACGTAACCTTTGATTGAAATTTATCGACTTATAAGGTACCTTACAAAGTAAGCGTTGTGTCCACGATCGCGTAACGTGACGTACAACGTTTACTCATAGGTTAGAATGAATTTTTGGGTAGCTAACATACCTTCGACGTTTCGACTTAGAAGTAATTAACAAAGTAACGTGTGTGAATCGTGTGTGAAACGAGTCGGGTAACGTGCTAACTTATGGCGAGCATTGAATGCGGAACGTGTGAGGTCCAATACGCTGCATAGTGGGAAATGTCAACATGGAAATTGTCTAACAGGCTCGCGTACTAAACGACGTATGCCAGCGTGCTCTTAACGTATACAAAACTTACCCATAACGTATTTACTGTGCGGCGTTTTAGCCCAATTTTGCTCACGTCAGGCATGACGTTTGCTAGAATCGTCAAGGTTGTGACAGACCTTTAGGCGGGTTTCCTCTGACCTCTCTTCTGAATGATGCAACCCTTAATTTTGAACAATCACATCAATTTATATTCAAAGAGTGCGATAAAGAATTTAAAGTTTAACAGATACAAGTTGAACGTTATGCGGATTTCCTTTGTAGTGTGCTTCAGTGTCATCTCTTACGCTGTCCTTCCTCAACCTAATGTGAAAACATACAAAGTATGGCTGGTTAAATATATAGTATGTACACGTGAAATATATTTTAGATAAAGCTTGTTGTAAAACAAAAGCAAAAAATAAATAAAAATGAGCAAAATTGTACCGACTGGTGGTGTATGGTTAGAGGCTTCCGTCCGTTGGGAGGTTGGGCAATTCAAAACGACCTGCCGATGTCATACCAAATTTAATAGGGTAAGAGCGAAACAATCACATAGGTTGGCATCACGGGGAGGAGGATTTTCCTCTTTCGGATGCACGTGATGCGGTGAGAAAGGCGGCGCATTGTTTGTTGTAGTGTCGATGCCCAGAGGTGACCCGGGACGTGACGATACATCCCCCAAGTTGTGATGGCCGTGTGTTGTTATCTAACAGTCTGTGTTTGTGTCAATGTTGTAATTTTCTGTAGTCCATGAAGTGTGCGTGGCAGCTCCACTATGAGCGTAGATCATGTATAAAAAATTGCATGACAAAGATATATTTTAGCTGCATTTTCAAATTTATGTTTTACAAATGGCCAGAAAACCCTGCTCCTTTCTAGAGCATTGGCAAGAATGTCTGCCCCCCCCCAATCTAGAAAGGGGGACTGGGGGTTGACCATGGGGAACTACTTACGCACGTATGAAATATCCATAGAATCGTAATTGGTGGTTTGGGGGGGTGAGGTTATTGTGTATTGAACCTGACCCTGTGTACAAACCAACACGTGCAAAATTTTGTGAGATTGGGTCGCCTGTTTTCTTTTTCTATGACTTGTAGATGAACATGCAATACATACATACATACATACAGATCATTGCCCTGATTGGAATTCTTCGCAAGGGTATCCGTCATGCCGAGTCTAAATTTTTTTGTGGGCCGAAAAACGCTTCCTACACCTTACGAAGGAATGGGTCAGGG
>CM068962.1:108666786-108678926 GCA_035128595.1 Eptatretus atami | reverse complement strand
CAACCTCTGTGTTTGATGGAAGGATACTCAATATCTTGTTTCTGAAATTGATACCAGATGAAAGCTTGTAAATCGCTCCTCTTGAGGTGTTCACTGGTGCTACTCTCATCTGGCAAGATACTTGAACTGGATTTCACTTTCTGCTTGTCGTACATTCTGATCCTTGTTCTCACATACTCTTCATGTTCACTTCCAGCATACATGCAGGTTCTAAAGAAGGTCTTAGCATCGGCGATGTCTTCAACTGAAGTGCGCGATGTGCCAAGTTGCGAGAGGAGTTGGAACTTTCCCAGTTTCTTCGTCTTCTTCAGTGGTTTTATTTTACCAACACCAAATGGAAGAGGTTGTATCACACCCTGTAATGCTGTGATAGGCAGGAAGTGCTTGACACATTTCGTCACCAAATCGGTCAGTTAGAGCTTGACGCTAACATACCTCTCATGGTCAATCTTCATCATCCAGTCTTGTAATGGCTTAATGACAGAATAAGCATAGGTCAGGAGAACAAAAGCATCTGTATCTGTTGCCCTGACAATTACAGGATCTGTTGACTTGGATGCATGGAGGATGAGTCTGGTGTCGGCTTCGTGGTGGTTCAGGAGTCAAGCATCTCGATTTTGAGTTGCGTTATTAACCAGGTATTATCTTCCACTGTCACAGTTAGTGGAACTTTCAGCTTGGATCTCACAGCATCGGTCTTGTAGTAATCGACTAGAAATCTAATCAGTTCTGTCTTATTTTCTGAGTTTCGCAGAAACTAGTCCCAATCTTTCCCTTTAGGCATGTCCTGTTCAGAGCTTGTGATGTGAGTTCTTCTTCCAGGTGTGCCACGGCGACGTTGAGTGAGCTCCTTCGTTGTGGCTGTACTGTATGAATCAAATATGATTCCCAGTTGCTGTGGTGTGGAGTCACTTGCTGGCAAGCAAAATTTCAACAGGGCTGCTGCATATTTTCCCCAAGTTTGCTGAGCAGGAACAGATTTCCCAGCAGCCATTCCATCTATAAGCCAATTTCCTTCATGTGGCGGGTTCTCACGGACTGATTCACTCTTCTATGAGGTAGTTCCTCAATGCTGCTTTTGAACCTTGTCTCAAATCTCTCTCTGTGTGGCTAGAGTTAGTGGGAGAGTAGTCAAGGGATATGAATGTGTCTCTTCTGGAGATGTTGCTTTGCCTACCAGTAAACCGAAGGCCTGTCTGTCTTCTTTCAGGATATTAACAACTTTGGGTCTTTCTTGGCCTTCTCCATCCGCTTTTGATCTTGAGCTTGGTAATCTTGTCGAAGAAATTGACTCGTTCTTCCCCACTGGCTTTGAGTCTCAAGTCAACAAATTCTTTATATTTCTGTTCTCCAGCTTCTGCGGATGACATCAATCCTCTTACAACATCACAATCGATCTCCACACCAGTCTTCATATGACGAGCGGGACCATTCAGGAATGGGTCGAAGTATTTGTCAAGCTGAAGTACTAGATTATGAACCATATTTTCATGGTGTATTCGGGCGCTATTGTGGTCTCCTTGTGGGCTGAGGAGGTGATGATATTTAGTCTTTCCTTCAGTGTAGCTCTGATCTTAGGCCCTGTCACACCTTGACGTTTTAACCAGCAATGGCAACGTATAAAATGTATGAAAACGTTGGCGTACGCTGAAATTTTGATGTTTTTTTTTTTAAGTTTTGGGCGTATTCATAACGTGTTGGTCGTATGCATAACATATTAGTAACGGCACAGAACGTTTCGTTGTGTTATTGATAACTTTTACCAACGAATGCTTAGCCTGTTGTCGGCGTTCACAACCAATGCCCAACGATAGTTTAACTTACGCATAGCGTGCTAAACGTATCGCCGGCGAACCGTGGCGTAGCCTGTTGAGAACCTGCCGGACGCCGATTTAAATCATAACCGCCTGAGAATTTGAAGTGTCAACATCGCAGTCACACCTTGACGATTTTGCCAGCGTATGCCGGCCTATGAAAAATGTGTCTAAAACGCTAGGCGCACGTCAAATACGGTATAGGTAAGTTGTGTATACGTTAAGAGTAGCTGAAAACAATGAAGTACGCTGTCATATTACGTGGTACGTGTAATACGTCATGAAATTTCAAGCATGCTGAAAATTTTACGACGTACTCGGCGTATGGCTAACACGTTCCGCATGCGTTGTCATATGTTCCTGGCACGCTCCGCGATCATTTACACACGACGGACACACGTTACTTGTAGGTTACTCATAAGTCGAAACACGTCAAGGTATATATTAACATACCCGCAACCTAATTTTCAACCAATGGTAACGTCCTTTAACTATGAGTAGCGTGCTCTGAACCTATGTTTAACGTGCTTGAAACCTATGAGTTAACGTGCATTGAACCTATTTGTAACTTGCCTTGAACCAATGACTAGCGTGCTATGAACCTATGAGTAACGTGCGTTTAACCTATGTGTAGCGTGCTTTGAACCTAAGTATAACGTGCTTCTAACCTTTGAGTAACATGCTATGAACCTATGTGTAACGTATCTCAAACGCACATTGTCGTATGTAGACGAATTAGATTGACGTCTTCCGGACGACCACAGCACTTGCTGAACGTGTTTCTAACTTACATCTACCGTGTAATGGCGTATTGCAGCGTAAGGGGAATTGGTATATACAAATGGGCTTCACAAGAGGAACCCATCATTGTTCCAGACTCCATGTTGAGTAGATGTCAATGCCAGTAGTATCAGTAGTATTATACTATTAGCAGTAGTTGGTGTGCGTGACAGTAGTAATAGTAGTAGTAGTAGTAGCATTGGTAGTATAGTATGTCTATGTCAGTAGTAGTATGTGAGCGTGATGGGAGGGTGTGGGTGATGATGGATCCTCTTATCGTCCACGAATAGGAGACTATTTGCACCATTGTTCGATGTTCTTTTCGGCTAATTTTTTTTCCTCATTCCCACGATGAAATATTTCTTTGTTTTACTTTTTAAAGTATTAAAAACGACTTTGACAAATGCATAATGTACTAGTAATGAACACAGAACGCTTCGATAACTTGTAGACAAGTATACCAACGATTTTTTTTATCGTGTTTTAGTCGTCCACAACTATGCCCAACGATAGTCTAGCGTATGCATAGCGTAATAATTCCCAAGCACGTTATTCATAGGTTATAAATAAGTCACGGGTACCCTAAACATTACTTTGATGTGTTTCGACGTATGAGGAACTTTCAAGTAGCGTGTTGCGAAGTGTGAACAACGTTCGTGTAGGTGCTTACAAACGTTACTCATAGGTTAGAAATATGTTTCGGGTACGCGAATGTTACCTCTATGGTTTTCGACTTATGAGAACATACAATAACGTGTGTCAACGATCGCATAACGTGCCTACAACTTATGGCCAGCGTAGCGGAACGTGTGAGCAAACGCCGAGTACGTCGTAAAATTTCAAGCATGCAAAATTTTTTGGACAACCAAAAAGTACAACGTTTTAAACCAGCGTAATACGACCTATGGTAGTGTTTCAGCGTCCACCTAACGTACACAAAACGTACCCATAACGTATTTGACGTGTGCCAGCGTTTTAGACAAATTTTTCAATAATCGGCATACGCTGGCTAAATCGTCAAGGTGTGACAGCCCCTTTAGTCATATGACTGGTCTTGACGAATGTGTCTGTTGCGCTCTCATTGGTACTGTATCCGCCTTGCATTGGACCACCTCTGACCTTCACTTCTCGTTGCATTGTGGTCTCAGTTATCAAATCCCCATGGATTGTAGAGAAGGGCTCACAAGACAATGGCACACATCCGAAATTTCTCCCTCCCCCAGATCCCATAATTATTGCACAGCCCCTAAACCCTGCTTTCCGAGAACAGAACATTCTGGGGGAGAAATAAGACGAAATATCAATTTTGAGGTAATTTTGGCAGCCATTTTGGTTTTTCGTGGCCATCTTGCATTTGAGGCCCAAATCCTGGGTGCCCTCCAAGCTAATAACAAAGGACATAGGTTTGGAATGGCAGAACCACTGAGAAAACTTTGACAGGAAAACCTAAGAGGTAGTTTGAATATAATTAAGATGATTTTGGTGGCTATCTTGGATTTGAGGTCAAATCCTGGGTGGCCCTCGAGATAATTTTAAAGGTTATAGGTCCAGTATGCCGGAACTGCTGAGAAAACTTTGACAGGAAAAACTATAAGACTATAAACCTAATAATTTAATTTTGGCAGCCATCTTGGATTTTTGGCCAAATCCTGGGTGGCTCCCAAGCTAATCTCAAAGAATACATGTTCAGGATGACAGAACCACTGAAAAAAACCTTGACAGGAAACACTACGAGGCAGGATAAATCTCCTAAAGGTAATTTTGGCGGCAATTTTGGATTTTGGCCACCATCCTGAATTTGAGGCAAAATTCTGGGTGGCCCCCAAGCTAATATCAAATGGTATGGTTTCAGGATGATTAGTCCACTGAAAAAACCTTGACTGGAAAAAATGTTAGTTTTTCCTTGGCTTTGCCCTGTCAATGACGTCATTTAATTATTTACTCACATCGGGTCGTAGATCAGATATATGAAGTTTCATATTTTTCGGATTTGAAGGATTTTGATTCAACCAATGATGGCTGGAATACCACTTCACCGATAACATTATTGTTATCGCCCTATATACTCCATCGGGACTTGATGACAAATGGCAAGTTAAATTTTTTTTTTCGTTGAGCTGTTTCGGAGATGTCCAATGTTTTTTTCCTCTAATCCAATATGGCTGTCATACTAAGTGACCTATGACATCAGAGTTAATATGGAATAGGCAAAGCCTAGAAGCGAACGTAGAATTCTTCTTACATTCGATGCTGCAATTTCCGGTTACTTCGGCCTGGATTCGGGATCAGCGATCAAATAAGTAAATCACGATTAAAAATTATTTTTGATGCGGGAGATATCTTTATTAAATTAGTGGAGGAAATATACACCATGTCTGATATTTGGGTCTTTCATGTCTCCGACGATGCCTTTATCTCCCGGCATGCATCATCCCCATGACAAAAACCGGAAGCAAAAAAAAACCCGAAGCGAAAGGGTCAAAGCCAAACGAACACGGATTCCAAATTTCCAGGGTATTGTGTTGTTGTTGTTGTTGTTTCCTATTCTCTCATGTGCACGTGTTAAGTAATATGGAATAGGCAAAGCCTAGAAGCGAACGTAGAATTCTTCTTACATTCGCTTCTGAATTTACCTATAACTTGTTCACAACTGTACACGCAATTTCCGGTTACTTCGGCCTGGATTCGGGATGAGCGATCAAATAATGTAAATCACGATTAAAAATTATTTTTTGATGATGCGGGAGATATCTTTATTAAAATTAGTGGAGGAAATATACACCATGTCTGATATTTGGGTCTTTCATGTCTCCGACGATGCCTTTATCTCCCGGGACGCATCATTCCCCATGACAAAAACCGGAAGCAAAAAAAAACCCGGAAGCAAAAGGGTCATAGCCAACGACACGGATTCCAAATTGCCAGGGTATTGTGTTGTTGTTTCCTATTCTCTCATGTGCACGCGTTAAGTATGAAGCTCACTACATTCGCTATCAATAACATATTCTCCATGGAGAGTACCTCTGACGTTTAAAGTTTCGCATCGATCAGAGAAGCAGTTGCAGAGAAATAGATTTTTAAAGTTTAGGGCGAGGCCTAATCTACTGGATGTCATGGGCCTGATTTTGCCCGTGGGCCTGGGGCTTCCCATGCCTAATTTATACTGACTATCCCGTGTAAAAATACTCCTCCTTTACCAGTGATCTTCAGAACCTCATCAAACTACCTTACCTTAGAGAAGTATCCCCGCATTCATTGATGATTGTAGTCATTTGCCATCGGCCTCATCGGATTAAAAATTTCACATCCTCTGGCCAAGTTGGCCTCGTTCGGACGTTCATGTAACTGGAAATAAAGTCCAATTGTTTGTCATGAGCAGTGTTGCAAAAATAAAACTAAATGTAAAGAAATGTGAATTGTAATCCATGATGGAATGAACATGTCAATGTTTTCTTTGTTCAGGTTTTCAGACACTCTTGGTTGGGATTGTGTGTGGAGGGCTGTGTTTGCTCCTGTGCCTTTTATTGACTGCCCTCTTCGTAAAGAAGAAAATGAAGAAGACAAGGTTAAATAAATTGGGTAAGTATCAAAAGAGGTTAAACAAAGTTTATATTTCAATCATGTTCTTGACAGAGCATCCTTGGCAAAGGTGATGCTGGGTTGTTTGCCGAAACCTTCACAGCAGCCAGTTTTAGGTAGGGCAGGAATTTTGAATTTGTTGAGGGTGTTGTAGGTAAGTTGTCTACTCTTTGAAAAGCCATCACAGGATCTTTCATCTCCACCAATCAGTGCTTGTGCATGGGTCCTCTAGGCGAGCAACCTTCCGCCGGACGGCAAACTCAGACGGATGTCTTCGTCCTTCCTGTGAAACACAAGGATGACGATATACGGCTGGGCTAACATTCAAACCCAGGTCAGACAGCTCCAATGCACACACATCGAAGCTATCGTGCCAGGTGTTTTACCCTGAAGAACAATGAATAACAAGTGCAGGAGTTTTCTGGACTTTCACACAGATTTGGTCCTAAAGTTTGTCGGGATAACATTTTCTACCCCCAGGTTACAAAGTCGTCTTCTTCATGCAATTTGTGCGAATGATTGTTCAAGTTTCTCTGTTAGTGTAAGTCACTTGAAATCGAAGGAAATATGTAAATGTTTTTACTTTGTGATTGTCCCCATTATTTTTAGATCCTCGTGGAGGATCTTGAAGTATTACTCACGTTGTTGTTTTTCATCTTCTTCTTGTGGACTTTTTTGTTTCACAGCCTACAGTTTTCATGGAAACTTCCTGAAACTTGGCAAAATTATATGTAAAAATACCCTGCGCAGACAGTAACCATCTCCGATTTTGAAAATTCCTCCTAGAAAAAAAGTTATGACGTCAAAATATCTCCGCTAATGGAAATCGCCGAAAAAATTATCTCCGAAACTAGGCAAGCTTTTTGAATTCTGTTTGCGGGAATCGAACAGGGCATTAGCAGAGATGAATTACCGCACATAATACATCACTATGACGTCATTCCTATTTTTTGTCATTTTTTGTTCACAACCCAGAGTTTTCATCGGATCTTCGTGAAACTTGCCATGTATATGCAGAAAGCCCAGGCGCAGGCAGTAACCATCTCCGATTTTGGAAATTCTTCCTTGAAAAAAGTTGACGTCATAATATCCGCTAATGGAAATCGCCTATACCATTATCTCCGAAACTAGGCAAGCGTTTGAATTTTGTTTGCGGGAATCAAGCTGGGCATTAGCACAGATAATTTATCGCAAACCTGATGCATCACAATGACGTCATATTCGTTTTTATGACGTCATCATTAAGAGCACAAGGATCTTAGCTCATTTGAGCTTGTTGAAAACCAATGCGGGGGGGGGTATTGTATTATCATCGGCTCTGTCCATCTGTCACGCAGTCTTCTCCTAAACTGTTGGGTAGAAATTCACTAAACTTGGGACTTATCACCAACACGTGGCAAGAATGTGCAAGAGCAGTATGGGTCGGGTCAAAAGGTCAAATAGCAAAAAAAATGCAATTCCAGGCACGTTAGTAAACATTTTAAATGAAACTTTGTCGAGGTAATCAACACTGGGGAACCATGAAATATGTAACTTTTTTGGGGGGGGGATTTCACCTCCGGTTTGCCCCAGCGGGTGGGCCTTGGTGTCAGAGGGGTGAAAATGGGAATTTAAAGTCACAATTTGATATTGGGTCATTCCTCGTGGAACTTTTTGCCATCTTTCAACTTTGTTTTTGATGGGAAGCGTGTGGGGATGTGTGATGGAACACCGTCAACTTTGCTCTCGTGCTTTCTCCCACTTGAGGAAAACTCAGAATCCAATAATTGCCAGACTTCGATGATTTAATTTGCCAGACAAGATTTAATCTTCATTTATGCCAGATGCAGAAAAAGGAAGGCGTAACACACTCGTACCATCGATCAGCAGAATCGTTTTCAGAGTCGCCAATGGGACAGGCATCGGTGCACGCTTGCCCAATGCACGTAGAGCACGTGAGAGTGTAGAATAGGCCAGCCTTGCGCCCACGTTATACCATGCGTAGTATGCTATCAGGTGGCACTGGTCGCTTAGTGTTCACCGGAGACAGTATCCCATCTCTGAATTGCTATCCCCACTCAGTGGGAGACAACTCTTTGCCCGACCATTGTTGCTCTGTCAGAGTGGTACTTTGGAACCGATGAAGTTAGGGGCAAGCTTTCCAGTTGGAACCCGGTTGAGGAGACTGAGGTTCTACTGACTCATCTCATGTACCCTATATAACGATGCTTGTCTGGATCTCTGTTCTTTTGTATGGCAGCTTGGCTGGCAGGTAGCTATCATTTCTTGGAGTGCGGCTGTGCCGCTGATGCTGTGCCCCTCTACCAGTACACTGGTACTCATTTCACCAACCTCGGAAAGATGACAGGCTGAGTCATCTCCACATGGTGTTAATTGAGCAGCCAACAAGGCTCAAACTCAGGACTATGGGATCCCAAGCCAGCCACCCAAACGACGAAGCCAACGCCAGGCTTGCTTGTCTGGAGAGGTACACCGAACTGCCCCACACAACTTTAGGAGGAAGACAGTAGCTCACATACGCATGCAACTTCATCGTGAGTCGAGACAAAATAAGAACTCTTCCTTGAAGTCCGAGTCCTTTATGTACCGTGCATAGACCAGTAGCTGAGCACAGCTGGAGATGTCGGTTGACTCATCAGTTTAAATCGCAAAATGCTGAGGGGTACTTCTTTGATTTCCACATGTCGGTATACACCTGGGGGTTTCCTTCCCTTTAGTGCATGTATGTTGTTCGTTGTGCCGAGCCCAGCTCATTCTCTAACGACTGCAACCCAGGGTTGTCACTTCACGATGATGAACGATCGTACCGGTCGACTGCCAATCAAATGGATCTTTGTCAGTTGGGGTCTGTGACTTGTGAGTGACGTTACAGTTACCACTTCAACAGCACAACGTTTTTGAAACTTGTATTTCAAATAAACAGATACAAAGTCAAATGAGGAAGTTCACCATTACACGCAATGTCCAACGATTCCTGCATTGAGTTGTTTCCACCCAGTGTCCCTGTCCTGCCACCACAACTCACGCGTGTTCACCTCCTCTACTGGGGCTGGCGAACGATCGATTCCGGTCATGTTGTTCTCACTCCATGTCCTTGCAGCATCCATGGGGGTTGTCCGACGCTCGACTCGCATCACGTTGTTCTCTCTCGTAAGCTGGCCCATTCAGGATGATTGAAGAACTCAAAGGAATTCTTTCCCGGTACACAATCTTTATGAGTTTTAATCAACCTGATTAGAATCAGCTCCACACGTTAACAACCACCCTGGATATTAACACGTCGTTCACTCATCAGAGTTAAATCGAGCACGGGGACGATCGATACACACATCTCATGACATGTCACCCGTCTCTCTCTACTTCCCTCTCGCGGGTTTTATATAGTAACACAGAACGATCCCGTGCCTTCCAACAAATGCGATTCTCGTCTATACTGGAAGTTTCACATTAGAACAATCTCGCATCTTCACAAATCTCACCAGGCAGTTTACAGTACAATACTGTGACCTTATCAAAAATTATCTCATTACATCATTCACTGATTCGAGTGACAACAAACTTATAACATGTATCCGTCAATGTTAATCATTAATTTATAGGCATTTACCAATGCTTATCCACAAATACCACAACCAATTCTTACTGGCCATTACATCTAGCTTTGAACTGACACCGCGATTACTTGCTGTGGGACATCTACTGAAAAATCGCAGATTCTTTGATGCACAGTATCATTGTACAGTGACACTGTGTCCAGCTTTTTAACCGCAGTCTCCCAAAATGCAACGAACAATATCCTTGCAACATGGCAGTAGCACAGTTTCAGTGATTGTGTGTGGCTTTTTTTCTTGTCCAAGTCTCAGAGCAACCACATACGAGGCACGGAGACCAGCTTCGTTTTGCTGATTGATCTGACTGTCATGGTCAAACCGAGCGTGTTTCAGAACAAGTTCCTCCCTCTTGGAGGAGGTTCTTTGTGGCAACTTTGGGATGGCAGCTGGAGAAATGTCGTATGAGAAGGCTTGGCATCATGGATCCTTCAGACAGCACTTTGTAACGTATGACACATTGTGGCAAATCCTTTTCTCATTTGTTCAGTACTGTGAAGCCAAAGGTGATGTAGCACTCACTACATGTCCTTTTCTTTCCGGAAGGTGCCACCGTAATAGCGGGCCGATTATTTATTTATTTGACGAAACGTTCGTGTGGAACTAATTTCTCTTCAAAACACCGTCTAAGTTATTTTTTCAATGTTATTTTGTCTGAAACAATAACATATTTCCTAAACAATAGTTATGGCAAATTCATTGATTTAAAAATAATAATGTAGAAAATGTAGTCCCCTTCCAAGTTCTGTGGTCATGCAGGCAATAACGACTCATTATGTCGTTTAACGTCCACCAAAACAGAGTGCGAATTATCAATTTACATCATATTAACTTGAAAGTTGAACAGGATTTGCATAGTCCATCACTGAATTGGGAAACAAACTTTTATTGAGGTCAAAAGGTCAACTCAAGGTCAAATTTATAAAATCATCAAATTTCCTCTGAAAAATCATCAATTTTCATCTGATTGACCTGAGCTTTGATTAAGATTGTCAATTTTAATCTTAAATGAAATGGACAATTTGATGTATCCATGGCAACCTTTGGAGGAGGGGGGGTGGATTTTGGAAGTATCGTGCTCTGCACGTCTTTTTCTTGTTTATTTGCTTGTGTGCAAGGTATCTCAAAAAGTTGTGGACGGATTCAGATGAAATTTGGTGGGCAGGTTGGGTTTGTAACAAGGACGAACTGATTAGATTTTGGTGAAAATCCGAATCTGGATCTGGATACTAGAATTTTTAAAGTGATTCTTCACTATCGAGAGATCGGGCCAAAAACGACATACAACACTATCTCAAAAAATTGTGGACGGATTCGGATGAAACTTGGTGGACACATTGGGTGTGTGTCCACCAAGTGGACGAATTGATTGAATTTTCGTGAAGATCCGAATCCGGATACGAGAATTATTTAATTTCCAAAGTGATTCTTCACCATTAAGAGATGGGGCTAAAACTATATATAGCATGATGTTTCAATAATTCCTTGAGCCTGATGTGTTGGATTGGATCAGGCATTTTGCAGCAGAGGTACGCGCTCTACTGAGTGTCCTTCGAGTTGTTCTTGGATTGACCCTTCACCATTTACCGTGACCACCAAACGATCCACTCCATTAATAAATTATTTGAAAATCTGACATTATATTTACACTTGTTCTGTATACATTTTAATGTTACTTATCGTTGTTCTCTTCACACTCCTTTCTAATGTTTTTTTTCTTCACAATTCTCTTTATTCATTCTAATTCTTGCTTTTCTTCTCCTTCTTGCTCTCTATTTCTCTCTTTCATAATTATCAGCCTGTCTAAGGAGAAGTGACTTGTTGCAGAAAGCTTTCTGTGAGGCTCACTTGGCTGTGCCTGGATGGGTTTGAGGGTAGTGGAGTCGCGGCTGAAACCCGAATCCTATCCAGGTTCCTCCTGATGACTCCATCTTTGCTCTTTAATTCTTTGGGTTCCTTCTTGGTCTTCTGTTTGATTACTTTGTTGATTAAAAATAATAATAAACATTACATTTGAAAAAGAAACAAAAAAACTTAGTTTGGTGACTCTGCCGCGTACCCCCGAAGATTCTCTTCGCTCAAGCCTTGGTTTGAATCCCGACTCAATTATAAACCATCAGACTGGTCTTCTGCAGTCAGGGTGTAGCATCTGTGCGTGCTGTCCCTTGGAGACGTTAAACTCCATGTCCCATCTGATAGCATTAGTTGGTGGACGTTAAAGGTCCCATGGGGTCCTTCGTGAAGAGTCGGCAAGCTGTGACTGGCACCCAAGCTAAGTTCCTAATTCCTGCCCAAGAAAGGCAACGGCAAACCACCTAGTGCAATTCTTGCCATGAGCCTGCTTTGGCAGCATTAAAGC
>CM068962.1:108649148-108662076 GCA_035128595.1 Eptatretus atami | reverse complement strand
AAAGATAATTCTCCTATATTGCTCTAATTCTTCCTCCGTCATTTGACTGGAAATCTTTATCATTTGAATTGTTTTTAGCATATATTCTATTGTGGGACTGGGAAACATCTATATTTTTTCTTTGGAAGTTTTTAAAAGTGGTTTTAAAAATTTCTCCTTGTTTTCTTTCAAATGTTTCTTCACGCGTTAGTTTCTGGTCGCGTTTCTTGCTTTTTGTCTTCCTGTTCTTTTACAACTTTTGAAACCAACCTATGTTCCTTAAATCTTTCTTGCTCATTTCTTTCGCATACCATTTATTTTGTTAAAATATCATTTAATATCTTCATCTTGTTTCCAACAATATATTTTATTTTCAGTCGTGTGCTTCATGTCATCCCAAATTCCTTTACTACGATAATGTAAAGACAATTATCTCTCCAAAAATTGTTATATATTCTATTGAATTTAACTTGAATAAAATAAAGTATAGCATAGTTTCTGATGGAACGACAAAGGAAGTTGAAAGTATGATTGGACTACGATAAATACAATAAAGAAGAATGTCCCCTCTTGGTAGTAGCTGCCATTACCGTTTGTTTCTCTCATTAACACAATCATCAAAGATAACGAGGTTCTTTTTTGATTTTATGAAATCTTGAGGCGACGGTATATCATCCGTATTATCACTAAGAATACAAGTTATCGGTTTTGATTTTCTTTTACATCTCTGTGTATCACAAAGTTGTGTATATATCTTCAATGTTATAATCATTAGGTTTTTTGAAGTTTAAAGAAACCGATTATATCTCTTTTTGAAGACCAGCATTAAAACCTTGTGAGAGTGTTGATGACTCTGGTTGAAAACTCGACTTTGTAAATTATTAAATTATCATAATCAAAAAAAGTTGGAGTCAGGGAGCATCTTATCTTCAAAAGTAAGCAGGTTTTTCCACATCCGCTTGAACCAACTATGAGAAATCTTAATGAATTTGGGAGATTTTTATGGTTGTTTAAATTTATCTTATTTTCAAATGGGTAAAAAATCATTCATTTATATATTTGGAAAACATGTTATTTAATTTATTATTGGCTTTTTTTAGAACTCTATATTTTATCCTAATTCGGGTTTAATTTCAAGATAATCCATTATTTTATTTATACAATATCTTGTGTTGATATTTCCTGAAAATCACATCCATGAATATAATAACAACAATCCTTTGAACATTTCTACTAACGTTCAGTTTCTTCCCTTGTAAGGAAAGGTGTGTTATCACCCTCATACTTTACATTAATTTCTCTAATCAATGTTGTAAAGTAATTCATTTTTGGTGTAAATCTAAGATTATTTTCCTTTTTATTATCATTAATTAGAAGATAATCACAGAATATACATTGTTTATAGGCTTTTGACTGTGTTTAATCCCGTCTTCACACGCAGGACAATTCTCATATTGTCATATGGAGAATCAGGGGAGTCCAGCATGTTATAAAGTAAAATTTACTTAAACTAAAATTCATCTGGGAATCTATACTTTCATACGTTTGAACACAAACTCTCATGATCCTCAAATCTTCAGTTGAATATCGACTCATATTTAATTAGTAGAAACAACATTACATTGATATCTATATACTTTTTTTCATTACTAATTCAAACTACAACATTTTTTTATATTAAAAGGTAATTTAAAAAATGACCCTTAACTACTCTTGAACGAAATGTCATTTCACCTGATATATTAACGTCCTTATTTCATCAGGATTTACATCTTTAGGGTTGTTGAAAAAAAATACAAATTTCTCATTGCATATTACAGATGGTCTTATCTTTCTTTCTCGGCTTCATCCATAAGGTTTTTTATTTTTTGATACTTTTTTGTTTCATTGCTTTTCTAGTTTTGGAATATACCAGAAGGAGAGGAAGAAACTTTTGTTAGAGATACTTTATTGATGTCTTCCAGGTATACTAAAAGCCCTTCCACTGAAGGAATGAAATGAACTCATTATTTACTATAATTGTTTATATTTATCTTTTGTTCAATTTTACATCTTGACATATTTCTCAGTATCATTTACAAATGAAGAGATTGATTGAAACTTGTCTTTTGTGTTTGAAACATTGCATTTATTAAGTGAAAAAAGTTGGAGGGTAAAATGGTTTTAAGCACAGATTCACCCTATAAATTAAATGAAATTCATCAAGAAATTTTACTTTAAGCAAAGTTTTTATTATATAATATATGGTGAATACAACGTACTGCCGATGTTTTGTAATAACGAATATAAACATTATAAAAACACCTTCGAACCAACAAACACACATTTAATCTATTCAATCAAATATCTCCTCTTGAGTTCAAAAGAAAACATTTGTGATATCTGCTCAAAGGATGTTTTGAGAGTAGTTATAAGAATCACCTTCAAATCACAAAACACAAGAAAAATGAGTTTAAAGTAAGGGAGACTATATTGAAAACACTGATGGGGCATTTAAAAATAAGGATTTTTCAATTTGGAGAACCCGGTCCATCATCAATAGCTGAATCATTGAAATAGTAAAACCTGGATGTTGAAAAAGTTATTAAAAAGACATTAAAAGAAATGACAACTTAAAGTTTTATAGGGAGTGAAAATGAATAGAAAAGACAAGATGAAGAACAAACTCCTTATATGAGAAAGATCTTCATTTTATAACATCATTTCAAGATTTTTTTGAATAGTGGGGTTTATGAAGAACTATCAAGACAAGAGGAGGATGTTGATAATACAGTGGTAGGAAGTGGATTTAATATTTAAAAAATTCATCTTTTTTAGATATACACATTCTAACATCAACCCTCTTAAAGCTTCTTCTTATATTGAATTACAAAAGAAATAAAACTAAAGAAAGGCAGTTGTTAATATTAAGAACATGATAATAATATGTTTGTTCTGGTCTGTTCTTGCCACATTACATCCACCAAATTGTAATTCAGAAAGAGTAAAACAATATATGAAATATGAGAATACCTTGGACATTAAGATTTTAAATTCCCAATGCCACTAAGATATTCCTAATTTTGAGAAAAAGAAATAATCTTTCTATAATGTATATGGATTAACGGATACAAACAAAGTTCAAGTATTAAAAATTTCAACAACTATAAAAATGAAGAAACACATTGATCTTTTATATTTTAGTGTTGGAAAGAATCTATATATTAATACTGAAGGACCAATTTTGTGCTCCTCCTAGCGGTCGCGTCACGTTTTCTCGGTACTGTGACCTGGACTGAAAGAAACTTCTACCTGTAAGAGTGCATCGCACATAGTGGCAAAAGTCAACTTTCAACTCTGAAGCAGAATAAAACACTTTTCGTTTTACATGGCGACGTGTGACGTCACCGCTGAGAGGCGTCAGGAAACGTCATGACATCGGTCATTCGCTGACGTCATTACGTCTGTCGCCGACAGACCGTTACCGCTGAGAGGTGTAATTCCCACTCCTCGAAAATAGCGTCTGCAATGTAAAACCTCTTCTGCACATGCTGACTACTCAGAATGTGAATTTGACACACAAAAAAAATGTTACAAGAAACATTGTATCTTCTATATATTAATACTGAAGGACCAAATTTTTGTGCTCCTAGCGGTTGCGTCACGTTTTTCTCGGTATGTGACCTGGCCTGAAAGAATCTTTCGTACTGTAAGAGGCATCGCACATAGTGGCAATAGTCAACTCCAACTATGAAGCAGAATAAAAACTTTTCGTTGAGACGGGGCGAGGAGTGAAGAGGCGGGGGCGGGGGATGAAGACGGGGCAGGGAGTGAAGAGGCGGGGGCAAGGTAAGCAAATTTTTGGGCGGTGGGTAAGCAAATTGAAAAGCAGGAGACGGGGGAAATGGGGTGGGGATGAGTGGGCGGGGCTGGGTGAATTAGGCGGGGTTGAGGGGTGACAGGGGGGGCAGGGCGCCGGGGCAAGTGGGCGGGGAATCAAGAGACGGGGGGCGGGGAGTGAAGAGGCGGGGTAATTAAATTTTTTGGGAAAGCAAATTTAAGGCGGGGGGGGGGGGGGAAATGGGGCAGGGGCGGGGAATGAGTAGGCGGGGCAGCCGCCTGTCCAGTCCATGTCCTCGAGTGTGGGTGAGCTGGTGGGGGTGGTTGAATGAACGGAATCCGTCTTTGACGGGGTTTCGGCTAGTTCACATTATACATACATCAATAATTTATCAAGATTAATCTCTTCTCAGGTATTCAGAACAGCAAACAAAATATATCCTTGTAAGCGATGCTTAATTCATTTCATACAAAAGAACGATTAGAACAACATTCAAAATATTGTAGTAATCATAAATCAGCTGTAATTACAATGCCTAAACCTGGTGAAAAGATTTCTTTTGAAGATTATAATAATCTATCATGCACCCATTTGTGATATACACTGATATTGAATGTATCCTAAAAAAGATAAATACTGCTTCTCCTAATCCAAAGAATCATATACAAATAAATATCAAAAACATATTCCTTGTGGTTTCTGTTATTATATCAAATCATCTGTTGGAGAAAAGTATAATAAACTTGAACATTAATAGTGGGGAAAAAAGCTTCACAAGAGTTTGTAAAACGATTAGAAAAGGATGTATAAGACTAACTAAATTAATGAAAGACAACAATGAACCGATGAAATTAACCGAAGAAAGAAATTAGAATTTAGAAAGAACAATATCTGTCATATTTGTGAGGAGGAATTGAGGAGTCTAAAGTTAGGGATCATTGTCATCTTACTGGTAATTAGAGGTCCCGCTCATTCCTGTTGTAATCTTAATTATAAATTTTCCTTATTTTATCCAGTCTTTCTTCACAACAGCACCAACTATGATACACATCTATTTATAAATGAACTTTCAAAACACCAGGGAATATTTCTGCCATAACAAACACAAGTCAAAAGTATATTTCATTTACAAAAATGATATCACAACCCTTAACTCGTATTAGGTTTCTAGATTCTTACAAGTTTATGGGAACACCACGAGCCTACTAGCATCAAATCTAAGCTCCACGGGGTCTTTTCCAAATATTAATTCATTTCTTTCAAAAAGAGGAAATTCAGATTAAAGAGAGAATTCAAAGTAAGAGGAAATTCTAATTAATGAGGAAATTAATGAAGAAATTCTAACTGAAGATGAAATTCTAATTATAAGAAAATTCAAACAATGAATGAAATTCTAACTAAAGAGGAAATTCTGATTAAAGATGAAATTCTGATTAAGAGGGAATTCCAACTACAAAGGAAATTCAAACAGGAATGAAATTCAAAGTAAAGAGAAAATTCTTACAGTAAGGGAATTTATCCTTATGATTAATGGATTCATTTATGAGATTTAAAGAAACACAACTTCTTCAAAAGAAAGTTTCTATAATAACTTTATGAAGAAGAGATAAGTGATAAGGAATATAAACATGCACAAGAAATTTGGAAATATTTAAGATAAAGAACCTTGGACAATATCATGATTTGTATCTAAAAACAGATGTTTTATTGTTAGCTGATGTGTTTGAAGCTTTTAGATCACTCTGTCAAAAAAAATTGTTATGGATTAGATCCTGCCACTATTTCACAGCTCCTGGTTTAGCTTGGAGTGCAATGTTGAAAATGACAAAACAAGATATAGATTTAATCAGTGATGTAGCTATGCTTTTGATGATTGAGAAGTCTAAGAGAGGTGGAATATCCAAGTATGTTCAAAAAGATATGCTAAAGCAAATAATAAATACTTCCAAATTATGATAGTGAAAAAGATAGTAATTATTTGAAGTATTTTGATGCTAATAATTTGTATGGATGGGCAATGTCCATCTCTGCTTATGGTAAATTAGAGTGGGTGAAGAAAAGGATTATAAAAGGCTTTGATGAATATTGTTATTTCTTCTCAAGAGGAATTGAATGAGGAAGAAGAAGGTTATTATTTTGAAGTTGATTTGAGGTACCCAAGTGACTTCATAAATAAGCATAAAGACTTTCTTTTGCATGTGAGAAAGAAACCCCAAAGAAAGAATGGTTAAGTGATTATCATAAAAGTTTTAATATTAAGGCAAATCAACAGAAAAGTTATTAACAACATTCTATGATAAGAGGGATATGTTTTGCATCAGAGAAGCTTGAAACAGTTTTTGAGAGAAGGATTGAGAGTAGCTAAAATTCATAGAGTTTTAAAAATTTAAACAAAGTCCTTGGATGAAAAAGTATATTAAATTCAATACAGATACGAGAACAATACAAAAGTAAAATTTGAAGGGGAATTCTATAAATTGATGAATAATGCTATCTTTGGAAAGACAATGGAGAATGTTAGAAACAGGCAAAATTAGATTTGCAACATCTTGGAAAGAAGCTTCTAGATTGATAAATAAACCAAGTTTTAAGAGAGAAGAGGTTTTTTCAGAGAACTTTTCTGCATTCATATGGAAAAGGAAAGTATTGTAATGGATAAACCAATTTATATTGGAACAGCAGTTCTTGATTTATCAAAGATATTGATGTATGATTATGTGTATAATGGCTTAAAGAAAGAGTATGGTGAAAATGTTTCATTGTTGTATATGGACACTGAATTTTTATCCTAGATATAAAAACTGATGATGTTTTATAAAGATATGAAGAAAAATATTGGAGTATATGATACAAGTAATTTTAGTAAGAAGAGCGAGTTTTTATTTCAAAAAGAATGAAAAGGTTATTGGTAAGTTTAAGGATGAGTTGGGTGAAAAGTAATGAGTGAGTTTATTGGATTGAGAGCAAGGCATATGCTTATAAGAATGGTGATCAGATTGATAATAGGTTAAAGGGAATAAAGAAATATGTAATAAAGAAATCAATAACTTTTAGAAATTATTATAATTTGTTTGATGAATAAGAAAGAAGAATATAGGAAATAATACAATAAGAAGTTATAAACATAAGATATATAGTGAAGAAGTAAATAAAAAGGCATTAGGAGCCTTTGATAAGAGATTTATTTTAGATAATGGAATACTGTAGATTGTGTTCCATATGGATATTGTATGATAGAGTGTATAGAATAGATTGTGTTTTAACGATGGGTAGATGGGTTAGGGTTTGTAAGGGCGACCGCCGCCTTTTTTCAAATATATAAATGGTCAAACCAAGTATTAATCAAACTAAAGAGTGAGAAATCTCAGTCTTGGTATATAAATGGAAAACATAATGAATGTGAAAAATATCAAATAAGTCTTATTGAAAAAATAACTAAACAAAGGTAACTAGAGGGGGAGCACTCGGTAGAGTGCAAAACCTCGCCGCCAATACTGCTGGTTCACTTAAGTGATCCTGATATCCTATTCATTGTAGTCAAAACGGATCAGACTCTACTGAACCACGATTGAATAAACTAAACTAGATCGACGCGCATGTAGAAATGCCAAAAAAAAAAATAAAAAAAATCGAAATTTTTTTTGAAAAAAAAGTTGCAAAATTGTTTTTTTTTTCTCAAACATTTTTTTTTTTTGGTTGGAAATCACTTAAAACATGTAGAAATGCAAAAACAAAAATTCAAATATTTTTTCAAATGGCCGCATAGAGGCCATATTGGACTTTGGACCAAGTCCAAAATCTAATGGCATGATCCTTGGACCATACCTAATCCCCACCAAGTTTCGTCGAGGAGTTTTTTCCGTAATACTGTTCACAACAACAAACAAACAGACAGGGGTGAAAACAGTAACCTCCGACCATCTTCGATGGCGGAGGTTAATTAAACAAATAAGCGAATCAATTTAAAACTAGTAAGTTAGAGGATGTAAAGAAAAAAAATATCCTTAATGGACTGAAAACTTTGATGGTTATCAATTGAACAATGGAAAACAATTTACAATAATCTCAAATGATATGTGGCTCAGGAGGTGGTCAAACAGAGCATTAAGAGAAGTTTATCATTTCATAATGGCACAAAGGGGTATCTTAAAAATATAAAGATTCAAATGTTTTATTTTTAAATATTTTAGATGGGGATTATTGTGCAAAGAAAATTAAACTATTGAAGGAATTTGAGAATGAAACAATCTTTATAGGTTCAATGAGTGAGCTAAACAATGCATTGGTTATTTGAAAAAGAGTGCCCTAGGCTTACATGTTTCAGATATTCTTTAGAATCATCTTTACAAATCACATTACTACTTGAACAAATCTTTATCTTATTGCATTGGTTATTTGAAAAGAGTGCCCTAGGTTAAAAGGGGAGACAAATAAATATACCTTGGGATAAAAGGGGGTTTATTTTTAGGGGAAAAAAATATGAATCGCGTGACTGAAAATCCCCCATTCACTTACATGGGGAAAAGTGAGCCAGAATCAGTATATTCACCCTACTGACACACACACGACACGACACGACACCACACACAGACCTCTCAAAATCCGAGAACCAACGGTAGCACAGCCATGGCCTTGGTAAACTCTTGGACCATATTCATGTGGATGATGCATCTCATCATTGGCTGCCCGTTGGTGTGGGTGGCACCTTCATTCCGACCATCCCACCGGTGCGCTGCGGACCCTTGAAAAAGTGTTTCGCCATCAACTAGAACTCTACAGCCCACATCACCACCATGGCTTGCTATCCAATGGCCAAACACTTCGTGATGGTGGTTCCTGCACATCATGCCTTTGGTGTGAAATTCCACAAGTCCTCACCTGTTTTTCAGGAGGTTTTATACAATGCAACCTTACTCTATGCTACCTTCAGGTCTACATTCACTGCCTCCTCGGTGTACGTTTTACCAGACGACTTACCTCGAGATAAATATCCTAATACAAGGGGAAATCGAACCTACATGATCACATGGTCCATACTAAAGTCTTACCACAATGTAACTCTGGATTCTCCCCCTTCCATGTAACAATATATTTATTAAGGGACATTTCAAAAGCCATAAGTCGGTGACATCATTTCGTTATCATATATAGTTGGTGATTATGAGGGTTTTATCAATGCATGATGCATCCATTCGTTTCTGAAGTCCACTTTGATTCCTTGTCTGGTCAGCATTCTGTAGTGATATGTATACAACGTGTATAATGAGATGCGGCCACTTGCATGCTCTGTGACAATAATGCCTCTGAACATGTACATGAGGACCAGAAGATAAAGGAACCCATTTCCAAGTCACACTACATATAAACTTAGACATACCTGTATGTCACTACCTAATTTTTGCTTGATCAAAGATGTGGAATGTTTTATCGACATCACCAGTGTAAGGATAGCCATCGAGACTGCAGCAGCTAAAAGAGAAGGTTCACCACAATATTGGAATGAGCACTAAAATGATGCCCAGAAAGTAGCCCAAGTCAGGTTTTCAGGGAAAATGGTAGAAAAGGGTAGATCAAAGGGTATACCTGAGAGTTATATATATAGCTGTATATAAAGGGTATACCATGCTAATTCTTCCAATGAAACCAGATGGTGTCCAGATAGGAAAGAAAATTCCAGGCCCATGTAAATCGCACAGCTGTAAATTGTCAGATTGCAGGGTTGGAATCTGATAATTAACAATTGTCTTGCTTATTTAACAATGATAGTAATTACAGCATTGTTATTATATTATACGTCTGGAGTTGGCTTAATGGTTAGGTTGGTGAGCTTGGAATCTGAAGATACTGAGTTCAAATCCTGTTTGGCTGTTGAATTAATACCAGGTGGGGTTGACTCTGCCTGTCAACCTTCTGAGGTCGGTGAAATGAGTGCCAGCATACTGGTATCCTGTGTTGGAGTGGTGACCTGTCCAGGATTGTGCCCCATAGCCTAGAAGAATGCTTAAGTACGCTCTGTGCAGAGTATGGTCCCCAAGGATGTATTATATATTATCCTACGTTGAGCCACCAGGTGGAATGCATCATGAGTAGTGCATATAGGTAATCAAGTGAATGTTACGTTTTTGGTGAAATTGTGCTTCACCGTATGATTGACGTGTGATTTGTGTGTGGTGAGCAGATACCCATGCCATTATATTCTGAAGTCAAAAAGAAGCCTCAGAGCAGCCCGGTTGAAGTGCTACATTCTGAACCATGTTGGGAATAGCCTTCTTTAACCATTGCCAGTGCTGCACTCTCCACCAAAGATTGAATGCAGAAAAGACGGGTCTGTTGCTTGATCCCTCGAAGAGGAAAACATCATGTACTCAGTGATTTGCTTTCCTGGCAACTTTACTGAATGAAATGTTTTCGGTAAAGGATGTGAAATGGTAGAGATGTTGAATAGGGAATGTCATACAGGGTGTCCATAAAGTCTTTGTGCAAATTTGAACTTTTTATGTACACATGATATAAACAAACTGTAAATGGTGCATGAAAGCATAATTCATCAGGATTTGTTAATGTTAATATCAATGTTGTTCTTATTGCTGTTGTTAAATCCACAATCCCCCGGGTTCCTTGACGAGTTGATATTTTCTGATGTGGCATCAGTGGTGAAGTCAACCACCACAATTACCGCATTTCGGGGACAGAAAAACCTCAGGAAGTCTGTTAACAAGAGACTCACCAAACATCAACGTTTGGTGTTCTCTCAAGGAGTCACACATTGTTGGTCTTTTCTTCTTCTTTTTTTTTGGAAGAAGCAACAATTAATGCTGAGCGTTACTTTGCAATGTCCTTTGTTCCCAAAGTACGACGATTAAATCTTTCCATATCGCCTTGTAACAGCAAGACGAGGCTCTCTTCCACAATGCTTCGAATGCGTGACGGTTCTGGATGATGTCTTCCCAGACAAGTGGATCGGTAGACGTGGACCAATTGCTTGGCCACCTGGTTCGCTTGACTTGTTGGACTAAATTTTATGGGGCTATGTAAAACTATTGTTCAATCTTCGAAACCACAGTATTTGGATGAATTTAGTGCTACGATTACAAATGCAATTCATGAAATTACTGAAACAGCAACTGAAAAATGTTATGAACAAGTTGGAAAATCGGATTCAACGATGTATTCCTAAAGATGGCGGTTGGATCAACGACTAAAAGTTTGAACTGAATTGAATAAAAGCTTGATGAATGAAGCTTTCATGAACCATTTATAGTTTGTTTCTGTCATGCGTACATCAAAAGGTATAACAGTTAAAAGTTGCACAAGAACTTGATGGACACGCTGTGTAACTGCGGCTTTAGCTGACCTGGTATCACATGGAAAGCTTGCAATTGTAGTTTTGTAGAGCCCTCTGCAGTGGTTCTGCATCATCCCAAAAGCCAACCCTGCGTTCGTCTGCTGTGTCATTCAAACATGGTTAGTCTGGTGGGGTGTTTACACACCCCAATGCTCGAATGCCACACAAAAAAATGTGGGGTGCCAAAACACCCCATGGGACTAACGCAGGGTTAAGGCTCATACAGCAATTTGCTATGACTTATCTTCAAAAAATAGATTGGTGTTTCATTCTCATTATAAGATCAACTATTAACTGATTTGTTTCTGTCATTAAAAATATAACTGCGAAGGACTCATTTTTTTCTGACAACTTAACGATATGATCCGGGTCTAACGAATTTTTAATATTGTCATATTATCCAAAAACTCAACTTTCTTTGATTGCAAAACCTTGCAAAGAGTGTTCAAAATATTTGAGAATGTTTTATTTTTCTCCATGACCATCCATTTGCTCCAATGCTGTCCTTTCTCAATTGTATTTTCCTGGATTTACCATCTCTGAGCTAGCTTCGAGTTGATTTCAAGTTTGACTTTAGTTGCTAGTCTAGTGATGGAGGTTAAAGTTAAAGGGCGAGCCCATATTTATGTATAACTAAAATGGCCGCCAGTCTCCCATCTTTGATCAGATCGCAAAATAAAGTGAGGTTGGGAAATCAAGTTGGGAAATTGCAGGGATGTCAGCTGACTTCCAAGCACAGGACACTGAATGTGTCATAGGGCAAACGATCGGGTGAACAAAGCAGAAAGGGGAGATGCAAATGTGACGGAGCAGGTTTTCGGGATGTGGGTGCTGATGCCATCTGGGCTCATCGCAGAACCGGAGTCGAGGGTTGCCAGAAACTTCCCCCCCTTTCTCAGGTGAAAAAGGCACACCGGCCAGGTGCAGTCAGGTGCGAGCAGGTATGGTCAGTACGGTGCACGAGATTTTGGAAGCAAAGTAAAACGATCCAATGATATATTTCAGGTGTTTTTTTTAAAAAAGGTAAACAAAGGTAAATAAATGTAACTGACAAATTGTTCAGTGGAAAATGCTTTTACTGTGGAATTAAGCCTCGTGTTGGTTTAGCGGTTAACGTGGCTGTATTAAGGTCTTAGGGTCCTGAGTTTGAGCCCCCGAATTAACACCAGGTGGGGTTAACTTGGCACGTCATCCTTCAGAGGTCGGAAAAATGAGTGCAGGTGTACTAGTAATAGAGAGCACTGCATCAACGGCACAGTTGCGCCCCCAGAAAATGAGGCAAGCAGCAGCCACAGGCAACACACGATAGCCAACTAGTGTGGAAATATGTCGATGTGTTTTATTTGAAATGAAAAGCAATTTTCTCTCCAACCTGATCCTATCCTTTCCCACGGGTATCCACGAGAGGGAGGTGCGGAGCCATTTAAAATGATGTAAAAATGGTTTTGAACCGAAGCTCTTTGGCAGCCATGGTTGTGGCTCATGGAAAGGTCTCGCGTTGTGGTTTAGACCAAGCTACATCCTACGCTCGAATCGGTATTTAATCTGTGATGCCAGCAGGAATCGGACCGCAGACACCAAGCTGTCTGGAACATGATCCATCTGCTGGGAATAATGCTCGCACATCACGGCCACTTTCCAGATGGATTCCTTAACTTGAACAATCTGCTTGTTTATATGCATCCTGCACCCCCTTATGCAAATCGATGTCCCACTCAAATCCTTCATCAGCGTCAACATTATTTTTGCGAGGTTTATTTTATGAGACCACCCTATAAAGGACC
>CM068962.1:108627072-108642885 GCA_035128595.1 Eptatretus atami | reverse complement strand
CCAAAACTCCTGCCAGATTCGACAAACCCCCTTGGAGAAGATGCAAATTGAAATCGGCTACCCCCTAAAAACACGCGTTTTTTGGGCGTGGCTCCGCCCATAATGGGCGCATTTTCAGGAAAACACAACTAGATCATGATATAAACCTCCCACCAAAATTTTATCAGGATCGGATCAATCACCCACGGAGCTATGCTCGGGACGGACAGACAGACAGACAGACAGACAGACAGACAGACAGACAGACAGACAGACACACAACAATAACGAATATAGTGGTCACTTATTTTTTTCGTGAACCAATATATTGTTGCGGATCTGGGGGTGCGGATTCTCACCCGGTCCGAGGCGTCACCCTCACCACCACCGTCTCCAGGGGGGGGGGGGTTCTATAACGCCGCCGGCCTCAGCACGCCTCGGGTCAGGCGCCTTCAATCGCGATACCAACGTAATCCTTGTACCTTGCCAGTTGGGGAAATAGAACCCTCGGTTAAAGACCGGTTTTGTCAGAGACCGAGCGGAGTCTACCGGTCTGTAACCATTTTGGTTTTTATTTGCCAATCGAACGGATCGTTCGACGCGACAAGAATTAATCCATAGCGGCAACTTCATCCCAATTAACCAGATTTAATTTATTGGGGAACATCGGGGATCACAACACAAGCAAAATTCACGACAATGTTTTTACTAACCATCTTTAACCCGTTCTTAACTAGGGGACTACGGAGTATAGGTTTCGAGGGGGGGGTCCCTACCGAAATATGCCTCAGACAACGTGCAGACAAAAGACAGACAGACAGCATGCAGACAGAGTACTTGGTGATGTCCCATGGACGAGAGGAAAGTGTCCAAACAGCACGAATGTCGCTCGTAACCAGCGGGTGTCCACGGGTTCGAACTCCCGGCTCGAACGCGCCGCGCGGCAAGAAAATGGCGGCGCAGTCCTTTTCCCGCTCAAGGCACCGCGTGCGCACGCTCTCCTCAGCGCGGTCCGGCCCCGCGCAATGTCCACGATGCGAGACCGCCAAACCCACGATGGGCCTCAGCCGATCTCTCTCAAAGTGCAGCGAACAAATCCAGGCCTGGCCTGATCGAGGTGCCCAGCTGCGCAGGCGGATCGGCGAACGTGTCGAGCCGTGAGGTGAGTACGGACGGAGGCCCCACGGCCAGACGGAGGCCCCACGGCCAGACGGAGGCCGAACCGGTCGATCGTCGACTCCACGTGCCGGCAGCCTCTCAAAGCCGACTGCGCAGTTTCCCCAACTGCCAAAACTGGGCCTCAACCTGAGGCCTTCGCTTTCCCTCTCGCCCGTTCCTTCATCGACACACGAGCCCGTTTTTACGAAGCATTTGTTTCTCTCGGCGACTATTTCCACACACTCAAAACCCTTTTCTCTCTTTTACAGTTTTCTTACGTTCGCTCGCCTCGAACCACTCGCTCCTCCCCCTTTTCGAAGCCGACATAACTCCTCCCCTTCGCGTCACTTCCTCTCTAGGCCACACCCCTCAGCCGACTGGGCGGGGCTTCGTCCGGGACGGGAGGAAGAAGAGCGATCCCTCGTTTCACCACCACAGCACGAACACAAAAACAGTCTTTTACAGCAGCTCCCGACACACATATGACGTCCATGTCACCAAACAACCTATCTATACATGAATTTAATGGGAGAGCTGAGCTAACCCTATACTTAGTAGTCCCATTAAGGGCCATTTCCGTAACAATATAATATTAAATAATATAAATAATATATTAAATATAAAAACACCGGAATGTTTAAAATAAATAAATAAATAAATAAAACGACGGATGTAAAAAAAGTTTTAAAGTCCAAGAAAAAATTCTTTAAAAATTGAAGAAATTCCAACATTTTTGTTTTTCAAAATATAAATAACTCGAGTTCAGAGAACACGATATCCACTTCCAAGGATATTCCTCAATTCTAATAAAATAATTATTTAAAAGATCATTAAATTTTTTTTTAAAAATCCACAAGTTTAGCACCACTGAAGCAGTCTTATACATCACCCTTACACACTATAATAAGATGACGTTGAGCCACAGTTTAGGAGATGGAGGCTTTATTGATCACCATAGAACGAAGCGTCAATCGGCATCATTCATAGCCACATCATAGGCGGTCTCTTCTTCACCCCGATACTGAACCCTCTCACATGCCACCACCCCCCCCCCCCTCCAGGGGCTGCGCTTGACAGCTCCGATCACGTGCAGCAACCGATAGAACATATCCAGGTACATACTGAAAACTGGAGGTTCTTGGAGCTATTATGAATGCGATTTTATGTTCTATAGTGTTAAAGTAGATAATTCAATTTAATTGGAGGTTTAAAGGCGTATAAATAAATAAATAAATTAATTCCGGGTTGTATCTCCGTTCTACCCAGTGTCGATTACATCACCCTAACAAGTTACATTCTTTCTCTGTGCCTGTTTGTGTCCTTTATAATGGACATAACACAGAAAGTTTCCTGTTTGGAAGGATGACAGGCAATTGCCTAGTGTAGAGCAATTGGCATCAAAACAATGTCCGAGAACATGACAATGGCCTATAGTTGGACAAACTCATGCGATGTCTGTGTTAGTGGGGCAACTTAGCATAACAATTGTGCATTTTGTGAGGAAAGCACCAAATTTGGCACACCAGTAGCCTATCGTATTATGAACAGATTTGGATATTGGGCCATCTCAAATTCAGCCGCTGATGGCTGTGGCAGCCATTTTCCACTGCCATCAAAAATTTTGAGATGGCCCAATATCCAAATCTGTTCATAACATGATAGGCTACTGGTGTGCCAAATTTGGTGCTTTCCTCACAAAATGCACGATTGTTATGCTATATTTAGCTAAGTTGCCCCACTATGTGTCAGTTTCTGACTGAGCATGGCATTCCAATTCTGAATCTCCATCCATACCCATCAGACCATTATGCGATCTTTTCCAATTCCAAGCCCTGAAAATGCATTAAAAAGATGGCAAAGAGGAACAATCACAGCATGAGCATCACCGCAAGTTGTCACATAATACGTGTGATGTGTAATGTAAAAAAAACAACAAAATCTGGGGTATCCAAGGTGATTGGGAGACGTTGTTATTTCGACTTTGGTCCAAGTTGTATTGACTTTTCAAAACAATCCTCATCAATAGCAGCAATAACAGACATACTTGAGGCACTGCATGGCCAAAGCCAGAAACATGTTGTGGTTGTTTACAAAACTAAAACGAACAACTCGGAAATAGATCAACAAGAGCATCTATTCAAAATAGAGATCAGCTGTCTTATAGAAACAATGGGGGCAAAGAATAAAATCAAAGGGAGGACGCCTTTGGCACGAGTCGTGGCACTGGAGCACAGGTCGGGCCAACAGTGGCACATCCTCAAAAACACCGTGTCCCCGACCTCCCACACACACTGCAAACAAGCAGCAGAATTCGATGGCAGCCAACAACAGATGGCCATGCCTGCTGGTCGTATTAACTTCAAATGGAGTCACACGCCATCACGGCTGGCCGAATAATTGATTTGACTGAGGACAGAGATTAAGGCCTTCCTTTGCCTGCAGTAGTTAACCCTTTAACTCAGGCTTAAAGGTCTTGCTGCTTCTTTGCACTGTTTTCTCTTTCATATGCTAGCAATACTCACTTGGAGAGAGAGAGAGAGAGAGTTCTTGAGGATTAGATGTGTGGAGCTCATTGCGGCTCCACCTGCTGAAACATTCAGGTAGAGCTACTATCGTTCAAGATGTGCTCTCTTTTTGTATGACCCAAGGCTCTATGGAAATACATCAATAATGTTTCGTGTATTGTACGTAAACAGTACAGCAGATCGTGGTGTGTACCAAAAAAAAACACACCAAACATTTTTCATGCCACGAAAATCGAGTTTCATCAACCAACTCTTTCTTTGGCAAAAACAACCTGAAAACAGGGCAAGGATCATTTTCCTGGACTGTGATCCACTTGCATTGAAATGATCTACTGAACTTATGAGTACCGCATACATGTTGTTGTGCTTATAAAAAAAATTGGATATTTATCATAAGTATCTTATTTGCGTAATGTTTTTGCATGGCGGTGCTGATGATAAAACGAGGCGGCTGTGAAAATGTTCCCCCACCCTCCAACCATGAAGGAATGATCTAGCACCAGCGATACCACGCAGATGGTAGTCCTTTTCCCACGTACTTTCGAGTCCACTCTCCCTCACTCCCCCAAGTGATGGCCAAGTTTTCCTGATACCATTGGAATAGAAATGGCTTTTGTTTTTGGCACAGAAACATTTTTGGAAACGGAAAGAATAAACTTTCACTCCATGTCGTATGTTGAAACAAAGCTTGAAGTATTTTACAACCACAGAATTGTGCAAGACAGCAGGCTTAATGTCACCTTCGAAAGATGGCACTCTCCATGATTCAGCACCCATTATGGTGTGACGCCGGAATACATTTTTTCATGGAATTGGATCCAACACTAAATAACTCATTCGTGAGTATTTGCGATGAATAACACTCATAATGTTGTTACGGTCGCAGGTCTTCAAGGTCGTTATGCCAGCAGGTGAGTGGAGGATGCGAAGGTCTGTGGATCTGCCCGGGTTAATTTCGGTGTGAATCAGCGGTTCAAACCACAGGACTGTGGCGAATTAGCCTGACATAGATGGCCGGGCGAGAGCGCACAGGTGATTTGCTTTTCACAAACACCTTAACGCATGGATCCCCCAAACTGCTCGTCTCAAGGATCTTTCCAATTATATATGCACTATGGAGTTCCCAGACGATGACCACACAAGTTCTCATTTAACAAGGGATACATCTTTAAGGTATAAAAAGAGCTCGGTCTCGGCGTGAGTTCATCCATCCATCCGTGTGACTACGTGTGTATTATTTACATACTGTTGGGATGTACCTTTTGACCCTTTAGACTGCTGAAACCCCTTAGGGCTTAGACCTTTGAAGATCCTCTAACACCCTGAGGATTCTTAAGATGCAAAAGACCCCCAAACTACCTCGAAGACCCTGAAGACACCCAAGATCCCGAAGACCATCAAGATCTCAAAGACCCCCAAGAGCCTGAAGACCTTTACGCACCATACAGGTACAGTGTATGTGTGTATATATATATATATATATATAAATAAAGCTTTAGTTTTACCACACCTTTACCGCTTTACCATGCTCCCAGCTTTACCACACCTCCAACCCTTCTCATCCTTCCCCTCTCCTCACCCCTCTCTTCTCCCTCCTCCCCCATGACCGTGACTTCTCTCATCGTCTCCGCTCCCTCTCAAAGCTTGCCTCTCATCCCTACATGTCAATTCAGCCACCTCCTCCCTCTTCCAGGCAAACATCAATCTCTTCCCTCCACCCCAAGTTTCAACCTTCTCCCTGAATTCTCCCCTCTCACCCTTTTCCCTCAATTCTTCCCTCTCACCCTTCTCCCCCAAATCTCCCCGCAAGCAAGCTGGCACGCATTGGAAGGATGACAGGCTGAGTCAACCCCACCTGGTATTAGTTCAGTGGCTAACAGGGCTCGAACTCAGGACCCCAGGATCCCAAGTCAGCCGCCCGAACCGCTAAGCCAACACCAGGCTTACCATGTCAACTAAACTGTTCTTTTTGCCGCTCAAGAGTTGTACTGCAGCGTAAGTCCTTCATTTCATCCACCTCAATGAATTTGGAGTAATAGTCAATCGTTATCAGGTGTATCCCAATTTCACTCCAAGGTAGATTCAGTGTCGGAGTCGGTTTCAGGGGTTCAGCGGGCAGGTGATTTTCATAGTCTGCACACTTGGAACAGTTCTGAACAGTTTGCTCAATGTCTGCATTCATGGAGGGCCAGTATAGAACCTCCCTAGCTCGTTGCTTACACTTGACTATTCCAAGATGCGATTCGTGAATCAGGCTCAGCATGCGGAGTCTCAGAGTAGGTGGTACGACGATTCGCATGCCTTTGTATACGATGCCATCCATAACCGAAAGTTCACTCCGGGAATCCCAAAATGGTCGAAGACAGAATGATACATCTCGCCTGGCCTCTGGCCATCCGTCACGAATCATGGACTGTAAATGACCGTGTTCTGACTGAGCAGCTTTTTGAAGATCCACATACCTTTCATTGAAGACGGATAGAAAGTGTAGCATTGAAATATGCTCCAAGTTGTCCAGTTCCGAATGAGTATCTGGCAGGTATGCTCTAGAAAGGGTGTCCGGAAGTTGCATGTCTTCCCCTCTTCTGTACTGAATGTTGAGGTCGTACCATTCCAATCGTAGTAGCATGCTCTGCAGTCTCATCGGAGCGGATAGCAACGGCTTCTTGGCAATCATTTCCAGAGACTTATGGTCATTGGAGACGGTGACTGGTTTTCTAAATATATAACAATGAAACTTCTTGCAGGCACAAACTATCGATGGAATCTCCTTCCCTATTTGTGCATACCGTGTCTCCGTCTCCGTAAGGGTCCTGGAACTGTTTGCGATGGGTCGGTTGTCCTGTAAGAGAACTACACCAAGTCCACTTCGGCAAGCATCACAGTGAATCTCAACTGGTTTGTTAGCATCAAAGTACGCAAGGACAGGTGGAGAACAGCAAAGTTCCTCGAGTCTCTCAAATGCTCTGGCTTGAACCGGTTGCCATTGATATTCAACGTCTGATTTGAGCAGCTCTCGGAGTGCAGCTAACTCATCACTCAACCGAGGGATGAACTTTGACAGATACGTGATAAATCCAATGAAGCGCCTCACAGCTTCGTTATCAGGCGGAATCGGAATACTATGAACTGCCTCAACTTTGGCCGAATCAGGCGATAATCATTCAGCAGACAGTATGTGTCCTACGTACTGTACCTGTGACTGGTGGATTTTGCACTTATGCAGATTGTAATTTGTTGCTCTCTCAATAACCTTTTTCAGAATTCGATCATGCAACTCCACGTTTGGACCAGCGACAAGAAAATCATCCATGATCGCGAATGCTCCATCTATGCCTTCAATCATCAGGTCCATGATCCTCTGAAAAATTTCAGGTGCACATTTCAGTCCAAAAGGAAGCCGAAGTCACCTGTACCTACCGACTGGTGTATTGAAACACGTCAGATCGGACGATTCCTCGTCCAGTTTGATTTGTAGGAACACTGACTTCATGTCAAGTACTGAGAACACCTTGGCATCAGGTGTACTTGCAACGACCTCCTCAACCGTGCGCATGGGATGTTGTTCCCTCTTGATGACCTTGTTCAGATCAGATGGATCTACACAGATTCTCAGTTTGTCATTTCTGAGAGCTACCACCATTGAGCTGACCCATTCAGTTGGTTTATTAACTTTGGTAATGTGTTCATCGGATTCCATCTCCCCCAGTCGGGTTTTAGTATGTGGCAAGAAGGAAGCTGGTTGTCACCATGAATCGTGTACTACTCCCTTCACACCAGGTTGCAATTTAATTGTATACACGCCTGGCAGAGTTCCAGTAGTTCGCACTAGGTCCGGATATTCCTTCAACTCAGCAAGAATGTCACCGGGGTCCACTTCAGCTCCGATGGAATCGAGTCTGATGATCTGATGATCAAACCCAGAACTTCGGCTGTATCTCCAGATATTGTTTTCCTGTGAGCGAGTGACCACTTCAAATGTTGTGGTGAATGTCTTGCCCCGGTACTGAATAGGAAGCTCCACCGCTCCTACGGGTTTTATCCTGTGATTTGAGGAGGTACACAATATCTTTGCTGATTGACGGAGTTCGGCAGTGTGCGTGAGATGCTGATAATTAGATAGTGTCGTTGTGTTGCAGTGAGCTCCGGTATCAATTCCTTCCTGATACCAAGACAGACTGCCTCCATTTATCACCACATGATGCAGCCGTTGTCTGCAGGGCACTGATCCGGAGAATTTTCCCATTGGTTTCATCCATGTACTCGGCTGTATCAGCACAAGCACCATCCAACTGAGTTTCAACTGAATGTATGCTGGCACGTCGATGGCAAGCTGCAAGCCAATGGTTCGGTTTCTTGCAATAAGAGCAGGTGGATCCAATTGCTGGGCATTCACCATGATTCCATGCATGGTTAGGATCCTTACCAAAGCGGTGGCAGCTGTCTTTAAGCTGGGGTCTATTCGGGGTTGATCTCCTGCGTGATGGCAGTTGTGGTGCTGGATTTGATTGTGGTTTTGGCCTCGTTCGTTTGGAGTGTACTGCAGCTACACTCGTATCCTCATCACGGACAATGCGAACTCGAGTCCTTGAAAGCTCAGATTGCTGACCCACTTGAAGAGCTTTGGCCAGCATGGGTTCCTCACCTCTGTCTAGCAGACGCTCCTGGACCTTCTCCTCATACACACATTGAATAATCGCATCCACGAGCACATCTTCAGATTGCACATACTCACAGTCCAAGAGAATGAGATGCAAGTCCTCAACAAAGTTGTCAAACGATTCCTTAGAGCTTTGTTTCCTCTGAAAGTTCGCTCTTGATCCCTCGTGATGCACTTTTTTACTCAGGATGAATATACAAGTCAAATTTACCACAAACTTTGTTGGGGTCATCCTTCTCACCTTCAGTCATTCAAAAGTCTTGCATATCTCATCGTCCTTGTTCTCCGATCCATGCTCCAAGCCAGCCGCGTTGTGTTTGTCAGCTGCTCAGCCAACGACCGTCGAAAACAAATCCAACATGATTCTAAATCTAACAAATTCATGATTTAACGAAGCAGAATTCCAGTCAATCGTGGGGTCTCAATGTTAAGGGATGCCATAGTTTATGTATCTCAGATACCAGATTCAGATGGCACGAATGAACGGAGTTATTTGCAGATCCCACTTCTGACACCATGTAACATTAGAGTCCCCTGACATGCAAAATTTCTGGTTATTTATATATAACGACCTCCTAGTGAAGAAATCACCCATGTTTTTTTTTTTAAAAATAAAAAATGGATAATTAGAGCAATATTCCGCATCATTTAGTGCTTTTCACAACTTGCTATGCCCCACCCAAAAAAGTTGACTCAGCGAATCGCAGCGTGACGTCACATACAGAAACTTTACAGAGGATTGACTCGAGATCTCTCGAGTCTAGAGTCTAGACTCTAGACTAGTCCGATAAATCTGTCTCCGTCGACTAGCAAAATCCGTCGTCCGTCGACTGGCGATAAATCCGTCGTCCCGACGGCGATAAATCCGTCGTCTCGACTACCGATACGTGCGTACTCCGATTACCGTCGTCGCGCTGTCGATAAATCCGTCGTCCGCGACTCGGCCGATAAATCCGTCGTCCTCCGACTGCGAAATCCGTCGACGTCCGACTAGGCGATAAATCGTCGTCCGGGCTGGCCGATAATCGTCTCCCGATAAATCTGTGCCGTCGACTAGCATAAATCGTCTCCGTCACGTAAACCCGTGGCCGATAAATCCGTCGTCGTCCGACTAGGCGATAAATCCGTCGTCCGTCGACGACCGATAAATCCGTCGTCCGTTCGACTCCCGATAAATCTCGTCCGTCCGACTAGGCCGATAAATCCGTCGTCCTCCGACTGGCGATAAATCGTCGTCCTCGACTGCCGATAAATAGTCGTCCGTTCCGATAAATCCGCCGTCCGACTGTCGATAATCTCGTCCGCCGATCCGTAATCCGTCGTCCGTCCGACTAGGCTGATAAATCCGTCGTCCGTCGACGGCCGATAAATTGACGTGTTGTAGCTTTATTTATTATTCTCTTTTTTTCATTTTCTACTGCGCTACATGACGACAGTAGGAATAAAATAAATAAAATGCAACAGAACGTCAGATTTATCGGACGACTCGAGACAATTTCTCGCAGGTGGTTCTGCACACAAGTTTCATCGTATCCGACAGAGGTTCTTCTTTATGCGCAGAATACGGCCGATGACATACGCTGGCCTTGTTTGTGATTCATTCGCCGCGGAGCAACATGTCCGCTGCGCTGCGCTGTTCACGTCACCTCACTAAAATATTCTGATATCGAGCAGTATGCAAGTCGAATTTACATTATTGAATTACGAATAGGATTTAGTCTACCATTTGTATTGCCGATCGTCCTTCGATGTCTCCGTCATCATGAACTCCGGAATTTCATCGCCAGTTTCCTCTGTTTTCTGTCGGGCTCGAACTGCTAAGCTATTTCATTTCCAGCTCCTGAACTTCACCTCCCGCGACTATGTTATCCGACAATTCTCCATGTGAGTCAGACCAAAATCTCATTTCTCTCACACTCACTGTCGTTACAGACATAGGAAAGTCCATGTCATCCTTATTCAAAAAATGTTCGATTTTTTAAAAAGCAGAAATGAACGAAGCGATTGAGTCGACCAATCAACTGTGGAAACACACAGAAGCAATAGAATCACGTAGAACCCACCCGAGTAATGTACGTGCAGCCTTGTAACCTGTAGTTGACGTCATGTGGGTTACGCCCCTTTCAGGAGAATTTTAGGGCGTTCCGAAGACGTTGTTTTTTTAATTTTACATTTAACAGAATGAGTATTTTGAAAAAACTTGTCAGATCTGAAATCACGATGAAAAACTTCCTATAGGACAAATATAAATGAAATTTCAGTACTTTTGCGTGTCAGGGGACCTTTAATCAACCCCCTGGTATTAATTCAGTGGAAACGGGGCTCAAACTCAGGACCCTAGGATCCCAAGCCACCACCTTAACCGCTATGCCAACACCAGGCTAATGGGAGATTAGATTAGTATTATATGGGAGTGTTAGCGATGGGATGGAACATAGTGGATTCGAGACGGTTAACCTTTTGTGGGTACGTCGAGAGATTAGTGACATCGTGTTAAAAGGAGCGTGCATAGTTTATGGGACGAGACAGACAGTTTATGGGTTCCTTTAGCTTCTGCTTGGGACCACAAAATAGACCACAAATAGACCACGAGACATAGTTTATGGGACACTTTAATAAAATTATTTCAACTTTTTACTGTTAAAATATGTGTTGGAATGAGTGTTTTAATATATCTTATTATTTCGCGCAGTTTGTGGTTCGTGTCGCGCTATCTTTCGACTTTGTTCTGCGCTCGAGTAACGTATATTCGGCTACATTATCCAAAGACATATGAGGTCATGGTAAAAAAAAGAATAATAAATGGTTCTGAAACAGTGAAAATCGTATTCCACTTACTGCATTAAAGTAAAATTACTACTGATACTCTGCATCAGTTCCTTCTCTCAAACACACCCACCCCAACATGTCGCGCAGAGCGCGGGTTATGCTAGTCTTGTTTATGGCACAAAGGTAATATCACAGATGACAATTACGAAATCCCCACCCAGCCTTCTTACCCTCGCCGGAGTCCGTTTGTTTGTGATTTTCTCGGCAACCCCTTTGTCGATTGAGAACGAATTTACACCGGAGGTGTGACTACTCATGTAGATGTCTTATTTAATGATACTTATGACGTCATAAGGGCCCGTGGGGTGGCAGCCATGTGTGGAAAAACTGAAAACTTTGGACCTTTGTATCTGAAACTGCACCAAGGAAAAAATTTAAATTTGGTACATGGCAAGTACTCTCATGGGGAATAAGGGAGTTTTTAATGACGTCATAGCTGCCTTCGTTATGACGGCATAATTGCATATGTAAGACACTACATCCGATCAGTTATGAAACATTTTGAGGGTCATCTGGGGATAAATTTGTCCACAGAAAATAAAAATATACCATCAGAGATGGGAAATCCCCCGCCATTGAATGAAAAAGGTATACATATTCCAAATAATGAGGGAGGTGAATTGGAAACAAGACACCAATTTTTCATCATCTTCGAAAAAGTTCCCAGGGGTGAGGAACGTAGTAACCAAAATAATTGAAATAGATAAGTGGTTTCCATTTATACAAAAAACATTTTTTTCAAGTCGGGCATCTTGGATCCGGCACGCCCAAAATCAATAGGTTCTTCCTTTTCAGGTGGTTCATGTGTGACCCAAATTTCAAATCGATATTGGCGAACAGTTTATGATTATCACACTCACAGTTATCAATGTTGACGCCCGGACGGACGGACGGACAGCCGGACGACCTGGGTGACAACAATATCCCCTTCCGCCACACAGCGGGGGATAAAAACTGATGATGTCATTGGTCACGTGATTCGGCAGCTATATTGTTTTCTTTTATAACCTTAAAAAATCCTCTCTGAAGTGGCTAAACAGATCGGGGCGAAACTTTACAAGCATGACGCCACCCATGAGGAACAAAACGTTCACACATATGATGTCATAGGCTACATGGTTTGGCAGCCATATTGTATTTACCCTAAAACCTACCTTCTTCAGAATGGCTAGACAGATTGCGGGGAAGCTTCACAGAAATGTTCCCAAGCCAGGGTTGGGAAGGGAAGGACTTGGGTTGAAGAGCAAAGGACCACCCCTCCTCAACTGCCTCCTTCCCCTGCCCTCACGCTGCCTTCGCCTTCCTTGCCCATGCTGCCTTCGCCTTCCCATCCTACTGCTTTCCCTCCCTCTCCCGCTGCCTTCCCCCTCCCTCCCGCCACTTGCCTTCCCTCACCGCTGCCTTCTCTTCCCCTCATACTGCTTTACTCCCTTGCCTTTCCCATCATGCCCGCCTTCACTCTCCTCTCCACCCCATGGACATCTCTTGGCAGTCTCTGCATGCTGTATTAATATGCTGTTTTAACATACCCCATTTCGTTCAATCCTGTACTATACCCTCCTCCACATGTTCCACGACCAAATGCAAGTTGAGAAACCCGTCCCCTCATGCTTACCTCTCCCAAACCCCCTCCCTACTCCTCCTTGCTCCCATTCCCAGAGTGTGGAGCGAGGTTTGGTGAGGAATTGCTCTCCCAACCCCCCCCCCATTTCCTTGCTCTCCCCTACCCCTCCTTTCTCCCCCCCTTAATATTCTCATCAGCGAAGTGACGTGTTGTCTTGCGAATATATGTATATGTGTGTGTGCGTGAAGCCTTTCTTTGATGCTGGACAATTTCATAAGCCTCGACCAATTGTGCTGAAATTTTCTGGACCACATTACTTTCACACGCAGGTCAACGTTCCAATAAAAACTTTCAATGAGGCCATTTGGTCCATTATTGCCGTGGTGTACTCTCGGTTAATTTTGCTTCAGCTTTTAACCATCAATGGTAATGGTGGTTTCTAAGGCTAAATAAATAACCAGTGTTGTGAGGACCTCGTAAATGTTTCCGAAAGACCTTGTGTGTGTGTGTGTGATTATGTATATATAATATATATTTATATATATATATATCATACACACCTCTGAAATCTCAGTTCTCTTTGTTACATTGGAGAAGCATTCACACTCGAAATGTTCCCTTTAGCTTCTGCTTGTTCAGAACATTTCGTTGAGAAAATCTATCGTATTTAACAGTGTTCTCCGACAGGATGGTATGTAGCTAACCTAACCCTTACCTTTGAGCTGTCTCGTCTGGATTCAATTCTCACAGACTAATAACTGTCTGAGTGGTGTTTTGCAGGCAGCGCTTTTGCATCGCAAAGTATACTGTCCTTCAGATGGGCGTTATGCTGGGTGTTCCATCTGCTGGCATTAACTGGTAGATGTGAACGATCCCACGGTATATTTTCAAGTGTAGACGAGTTATTGTCAGCACCGAATGGAATCCAAAATTTCTGCCTATTGTGCAGGGGCACTGCATCAATCCAGCTGTGCCTCAGAAAGGTATAACCAGTGTAACCAATTGGTAACTGAATCCCCAACACAATATGGATTCCTCAACGACGACTGCTCAGCATACCTATACCTTTTGTGACCTTGTGGGAGATCTAAAGAGGTGCAGAAATGCCTCCCCATCATCAATGTTTGCCCACTTTTAAAGGTCAATGCTTGCAGTGGAAAAACCTTCGTTGGTATTTTCCAAAGCAACGGCGCTGAAAATGTCCTTTACAAAATCATTTCAGGTTCTTTTCTGCCAACAGTCACTTACAACGAGAATCCGTTGAAGGAATCTGCCTTGTTGCATCAAATCAAAAAGCCATCAATTTCATGAGAGGCTAAGCGTCTCCAATAACGATGCATTTACCTACTTCCTCCTTACAGGCGGCCACCTTTGGGTTGTGGATCCAGCGTGGCTTTTGCAGCATCTGCTTGGTTGCCAAAGGGTTTGGCTGATCACATTATCATTATAATCCACGTTGCCATGAAGTGTCACATTTCACAATAGCAATAAAAAACCATCATCTCTGAAGAGTCGATTCTTTTTGAAGCCGATCGTAAGGACAACCATGCACTCTGGTTGAAATGCCACAGCCTGGAGACGAACGCACCATCTGCTCATTGCACGTTCTCTTATACTGTGCCTGCAAGGACGATGCTGATTAAGTTCATTCGGTGACAGTTTTTACACCCATGCGATTCCAGCATGCTGGCCGCCATCAGCAATATTAATGGAGGATTTCTTTTGTTGTGGTTACAAAATCTGCGATATCACGACAGAAGTTACTCCGGACTGTTTAATCCACAAGTGCATCACGTAAAGGATGTTCTTGAACTTTATGACATCATTAAAGCCGAGAGCGAGGAGGCAAGTTCTCTCGGTGGTTAAATGAAGAGCAAATAGACCACAGAATATTTACTTGAAGCAGCTTGGGATGGATTGCATGCGAGCAATCGAAAAAGCACGTGTCGTTGCAGATATTGTTATAAAAATGGCACATTTATTGCTACATAAATGTTATGTACATACAGGAATTCTGCATTAGCTACAGCAGAAACAAAGTTGGAATTGACTGCTCGGACCCGCACCTGGTCCAGCTTAACACCTTGACTTGCTCGGCAATAAATTGGTGATGTGGGACGTTTCGAATAAAATAAAATAAAATAAAGCACAGCTCTGCATTCTGTTTCTCTCCTGCCCAGAATTTTACATTTAAATCCGGCTATTTTGTAGGCACTAAGCTACAGCTAGAAACTACACCGACCATGTCTGCTGCACTGCCATCCATACGTAATCTCGGCAACGTCATCAATTTATGGCAAAATAACTAACTTTTCTACCTACAGTAGTAAAATAAAAGTAACAAACTTTTTTCTTCTTACTCAAAACTTTGATTCAAAAATCTAGAAAGAGTAATATCCTGCATTTGAGAAATTTCTTACAAGATTTATGGTATAAAAGCTAACTACGAAAAAATAAGCCAAAATGTACCATCCTTTTTCCATTCAACGCGCAGCATGTTTCTGGCAGATAACCACAAAACCATAATTGGCGATAGACAGACACTAAACGGAACCGAAAATGAGCAAAACAAGGCTGGGTAGTGTTACGGGAACATGGGCACCTTGCACACTGCATGTATCATGAAATGATCAAGGCACACGTTTATTCATGTTTGCCAAGATAAGCTACAGTATGTACACAGAGCACTAAATGTGTGTTCCTAAGTTCAAGCCCAAAATAATGAACAATACACATTTGTAATATGTTAAGCCAGCGTGCGCTGTTACACAGAGGAACCTTATCTGTTTGGCCTTTACGATTAAACCAACCGGCGGAGGAATGCCTCCAGCTAGTGTAAAGAAAATAAAGTGGAAAGCCATACGAACCGATGGTCGAGTTGAATACCCTCTGCTCAAGGTAAACCAAATGTATGGTTACAACCTATTAACATGGAAATTATCATCCAGTTAGTGTTTCATCCTCATCGAGTCAAATCCTCTCAAGCTTTGAATTGCTTTCAAGCAATTGTAGCTGCGATCTGATTGAGAAAGAGTCTCCAAAAAAAGAAAAATAACTCTTCGGGGCAGTGTTCAACCAGCATTTAAAACTTCGGTCTT
>CM068962.1:108558020-108580591 GCA_035128595.1 Eptatretus atami | reverse complement strand
TATATATATATATATATTCATGGAAACATTTGTAGATCATGTAAGCATGTTAACAGCCGAAACCTAATGGGAAATTGATGAGGAAAAACAAAATAACCTGGAAGATGAGACATGGTAAGAAATATGAAAAGACTGTTTGAAGAGCGACTTGGCTTCGACGTCAGGCACCATGCCACAGTACAATACAAAGCACTGGCAGACTTGAGCCCGAAATACGACCTCGGGAAAGCTCTCAATGGATAGGAGAAACCAATTAGGGGGGCTATTAAAATGCTTTAAAATGCTCATCAAGCAGTTTAACCAGACATGGAAGTAATGGACAACAGCAGGCCTTCTTATCCAGTGCAGGCAAGATGACTCATAGCTCAAGTCAAATAAATGAGTGTCAAGGTGATATGGATCATCCCTGGTCACTCACCCGTCGAGGAAACGACTTTCCAAGAAATTGAAAAAAAAACAAAAAAAAAAACACAACTACAAACAATGAGGCAACTTCGAACATCAGGCCCATGAAATGAGACCTTGATGTTTTGTAAGGTCACTAACAATTGGTGAATGTTCAGGTTCGTGATTCGTGCGCCTTACTGCGGAAGGCTTCCTGTGTTGCCGTCATGTCTTGGCCTGCTGGACCTTGCATGACACTGGACAGTGATGTGTGGATCCCAACACCATCCTCTCGGTGAGATCCGACCTGTGAACGCATGAAAACACCAACCTTATCATCATCAAGTGCTCAAAAGCAGACATTAAATGTAATAAAGTTGTCTCCCTGGGGTCCATAAAAGTTGGTATATCTTGCTGCGATGCTGAAGTCTTACTTTTAATCTTTAAAGTTGCAATGAGTCAAGCAGGCATTCTAATACAAGGGACTAGCGATACCCGTGCACATGCACGGGATAGCAAGTACAACATAGCTGGTAGCAGACGACAGACCGTACACGGGAATGACAAAAATACGCATTGTGCAAAATGCAAGTGGTACTATGGAACGCCAAGACTTCCAAACATTGTCGGCATGTCCCTAAGTGCCACAGCAATTTCATAGGGATCGTGTGACGGCGAGCCGAGTTTTTAGTGTGCAAGCTTGGTATTATAATAGAGATATTAGACATAGGAAGGGGATATTTAGCCCATCATATCCTTTTACATCTACTCTGAGATACATTATCTATTCTATACAACTATACCTATCCATTTTCTGAAAATCATACTCAATATTTTTTAAGCAATGATCTAAAACTAATGTATCACACATAGGACAAGGATATTAGAGGACATCAATGCACTTTTGCATGAATTACAAGGACAATAGTAAAGATTAGACAAATCAACACAGTACATACAAATTGAACCTGTGATCCCAGAATCATGAGTCATGGTTTCATATGGGAATGCTAAACAGGCCAACTCAAATTTACACTTCACATCCCCCACCAAACCTGGCTATCAGGATAGCCTAGAGGTATGCAAACTCACCTCCGAGTTGTCCAGTTTGGGTTCAAATCTTGACTCGGCTATAAACTGCCATCCTGGTGTTTGCAAGCTGAGCGATTTATCATTGTGCGCGCTGTCTGCCGGATGGACGTGAAACTTGGCGTTGCGTCTGCCGGCATTAGTTGGTGGACAATAAAGATCCCACAGTGTCCTTTGTGAAGAGCAAGTGAGCTATCGCCGGCACCATGGCCAAATTCCAAATTTCTGCTCCAATCTATTTCGTTGAATGTCAGGCCGGGCCAGCCGGTTCGTGAAAGACTTGGGCCAAAAACGTTCCCCGGCCAACCCCACGAGGTGGGAATAATTGTGGCCATTAAAGGCTCATCATATATAGTGCCATCCTACTCAGCTTAACATCCATATTCCATTATCTCAAATTGGTTTTATACAGTCATGGTACTGGGCCAACGACATACTCTGAAGGCATAAAGCCAAAAATATACAATGAGATTGTTAATGTCGAACTGAATGGAGACAGGAGAGTCAGCTTTTAAATCCTCTCAAAAATGCAGCATGCTCCACGTAGCAGCACGATTTGCTGGCGCAACATTATATAATGTAACGACTAAACAGGAATATGTTCAAATTTAGCTATTAATAGAGTGAAATAATGTTCCTGCTTGATTTGAACAAAAGCCAATTTGTAAAATGTTACCATCTCTGGGAATTCCAAAGCACAAAACAACTATCTGATGGCACACAGGTATGCCTATGAAACTCCAGCACCGTGCATAAGAATGCACGGTAGGCACAACCCACCAGAGGGCAACAGCGAACCATGCACAATTTGCCAAGAGTTCCATAAAGCGGCAACGTGACATTGGGATGGAATGTCGTGGAGAGCCCTTTTGGTCACCAGGGTTTGTTTGTTGTCAATGCAGTGGACATCACAGAATTGGTCAGGTTGCCCATTGGGTCAGACAGTTGTCCTCCTTTTCCTGCTGCTTTCCTGGCTACCCACGGTCGGCATCAGCAAAACCAAGTCACATCATGCGCCTCCATCTGTCTCTTGTCATTTCCCTCCCTCCGACCGCCACGACAGTTAATTTTAATACCCATCTGTTAATTGCAATCAACGCTGCGATATAAAATTCCCCGGGTGCTCGCAAAGCTCCTACAGCCGTGATGATTTTCTGCAGGTCACCATGGCGACAAAGCATTAGCGAGATAATGCGCGATTTGCTCGAAGCTTGCCATGGCGCGGTGCCACGCATGGACGGCACTTGTCCGGGCATTCCTGCAGCTCATCCCAGGAGCCACAACACAATTCCAGTGGGGCGGAAAAGGCGACGAGGGTTACTGTTGCTTGGACAGGGACAAAAGGCCACCTTGACTTAAAGCTGCCGTTGTGAGCAGAAGCATTTGTGGCACCAAACTGACAGCAACTGAAGTCGAAGTCCCACACGAGTGCAACTGCCTCATCCTTATGGCGCGTGGCCAGGTCACACTTACTTTTCATTCAAACGGCATCAGTGAGGCAAATTTTCTCTGCCAATTCCATGAATGCCTTCAAAATGCGAACACCAGGGCCAACTTTTGTGGTTCCAAAAAAGCAACGAGGCTAAATCTCTGCATCTGATGGCTTCATCACGGTATCTTTCCACGGAAACTCGATCTACACCTCATTTCACACGACATCCTTCGATGTCCGAGCAATAGGCCGAGGCCACAAACTCCACACAGCGGATGAATTAGCTAGCGCACTCGAAAGATGTTTACCACGATAGTTGAAGGCTCGACTTTCAGGATAAATCCATCGCGTATTCCACGTAAATAATGCAAACGAGCTTAACAGCGGTCGGAGTTCGAAGGAAAATGAACCCAAACAAATGTTCGTATCATCGTTTTTTCCCGTCCTCCGATCTCATTGTGCATCTTCAAGCCAATTTTCAATCGGGGCAACTGCTAAAAGCCACTTGCATTGCACAGAAACTGTGCCTTGCATACAAACTCTCAGCTCCAACCGTTAATTAAACATGCAAATGAGGGCGTTAATTAAGTCCCCCTGAAGCAAGCATTTGCTGCATCAATAATTTATTCAAATACGAAGAGGAAAACTAGAAAGAAGAAGAAAAAAAAAACATCCTTTCCAGAACTTTTCAAGTGCAACCAAACCTGCCCATTTCCCTAAACGTCTCCCAGCTCGATTTCCAAGCTACCTCCCTCGCTCGTTTTGCTTGGGTTTCTTCTGAAGGGTGAGGCATTCATTATTTGTGAGCTATTATAAAATGCAAGGCTCGTCACAAAAGAGTGTAGGAAAGTGTGGAGGCAGCACAAAGAGTGTAGGCAGCAAAGCCATGCTGGACTGAAGCCATGCGATGCCTTCATGTACATGTCTGGCATTAATGACAAGAGAAGTGACGAGAAGATTTGCATACAGCTGAAACTATGGGGTCAACACTGTCATCCAAATCTCCCAAGTTGAATTTTAAGTCTCTCTATGGTCGAGGGTGTTGTCTGGGATAAGAGCTCGTTTCTTAGCAATCACTGCCTGTACCGGAATAAATATCACAAGCATTGTGCCACTGCCAGTGATAGGCTCTGCAAGCCCAGCGGGTCCACGATGGTAGTTGGTTAAACTCTAGCGTTACGTTTCGTCAAGCAGAGCTCAAAACAAAAGCATCGGTGGTGAAATCACGTCACTTGACGGAAATCGGCCATTTTGGCATTATGAAGCCGAAGGGACTATTGCTGAGCACAAAAGGAAGTGTCGAAGCACGTTGCCGTTTAACTGGAGCCGTAGTGGGATGGCAATTATACGCTTGATGATCTGTGAAGAAGACCACAGTCAAATTGGCCTCTCTCCGGCCACCAGAGCCTATTTGGGATGATTAAACCGTAATTTTCTGGCCATTTGAGTGCAGAATGCGCAAGGGCACTCTCGAGGGCAGGGCCTCTGAACACTTGGGGTCGACATACTGGTTTCTCTGGAAATAACTGCTGGAATCTTCTGACGTGACTTTTGTCAAAACTGGGAGTGTTCTGAAAAAAAAAAACACATGCTGGAGAAGAAACTGCTTACCATTTATTTTGAGTCGGCTATTTATCTCTGGAAAATGGCCTCGAAAGGCAATAAAATATTAATGGTGAATGAAGCTGAAACACAGATGCTGACTAGCATCATATGACCCCAAATGCGAGTAACATTGGGTAGCATTCATTCTCTCTCTCTCTCTCTCTCTCTCTCTCTCTCTCTCTCTCTCTCTCTCTCTCTCTCTCTCTCTCTCTCTCTCTCTCATCAAACATTTCTCATGCACCGGGGAATGTAACAGTATACAGCCTGAGCCAAAAGTCTTGCATTTCAAAGCTTGTCTTTATCTTGCTGATGATGTGTGAAAGCAGAAAAAGCAAGTATTTCTCTTATACGATTATGTATTTTTTTTATCTTCAAGGCCAAGATGCATGTGTTTAATTGCCTGACCATTAACCAGGCATTTTGGCCTTTGGGACAAGGTACATGTGTATTCGTTTGACAAGCTTCGCATGACCGTGTACTTTCGTCCTTGGGCTGAGATGCGTTTCGTTTTGTCTGAATGTTTGGATTAAAAAACAAAAAAATCTTTTATACTTTAATATAAAAGGCTTTTGGCAAAAGAGAAACACGTACCAAAGACTGAAGCTTTAAAATGCTGGATGGAACACTGCCCTCTAGAGGTCATTGTTAAATTTTGAGAGTTTGTTTTTAAAGCTCTCATTCTGTCTGATGATCTGAAGGGTCATTGAACCGGTCAGTTAGTCAATTAACCAAGACCAATAATAATTTTGTCTGTGTCAAAGTGCAGTGAAAATTTGAAGGAACTAATCACATCGTCCTCTCTCTCTCTCTCTCTGTCTCTCTCTCTCTGCTCTCTGTCTCTCTCTCTCTCTCTCTCTCTCTCTCTCTCCTCTCTCTCTCTCTCTCTCTCTCTCTCTCTCGCTTTCGCTTCCTCCCTTCTCTATCCTCACACTCCTCTCCCCATGTCTCTCGTTCCCCCTCCCTCTTCCACCCTCTCTCTCTCTCCCCCTCTCTATCTCTCTCATACAGTGGAGGCTGAAAGAACAGGTTGTATGTTTTTTTGCAGTACAGTGGAAGCTGAAAATATTCTCCAGTCATATCTACCTATCTATCTATTTGTCTGTCTATCTGAAATGGTCCAGTCCTTTAGTATGTCCGTCCATTCCTCACCTCGATTTCACAGCTGTGCAAAAGTCATTACTCACCAAATGCCACAGCTGTCCAGATTCAATTTTCAACGAACTGGAATGTTACTTTTACTTACGATACTTTTGGATGCGAGTTTTTGGATTAAATTATTTTTTTCTTATATCAAGCAAATCATCGATCCACATGAATCATTACTCAATGACAACTGGACACATTGTATTTGAAAGCATTGGAAACTTCAAAATCCCAAGAAGTGAAAAACAAGCAAACAACAACAACAACAACATGGCAAATGACAAAATAATAATCATTTAAAAAAAAGAAAAAGAGGGATTTATTGAACCTCCTCAAAAATATTTGCAAAACAGAAGGGATTGTTGTGTCCTTCTGTAGCCCAGACATAGCTGTCTAAGTTGCTGTAGTTAAATGCATTTGAACTTTATCCAGCAAGGCATCCATGCTCCTTTGAACCACTAACTCCACCAACGAAAAGCAGAATTCTGGTTGACAGTGGTGGCTTTCATAAGTCGACCCTTCCCACACTTTTCTGTACGGCAATACAAAAGGCACAGCAGCTTGTTCACTCACCACACGTAGAGCCAGGGAACAGCTGGGCATACCATCTTCAAGAGGAGTGAGAAGGAGGGGGGGGAGAGGGAGGGGGAGGGGCGGAAAAGGAAATACGACAAACGACCATGCCAGCTCAGATTTCGTCCTTGTGGGAAATTTTGCAGCAGGTGCAGTGGCTGAAGCTCTTGAGCCCTGCCCTACATCGAAACTCGAAATGCAGTGAAGACTCTGTGCTTAGCAGGTTGGAGATTACCGCTCAATATATAAAACTGCGCTCAGACTTGAGAACACAAAAAGAGGAGGGCTTAAAGTACAAAAAATATTCTCATACACTACCACAGAAGTTTAGGGGAGAGTCTGCACCAAATTAGCTAGTTTGTCATCACAACTTTGAGGCCTTCAGAATTAGGACTTGGACCAGAGTGAAAGGGACACTTGTACGCAGGCGCAGGCAGTGGCGTGCTAGGAGATCGAGTTTCCAAACGCCTCTGCCAAGCAACATTACCTTGATTGGGGCCAGCTGCGCAGCCATGATACATATGGCCAGGGCATGGGAAGGCACAAGAATTCTGAGGATTGCAGCCCATTTTCCTATACTTCTGACATTTTGTAAAGGAGCACCTTCCCCCTTGCCCTGTAATTATACATTATATGGAAAGATGAAAAGATCATTTGAACTTTCCCATTGAAGGAAAGGTTGAAAAGGGAAATCGGCTCAGATGAAATCTATGCCTTAAAATAACAAAGATTGAGTTTAAAAATTTCATCATCTACTCCATCCGTATCTCTCGAGTGCTCTCCTTGATGTACACTCTCCTTACCCAGAATTATAACACTGTTCTGCATCAGTAAGAATTTGTATTCTTTTAAACAAACAAGGCACAGGAAACCAATGGTGGCCTTACATGTTCAGGACCTGTCAAACATAAGCTTGGCATCACAGGGGAGAGGAAGAGGCATTTCTCCGGCCAGGGGTTTCAGCTCATAAAGCAGCAATGGACATCGTTTCCCATGTTTCAAAGGCAATTCCTCCATCCACCCTGTGACGACCTAACCACGTAAACCCTGTGGCCCCCTGGTTTGCTCCACATCTCAGTTAAGTGGCCATGCTTTTTTGGCTTGGAATGGCAACATTCAAAAACAATTTGTTGAATGAGTCCATATGCTGCTGCAAGTAGGCTATGGCATGTGGATTCTAGGCTACGCCATTAACGATGCCACCGTGGCCTACCGGACCACTTGTCAACAATTTTCAGAGACGTCGCGTGTGAATTTTACAGCGCCGGAAGTGAGACCATGCATGTCATGTTCGTGTACAAGACCCAAAATCTCAACTCTGAGTCATCACATATGTTTAAATCGTTAAGATTATTTCTTGGAACAAAAGGAAACCATACTCAAACACAATATTTTTGCAGCACAGCAAATACAAAAGACGAGTTGGCTGATAAAATTTATATGAACACGACATAATCATCATATAAATGTTTAACAGTTACCAACTAGTGAAACATTTGGCCTTCAAAGGAATACCCTCATGAATGGATGCATTTATTCTAGTATTCATGTAATTTATAGAACACATCTTATAAACCTCTTTCTGAAACGCTCTTAGAACCACTATTGGATATTGATTACAGTTTATGAGTGTACCATGCACACACAGTATCATGTAGTATATTTTAAGTATTAACCTAAAATAATAGCCACATAAGTTAGTTCATTTTAAAGTAGACTTCCAATAACGAGAACATAAATGGATCGGCATTATTTCAGTGAACGTTTCAGTTTGACAACTATACAATGCCACTCAGAGCAGGACCTCGAGAGTAAAGTTTGTGATCAGAAACAAGAATGCCAAGCTTTTATGAAAAACTGCCATTATGACATCACAACCATTGTCATAACACTCATCGTTTGAATATTTTAAAACCATATTTTACAAATCCATTTTAGCTTATGAAGATCACAATAGAACCTGGCACACATTGTGAACATCAACACCTTATGTTCTTACATGGCAAGTGACCCGTATTTTGCGGGTTTGGTCAGTTTTCTTTCTTTAAACCCATTTTAATACCGTTAAAACCCGTATTGCATGGAAAGTACGAACAATTTCTAAAACGCAATGTTTAGCTTCCATTTCACTCGCATGGATTCACACACAGAGTGACAGATCTTGAGCGACCTTTATCTGATATGCAAGGTACCACTCTAGTCTGACTATATTGGCTTGGTGACATCATGGGCTTCACCCAACCGACCAATTCCTTCAATCCTCATCTGTACGCATCGTCACATCCTGTCGTCCACCATTTGTCGTCAACCCGAATCAATCGGTAGGCCTATTGGCTTTCCAATTCGCTCTTCGACTTCGAACCGTGATATTTATTGGCACTTTCGAGTATTTTGAATGGTACGATTTGATTCAGGTCGTTTTCGTTCGAAACAGGGTGTCCACAAATTACTGTTCCAAATTCAAACCGCAATAAAAAAACAAAATGATACAATGGGATGCCATGATGCGGTTTGATGCTTGTGAATGAACAAACATTTCTCAAAGTTTTATTGTCAAGATCATCAAATAGCATTCATCACCATTTATCATCACCTGGTCTCTATAAACCGGGTAACACTGCTCTTTATTGTGGGGATGCTATTTCCAGTAAATGTGACGCCGCGTGTCACATGCGACAACTGGAAACGAAAAAAGCAAATAAAATTGACAAATGTTATGTATGTTGTCTTACTTGGAACCTCCTTATCAATACTGATTAGTCAACATATCGAATAGCGTTTTTACCATGTTTGATTAACCCTTTGCATGTTGCATTGTTTACGGCTGCATTGTTCTCTGTTGCTTAATGAATTTTTTTTTCATAGGACTGTGAATTTCAAGTGGTATTTGCAAAAAACACAACTTGGGTGTCAAGTTAGATGGATAACCAAAATTAAAACAACTATAAAAATGGTTCATTTATTTTTATCTCATCGAAAATCTGTGACCGCAGCACGCAAAGGGTTTAAAAACAAAAAAAACAAAACAAAAAAACACCCCTTTTTCTATTCCTACCAACCCGTTTTTTGTCGCCTTCAACGTTTTTTTTTTTATACATTGTCGAGGCTCGTGTGAGAGCTAACACACAACGCACAGTAAGGGGGCCATGAGACAAGAGGATGGGGAGAGGGAAGGACAAAACAAGGGGAACACAGAGACATGAGGAGATCTGTGGAAGGGAGAGGATGGGACGGGGAACAAGGGGTACACAAGATGGACGCTACAGGGACTTTCAGGAAGGAAAGCAGGGAATTTGAAGGAGGTGGGTTTGGGGTGGATTAACGGGGGTATAAAAGATCAAGGTTTTGGATGGGGGAAGATAAGAGGTGGTTGAAACAGCTGTTTTGAAGGCCTGGAGGAAGAATGGGATTGAACAGTGTGGGAGTTTGTTACAAAGGTGGGGAAAAAGAGGAATGAAAGAGTGAAGGTGAGCAGTGATTTGTGTAGTTTCACCAGAAGGGGGTTGCTGGCATACCTTGAGCGCCCTGCAGAAATATGGGGGGGGGGGGGATATATCGCAGACAGAGCGGGGGGGGGGGCGAGACCGGAGAGGAGACGGTAGAAGACAGAAAGACCACCGACCTGCCTGTGGTGAGACAGTGAGAGGCCCAAAGACTCAGCCTCATCGCGGGAGATACCAATGATCTAAATGCCTTATTTCCACAGCGTGAAGCCGAGAAAGGTGAGAGGCAGGCACCAGCCCAGAGGGGAGAGCAGTACTCCATCAGGCTGTGGACGAAACTTGCCATGTATGTATATTATTCTCATGTGCTAAGTTCACATGGGCAAGATGATGTAACATCATTGTGTTAAAGCCTGAATTTTACCCAGCACCTTCCAGATTTGGGAGAAGCACTCAAATTAACCTGTCCATACTGCAACTCTTGATATCAAAGGGAACAAAATGATGTGATCTTTGGTATAATATTTGAAAAATGGATTACTTGTTTAGTTTTGAACAGAGCATTTATCTATTAAATGACATTGTACTAGTAATCAACTCTAGTGTTTGTAGAACGCAATACCCCTGCACAGTGTTCTCGTTTATACAGTACTTCAATTTAAATAAAATAATGATTTTAAAGATTGTTTAAAAAAATCCATACGTTTTGCGCGATTGAAGCAGTCTTATCAATCACCCTCAGAAACCACCCGATTTAACATGTCCAAGTACTACAAAACTGGAGGTTCTTGGAAGTGATAAAAAGAAGGCGATTTGTGTTCCACAGTGAAGTATATCATTAAATTTAAATAAAATAAATATTGTAAACGTTGTATAAATAAATTAATTCCGGAATTTAATCGCCATTTTACCACCATTGTGACGCAGTGTCGATTACACCACCTTATTTATCACGTGACATTCATTATTTGTGCCTGTTGTTTGTGTCTTTTATAATGTCCCTGAAAACCATGTTTCCTGTTTGGAATGATTTTCAATTTTTTCGACTGCCAGACAGGCAAACAGCATAAAAAAAATCCATAAAATAATAATAATAATAATAATAATGATAATAAAAAAAATAATATCGCATCCATGTTCGAAGGAAGCAGTTCAGTTTGCATTTTCAATATGAAACCGGCAGAGCTGAGAAATGAAGGAAACCCATTAGAATTCCCATTTAGAATTTCCTGTTTATAACCCCCTAGAATTACACTTTATTACCCTTTAGAATTAACCATGTTGGGGTAGAAAGGGTCATCTTCATTTTGTTTTTTACAGATGGACGGACGGACTATGTGCGATCGGGATGAACTCAGAGACAAAGTACTGGTAAACTACAGGTTCGTTTTCCGATTCATGTTTAAAATATGACATTCAATTTAAATTAAGTTGTTCCTCGATCATAAACCGGCGTTTGTGGACAGACAGACAGACTGACGGACATTAACCAATTGCTTAACCTCGCTTTTGGCTTCTCGTGCACTGGATGATTGAGTCTATCAATAAGTTTGTTATTATTTTCTCTGAGAAAATAAATACATGATTATATTTTTTACAAAATGTTTGTGGAAGACATTTTGTAATCAGCATGTACATTGTACCAGATACCGAGTGCTTTATAACAGGAATTAAATTATCTCTTCTCTCCCTCTCCTCCTCCCCATCCACTCTTCCCATCCCCCCTCTCTCTCTCTTCTTCTCCTGGTTGTTTATCCCCTTGCCGGTTGTGCTCAATTATTGCCCCACTACCCTACTGTCAATTTGACCTTGCTCTTTCATGAGCCTCGTTATTCTAGAGGAAAAAAAACAACAATATAATGCCTTTATAAAATTAAACTTTGTATTTGTCACAAACTCCTAAACTTTTACTTTCATTTTCTTTGAGGATGTGCAATCGTTCATTGATGAATAGTTGAAGAAAGATCGTTATTAATTTGAAGTATCAATTCTCCAGATGATTTAAATAATAATAATGATAAATCTTCATCTGAAGGATCTGTCTTTCTTACATTGCACATTGAAATTTGTTCATGGATGAACTTTGCTTACTTTCATGATCTGGTTTCGCCTGGTGTTGGCTTTATGGTTATGGTGGTGGGTTTGGGATCTTAGAATCCTGAGTTCAAATCCCCCTTGGCTGTTCAACCAGGTGCGGTTGACTCTGCCGACACCGAGGTAGGCAAAATGAGTGCCAGCTTGCTGGTATCCTGTGTTGGAGTGGACCCGTCCGGTATTGCATCCAGTAGCCAAGGAGACTGCTTCGGCAGCACCAATGCTCTGCACAGAGTGTGGTGGTCCCAATGGATGGATATATGGATTATCCGGATTTAATCGCTTCGGCCTGATTTTCAAATGTGTAAATTGTATGTTATAAAATGACTTCCCAGAAATGAGAATAAGCAATTTGAGCAAATATTAATAAGCAAATAGACAAAAAAAAAATGTAGCTGAAACAGTGAACACACACCACCTCACGTTATCCGCTTGCATGCAGTACTCTACTTAATGGTTCGGCACGCGGACGATGGGACAGTACTAATGACCCATGCGGATAAAATAATGGCCACTTGAAACTGTCCACTGACCACATTAAGCAGGTGGTGACATGAACAAGATCATTTATTTTTGAAAATATACCATGCATGAAACATTAGCCCAATAAGGTAGGTGCTTGAATGATTGAAGAAGTGGTGGTCTCCTTTCAAAAGTACAATGCAACAGTTTTTTTGTGTGTGCAAATTTGATAGTTCCAACGCACTCGATTTTGCTGAGTAGCATTCCCCATGACCCCACTTAACACATGTTTACTCCACCAACAATACTCATTGGCCACCTTCTCCCACTCCATCACTCTATCTCTTTTCCTTGGTCTCAGCCATACAATATTCCCACTTTCCAGTCCAAACCACGAGTTTATTCCCCAATCTTAGGGAGAACTTTGATCATTCAAATGCCATTACAAGAAAGGAAGGAAGACAGATAAAACTAAGGTGTGTAACATGACAATATTACAGCACTGAGTGTGAGACAGGTGATTGGGATAAAACTCAATGATTGTCATCAAAAAAACTTCAAAATGTATCAAACAAAATGAACGTTGGATACGCATCATATTTTCTCGAACAAAAGTTTAACGGCAGCAAAATTGATGGCACGCCATCGCAAGTCCTCACGTTCCCACCTTAAGCAAAGTTGAAAGATGGTATAAAGTTCCACTAGGAATGATCCAACATCAAATTTTGAGTTAAATTTTTTTCCCGTTTTGACCCTTGTGACCCAAATCACCCCCCCCCCCCCCCCCCCCCCCAGGGTCAAATCCAAAAAATCGTTACATATTCCATAGTTCCCCAATTTTGATTGCATCCACAAAGTTTCATTTAAAAATGTTTTATAATGTGCCTGTAATTGCATTTTTCAGTCCTTGACCGTTTGACCTCATCCCAGGGAGTGGGCCCAAATTGACACTGCTCTTTCACCTTTTTACCGTGTGCTGATCATAAACGTGAATGCAACGTTTCTCGTCGTAATACATTCAAACTATTTTAGTTCTAGTTTGTTTAACAAACAAGAATGCACTCGAGGGTTCATGCATGAAGTAGAATAGTTGGATCCATCTCACCCCCAAACCCCAAGCATCCTCATGTGCATAATTGTCAAAACCGAAGGACTGAATGAACAAATTGATCGAAAGAAAGAAGGTTGTTAACAGCATGCCACGCAGGAATTGTGAAGCCAATGATGTTGGCCAAACATCCAAACGATTGACCACATGGCTAACTGAACACCATCGCACGGTGGGATAATGCGACTGTCTGTCCTTGATAGTTACACAAGACAGCTTGGAGTCAGACATCCGTCCTAGGTGCAGGGTCAACAAGGCTGAGCCATGAAACAATCGAGGCTTGTTGGTCGGATCAGAAGTCAATAAATTGGCACGACGATTTAAATCCCACATTCCAGGCATTGCGAAGTCAACCACAACGCCAACAAAAACGCCAAAACGGACCGACACTGCTGCTGGCATCAATAATGCACCGCCACAAGATAAAGCTCTCAACACACGACCAGCACACAAGGACCCAAACACAAGAAGCACCGTGATTAGCATGGACATAGACCACAACACCAATCAACAACACACAGGAATTCCCACCAGAGTATCATGCTAACGCTGCACTTACCACCTCTGAGGAAGAGGACTTATCGGTTCTTGAAACGTTAGGCAACAATAAAGAATTTTAATTTGTTACCACTCAGTGTGCTGCTTTTTCCATAGAAATATAAAGTTTGAGCTGCAAATCTCCCACCACATAATATATGACGAGAACGGCACTCGGTAGAGCGCATACCTCCACCAGGCTGAACATTTTACATTTTGTATCCCACTGATGGGCTGGATCTGCACCCAGACCTTAACTAAAATCTAATCGGCTGGTTCTGGTCACTTCCTCAACTTATCCACCAAGTTTTATCCAAATTCGTCCACAACTTTTTGAGATATTGTGCTATAAATCATTTTTGGCCCTCTCTCTCATTGGCGAACAATCACTTTTATACCGATGTTCACGAAAATACACCACCTGGTGGATTCGTCATGAGCATGAAGTCTATTGCTTTTGAGGTTAAAAAGTCAACATCGGTCAAAGGTCAACAACTTTGTCATATTTCTAAAATCCTCAATTTTGATCCCATTGACGAGAAATTTGAACAGGATTTGCATACCAGCTCACTGAATTCAACCACCAATTATTTTTGAGGTCAACTTAGGTCAAAGGTCAACAACTTAGGAGATATTTCTAAAATCCTCAATTTTCATTCGAATTGACTTGAAATTTGAAGAGGAGTTGCATATTTGTTCATTGAATTCAACCACCAATTATTTTTAAGGTCAAATTTGTTTTATGGATCTCGCAAGTATCGTGATATGCACGACGTCTTTCTTGGTTGTTTGTTTCTCTATCCGATGATTTTCTCTAAAACCGCTTGACCAGGGACCATAAAACCCATTTCGTTATTAAAGGGGAACCCAGACACAATTTATTTTTCTGAAAACCATTGAGATTCATGAATCACGGTCTAATTTGAAAACAATTTTTTTTTTTGCTAATCACAAAGTGTCGAAAAAAGGCCGAGAGTATCGATGTTCGATTTCGCCAGTGATGTCACATCTGGAATCTATATTGATCCGAGCAGCGGTTTTACAAAGAGAAAGAGTGCAGGTCGAGCTCGGATTCTGATTCCGATTCCACAGTCATTAGCAACTGTGATGGTTCTCAGAATGTTGAAAGTGATCATTGGGATTTTGAAGAAACTATTGAAGACAAAATTAGTGATGGAAACACTTTCAGGGGAATTATGGAGCCGTATCGTTTTGAGCCTTGTGCGAGCGATTCCGACGAAGATGGCGGAAGTGTTCATGAAGATGAAAATGCTGGTTACATGATCACTTCAGCTCGGTAGGGTTTCTGTTCAATTGACAGGTCAAAAGGGAGGGATTTTGTATTCATTGGTAAATCGATTTATATATTACTCGAGCAGAAGTACCCGTCATCGCCCGACAGCACAGGCAGTGCCCAGCACACTCGGACAAAATGGGCGACGAATGCTTTGCCCCACTGTCGCAGGCTGACCAGGTGTCTTGTATGTTACGGGATCATCCTGTTTCATGCTTTTTGGCCAGACGCCATTTGTGTCTGCGCCGTGTCCCACCGTCATGTCCATGAGGTGTTGATGTCCCTCCCTCATGGATAGCGATTGTAGACAGGCGAGGAGGGAGTGTGTGGGACGGTTGTGGGGTGATGGTTGATGTGGGGATGGTGGTGGGTATTGTGGGGGGGGTACCATGAAAATTTTAGCGTCCTCGGTCAAATCCTCTCGGAGCAGTCGATGATGCATACATACTTTGTCTCCGGTGTAGCTATAAATAGCCGATGGTTCATTTGATTTGCAGATATTTGTGTTGATGATAGATAATTATTTTTCCAGAGCTCTTGTGGTAACTGGCGAGCAATAGCAACAGGTGTTTGATTTGTTGCTCATATTGTCCGTGTACATATGCTGGTAGCTCAGTAGAGATGGTGTTACAGTTTTGAGCGACGTCTGTTTCTTCTACTTAATCATGGGGATGACACCCTCTCTCAATCGTGGCGGATAACCACAAGATGTAGCCATCTCTGTAACATGTTCCAAGCGACGTCTGTTTCTTCTACTTAATCATGGGGATGACACCCTCTCTCAATCGTGGCGGATAACCACAAGGTGTAGCCATCTCTGTAACATGTTCCGAGCACAAAAGCGAACATTTTGTAGTCCCGATCCACACGGGAATTTTGGACAAACCACCTCCAATTTCTGTCAAACTTCGGGAATTTTGGCCATTGGTGTAGCATGAAATCATCTCGGTTTGTATTAATATACCAGCACTAAGGACGCATCGACTCGGCATACTTGCGGAAAATCGAAAATTATTCGCCATTTGAGTCAAATCATGCCGCGATGTAACCCGGAGACAGCACGGATGTGGTGGTCGACTTTCATGTGTGATGTCACGGATAATCTGAAGAAGAAGATTTTGACTTTTAATCGCAAATTTACCTGTTTTATAATTCAGAAATCGGAAAAAGACGTTGTATCTATTTTGAAGGATATCAAGGGATAGATTAGCGTCGAGGTGGTTTGAGCGTTTGGGTTCGTTCCCCTTTAAGGTCTTTGTTCGAGGAGTACCGGTTGATAATGTTTTTTCCATTACAAATGACCTTGTATGTTTCTTTTTCAACAATCTACCTTATTTAACTACTATTTCTACTGAAGAATCAAGAGATGACAGAATATCCTGAGATTGTGAATTAAATGTGCTTTAATATACTTTTAACATTGTTCTAAACGAACAGAACAGGAATGTTGTTCGCAACAGGGAAAAAAGGATGAAGAGTTTGTGAATTTAACATTCCATCGTTATTTACTTTTCATGTTGTTCTTAACAAATGGGAACAGTAACAACGCAGGCATGTTTTAATTGTTCAGGTATCCCTCTTCATGCTATAGCCGTTTTAGACTATCATTTGTGCCATATTCGAATCACATGTTTAATGCTAATGTTAAAAGGATGTGATGAAATTTTTCGTCCACTGGTAATTCAATTCAAAAAGGGTGCCACGTTTCACGTGTACAATAAAAACAAAAAAGATAGAAATAAAATGATGGGCTGAATGGCCTCCCCCTGTGCCAAAGTTCCTTGTGTATCCTCGTGCAATGTTGTTCAGAAAGGGGGAGGGGAGGACAGAGTGGGATGTGAGGGGGTTGGGGGGCAGAGAGGGGATGGAGCATTGGGAGAGGGTGGTTGAGTCTTTGGGAGAGGGTTAAGGACGTTGTGTTTTGTGTCCGGGGAGGGCGGGGGGGGGGGGTGATTGTTGAGGACTTGGGGTGGGTGGAGTGAGTTGAAGACTTGGGGTGGGAGTGTGGTTGAAGACTTGATATTGGGGGAGGGGGGGGCTTGAGAATTTGGGGTTAGAAAGGGGTTGAGCAGTGGTGTTGGGGAGGAGGGTTGAGCACTTGAAGAATAAAGGGAGAGGGGAGGACAGATAAGTGGGGTGGGGGGGGCAGAGAGGCAACAAAGTTGTGGGTTGGGGGGGGACAGTTGAGAAGGGGGTTGAGGTTTGCGGGGTCGGGGGTTGAAGACTTGTGGGTTTGGGATGGGGGGGTGAGGACTTGTGGTGGGGGGTGGAGAATTCGGATCGAGGGTTGTGGACTTTAAGCAGAGAGAGGGTTTGAAGACAAGGTGGGGAGGTGCTACTCCTCCTCCTCCTCTTACAGTTCTGGGCCAGTTATATTCAGACTTGCTACACACACAGGATCAACATGACCCCAATTAGTGCAGAGGGGTGTTTTTGTCTTTGCCGGTGGTCTTGGGGGGTTTTTAGGGGGAGACGCAAATTCTCTAGGTAAATGTGTATCATGTAGCGCCGCTCCAGGTGGGAGAGGGTATTACACGTCCCCACTCTACAGTGCAGTATTCCTGTCCCCACGTTTTCCAGCGCAGTGAGGGGCTTTGAATTATGCAGTGAGAGGCATTTTAGAGAGATTTTGAATTACATGTTTGAATAAGGATAACAACATAACCCCCTGGCCGCTCCTGGAGGGAGCGAGTGCTTCTAGGTGTTATAATAATGGTGAAACCCATCATGTTGACACACTCACGTTGACTCACGACTGACAGTTGACCTACGATTAAAACCCAAAATTTTTTGCAGACATTTCCCCAGACCTTCAATTATGAATAATACACAAAACCACTATCATTATTTCATATGCAAACACATTCTATGAGGGAAGTTGACAAGTAATCTCTAGTAAAAGCTCTGGATGACATGACTGTCAACAGAAATCCAATTAATCCTGAAGATGCTCATTACGTTCTCGAAGGTGGTGCATTGCTTAAATCAATAGGACATCGATTGAGGTATGCTAACCATCGTGGGAAGCAAGGGGAAACTGACGTTTCGGGTGTTAACTTTTCATCTCTTTTCTGCTCTGATGAAGGGTTAATACCCGAAACGTCAGCTTGTCTTTGCTTCCCATGGCGGTTAGCATCACCCAATCAACATCCTGTTAATCTCATCCATTGTTATACCTGTCTGCCCACACAGATCGACACTAGCTTTCACCAGCAAGACGACTTCTTTATTTCAACATTGCTAAAGACTTCCATGGCCAAAAATGGGTATTATGACATTAATAAGATGATGTAGAGCAGAGTTATGTAACATTTGTTACATTATGCAACAACAGTAACATTTGTTTTCAATGGCTACAGCACTTTCAGTTTCAAAGGTCTGGAAGCATCAAGGCACACAAACAAGTAATCAGTGGCATTCATGTTTGAAGAGGCTTCTCCAGTTATTATAAGTGAAGTAACTTTCCTTGCGGACTTGCTGGGAAAGTATTTGCATAAAAGCAGCCATAACATAATGTTATCAGAAAAAAAAAGTCACGTTTCAGTAGTTGCTGGTATCTTAATTCTACTGACTGACGATGCTAAGAACCAGACTCTGCGGCATAATGGTTGGAGCCCCCGCTCTGAGTCTGTGAGGTCGACAGTTTCAACCCCCGCCGAGTCATCCGAAAGACTCAAAAATGGTACATGGTGCTTCCTTGATTGACGCTCGGTATTAAAAAGGATAGAGCATGGACAATCAATGCGAGCAAGGCAATGGCAAACCACCCAGTGTAACCCTTGCCAATAAATTGCTTCGGCAGCACCGACCCTCAACCTCTGTCAAGAGTATGGTACATTGAAAAAAAACCCAAAAACACAAAACATGTTAAGAAAAATATTTAGATGCAATCTGTCATGTCCAGTGAAAAGAAGAAAAAAAATACATGACAGACACACACACACACACACACACACACACACACACACACACACACACACACACACACACACACACACACACACACACACACACCTCGCTGTGTGACGGCCAAGCTAACTTCAGGTATTAACAGAAAAACTAAATTGCAATTCTAATTTTTTTTCTTTTAATTTCTTCATCAAAGCATGATGTTAGTGTTGCATTTTGGTCGTAGGGTCGAGTGACGAGATGTTGGTGGTACATGCCCTTAAATCTCACTTTAAGTCCAACAGCTTTGCTCGATCTCCGGTGAACAAAAGACCAGGACTCTGAAATAGAAAATCAGAGATACTTCAACCTGAAGACAACTTCTAAAGACCACCACACACCGAGTCGTTATGTCTGCGTGAATCCCAGGCGATTCGCCTCGATGTCAGTTGCACAGCAACCAAAGGTAACCTTTGATTCGCTTCATAATTCAATGCTACGTCGCATGGGACTCGCTAGTGACTTATTTTCACCCAAATATCACCCTGGAATCAGCATTAAACAGGACATGTTCCATTCCCTGAACAAACCACCAATCATTTACTAAAACCTGTTGCTAATACCTCTGTGTTTGCCACGATATCTCCAAGGGATTTCCGGACATTAGACGCCCTCTTGAGCTCGGGTGAGTTCTAAGGTTTAAAAGAGTTGTCCACTTCTTAACCATCAATAAAGAGTGGCAGATCAATCGATTTTTATTTATTTATTTCAAATCCCAGAGTTTAAGAATGCAGGTAAACGATGGAATTCGCTTGCAGAAAATTGTCCCAGAAAGCACCTGGGATTTATGTGTGCATGTTCACATAGCAATAAGCAGATGGTGAAACATAACGACGTTTTCAATATTAGATATTATAATGTGCATATTGCAGTGATGCGATCCTCCCTCCCCACTTTGGAAGATGGGAGGCACACGATGCCCACAGTGTCGGATGAAGACCACTCGGTGATCAAAACATTGGAACCTGAGCCTTGCCTGCTGTGCAAGCCACACCAGTTGCTGGACCTCCATTTTAAAATATGGATTTCCCCAACGTCAACCAGTAGTTTTTTTTTGTGTGCTCCTACACCTGTTGAACATTATTGCGAATGTTTTTCATTACTCGTGAATTGCCCGAGATTCATGCGGATAAATTGCCTTGGTGCGTGGCTGGCTTAAGGAATTGTGTATTGAAGAGCAGACCTACTTTACGGTGATTATCTTCTCTCAACTTTTAAAAATGAATTAATTAATAAACATGCATTTGGATTGTCCTTGTGATTTTTCTCGACAAGACACCACCAATCAAGAGATATTAAAGTGCCACAGAAACGATCGTCAACCTGGGTGGAGAAAAATGTGAACCAATTGCATTCATCTCAAAAAGCATTTAAATCAATTGTCAAATGAATATGATGACCACCAATTAAAAACTAAACAGGCAAATTATAACCTTGTCACTCAGACACCGGGCACTGCTCTAATATCATGCCGTGAATGAAATGACTCACCAAGCAGTTGTGTCGAGCTATAGAGAGCAGTGTGGAAGTGGTGATTCACAGCAACAGTGAATTGTCGTTTCAGTCACTTCCAAAACCATCGAGCAATGAATGATGACAACACTGACGGTGCTTTTCGTGTGAACATATCAAAGCTGTATACCCATTAAACGGTTACTTGATTATTAAAGTTAGAGATGAGACGAGGCTTTCTGAAAAGTAAGAAAAAAAAGAGTGATCCAAGCTGTTTTGAAAGGAATTCAGAGCGAATAGACAAAGGGAGATAATTTCACAGACAAGGAGGGATAACTTGATAAAGCACAATTAGAGATGGGTTTCAATCTACCAGGGTGATCCAAAATCAAGTCCTTATTATAAATGTAGAAATACTCCGTTGTTATTATTAGGTAGAGCACGAGTATCCCCACGTTTTTTTGAAAAAACACGGGGACATATTGTAATCGGCTCTGTCTGTCCGTCCGTCCGTCACGCTATCTCCTCCAAAGCGGTTTTGCAGAAACTCAACAAACTTGGTAGTTATGATCACCACATGGAAAGAAGGGGCCAGAGCAGTTGTATTTTGATGCCACCCTGGGGGCAGGGTCAAAAGGTCAAATACCAAAAAATGCAATTATGGGCTAACTAGAAGGGCACCCGGTACATCGCATACCTCCGCCAGGCCGATTAGTTTACGTTTTGTATCCCACTGTTAGACCGGATCTGGATTCGGACCTGAGCTAAAATTTAATCGGCTTGTTCCTGGCACACACCCGTGTCCACCAAGTTTCGTCCGAATCCGTCCATAATTTTTTGAGATATCGTGCGATAGATCGTTTTAGCCCCATCACTCAATGGAGAAGAATCACTTAAAAAATTCTCGGATCCGGATTCGGATCTTCGCCAAAATTGAATCAATTCTTCCTTGATACACTACATACCTAACCTAACCTGCCCACTTCAATATACATACCTAACCTGCCCACCAAGCTTCATCCAACCTCGTCCACAACTTATTGAGATATTTTGTTCACAAACAAACAAACAAACAAGCAGTCATAGACTGGTACTTACAAAATCTTCAACTTGACCTCTGACCTTGTCTAATAAAAGCTGTCTCTAGAGAAGGTAGCGACGCAAACCAAGAAAGTTCTACGATAATTCTGTACCAAACCATCAAAAATCGAATGTTTGACCTCACTGTGACCTTGACCTTTGACCGATTTTGACCAAAATCTAATCAGCACCAGCCATCACCCTCCTGAATCACGTGGTGTAATTTGACATTGGTAGCTTCTTCCGTTCTCGAGTTATCGTGCCTACAACACAAACACACAAACACACACACAAACAAACAAACACACAAACAGATGACGGAAGTCATCAATATACTTACGAAATCTAAAGGGTTGAAAACATAACCTCCATCCACCTTTGGTGGCAGAGGTAATGAAACTTTGTACAGTATACGGAATGTGCCACAATTTTTTTGATTTGACGTCATGTTTGTGCCCCAGGGGTGGAGATTTAGGGTCACAGGGGTCAAAATGGAATTTTTTTTTAACTTTAAATTTGATATTGGGTCATTCCTGGTTGAACTTTTAGCCATCTTTCAACCTTCCTTTAGGTGATTATCATGGGGATTTGCGATGGTGTGCCATCGACTTAGCTCTGGTTTTTATTTATTTTTAAAAGCTTGTTTATTGCCATTAATATTTTTTGTCTTTGCTTTTAGATTGATCCATTATGGCCGAGAGATTAACTGTTGCTCAAAGAGCGCCAATTGCTGCACGGTTTGGCACTTTGAGATTTGGCAGTCTGTAATTGCAGTTCAAAGATGGTGGTGGAAATAAATGGGAAGACATGTTACTTTGGATCCAAAAACGATTAAAAACCATCACGAAAAGCTTATAGCATCTGGATAAGTCAAGTTATAAGTTATAGCATAATGCCTGGTGTTGGCTTAATGGTTATGGTGGCGGG
>CM068962.1:108542540-108553071 GCA_035128595.1 Eptatretus atami | reverse complement strand
GGTGGGGGGGAGGCTATATGCTTTATCGGCCTAGGCCGAGTGAATCGTAAAGTCAAGGCCATTTATTCCTGATACATGAAACACCCTGCAACCCAAGCCTACAGAAAAGACTTTTTGGAATGCCGGCCACATTTTCCGTTCCAATCGTCAGGTAACTTTGGTAAAACATTCTCCATGGGAAGGCGCTCCTAATTTGAAAGGTTTGTGTCAATCGCTCAAACTATTGCAGAGAAAACAAATTTAATAGCGAATAAAGCTGAAAAAGTGAGGGCGGAAGAAAATATACCAGGAAGTGAGGGCCTCAGCCAACGTTCCACAATGTGGTCAAGGATGGTTGTGGATGCCTATTACTAAAATATATACTGTATATATTTAAAGTGAGGATGGGGAAATAAGATAAAGGTGAAGAGTGTGAAAGGAGCACACTAAGTGGAATGAGGCATGTGGCATCAGAGCAGAGACAGAATTGGCACTCCCACTGGCTGAGGCCTTGGGGAGGAGGCCAGATACTCACAGGAACATGAATTTGCCAATACACCACAACAATACAATAATACACCGTAAAACACAGAAAATTAGATGTAAAAATTACCCCCGTGTGGGGGTGACGGTCATCTCTATAATGTTTTTTTACTATCATAATCGATGAACCGTTGCCAGATATCTCCTAAAATGACAGACTAGATAGGTTTTGAAAATGGCGACTTTCACAACTTTCGTGACCTCGTGACCTTGACCTTGACCTCAAATCCGGGAAAAAATATGTCGTTGGCTATCACTCATCGACCTCCACCCACATACCAAATTTCATCAAGATCGGAAGTAAAAAGTTTTCTTTGTACCGGGAGGTGTTTTTGACCATCTTCCAGGTTACGTGGCGGCCAAACGGGACGGAAATTCAAAAATCTGTCCGGTTGGATACAAGATAATATTTTTTACTATCATAATCAATAAACAGTTGCCGAGTATCTTGTAGAATGGCAGACTAGATAGGTTTTGAAAATGGCGATTTTTATAACTTACGTGACCTCGTGACCTCGTCCCTGACCTTTAACCCGGACAAAAGTTATATCGTTGTGCAACACTCATCGACCTCTACCCACATACTAAGTTTCATCAAGAACGGAAAGAAAAATTGTTGACGGACGTACGGACGGACGGACATTTGGTCCGGCTTTATTAGGTCATCTCGGTAGAGATGACCTAAAAACAACAACATCGAGATAACATGATAACAGAAAGACAAGACCTAGATGATGTGGAAAACTTAGCCTTGATGAACTGTAAGAAGGCAGATCGAGCCAACTTTCAACACACTTGCACTTGAAAGAGTTCATGTACAAACTCCACCACAAGCTAGACATCATTGTATTAAAAAAAATAAATTAAAAGTCTCTTAACCCTACATGTAATAAACCTACAAATGAGATTATTAACAAAATGGAATTAACTTAACTGTGCTTTCCTCCATGAGCCCCCTCCACCCCCAACACGAAGCAGTTATCGACTCACCAACTGCCGAACATCAACCTGCCGACGTCCAGAGCAGTTTAATTTCAATAGTGATATAAGGATCAGAAAGGAGATTGCAAATAGAACACATGGACATTAGATTACATCATTGTACTTTAACCTGAATTACAAGGACATTAATAAACAACGGACAAATGTGCAGCATATTGAAAGTTGATGTGTCGTGTTTCAAATCTCGCCAGTCGGTTTTGAGTCGAGTATCGATTCTCACAGCACTAAGTATCAATAGCCACATGCTGACACAGGAATCCCACACATCCCAACCATTCTTTTGTCCGGAACTGCCTCCCTTTGTCCATCCAATCCTCCTCTTGTCCGTAGTTCTTCAAGGTGGCCACTGCTCATTTCAACGTTTCTAATAAAGTGTCAAATCCTGTCTCGATCACGATTCGTTTGATCCTGTCTCCATCTGTATATGTATTTGCTCGTCCCGTGTCATCGTGTTTTCCACCATCCCAATGCTAGTTCATGACCCCTTTGCCATTTGTCGTGGTGCTCTTCCAGCAGATTCAATCTACGTATCAAAACTTCAATACTCCATCGCTTCCAGTTTTGTCTTTAAAACTGCAAGAAAAACTGGTTGTCAATTTAAACTTCGCTTGATCATACCATTTTAAGACTTCAGTTTAACCTCTTCCAGTTGATGATCTATGATGTAATATAATAATAATACTACCATTCCTTTTGCACCGCCGAGGCAGTTTCATTGGCAAGGAGTACAGTCCTGGACAGGTCACCACTCCGACGCATGTTACCCCAAATGGTTATTGCCCCAGTACACTGGCACTCGTTTCGCCGACCTCAGAAGGACGACAGGCTGAGTCAACCCCACCTGGTGTTAATTCAACAGCCGACAGGGGATGAAACTCAGGACACTTAGGTCCCACGCCAGCCACCTTAACCGCTAATTCAACACCAGGCTGATCTAGGATGTGCAAGCTCATATTTATTTCAGTTATCATCCGCATATCTGTGGTACATAAAAGTCCTTGGTTTTCATGTCTTGAGTCGAAGTACTTCGTAACCTTAAGAGTAGATATTAAAATGCCATTTATCATTTTAATTGCTGTTCAAATAAACTTGGAATTGATTGCAAAATCGACTGTAGCAACATGTACTGATTATAAAAACCAACCTTTCAAATACTGTTTCATTGTGAAAGCAAATGGACCCCAAATAACCTACAACCACCATTGTAGTTTTAAGCATCATCAAACAGATTGCTTCAATAACCCCCTCATCAAATTTACACTGCCAAGGCTTTTAACAAGGTTTTTAATTATCAAAAGCATAGTTTACAGGTAGGCCTTGAGGAAATGGCTGACGAGGGAAAGCCACCGCACTCGATTCGGAGCAGCTCCACGATCGGCTAATAAAGTTTCAAATATATTTTTAAGCCAAAAGTTTATATCCCCCCCTCCCCTCCCACACCCCCACAATGCCATCACCCATTTATATGGTAATTGACTTTACAAGGTGTTCAAATATCAATGCATTGGATTAAATAATAAAATACAGCAAAGGAAGAGCGCTGGGAAATTCACATTTAATGAAATGTGTCCAGGATCTCAGGCGGTGGGGGTGGAAGTAGAGCGGTGGAAACATTTTTTGTTTCTAATCCCAACAGTGTGGTATTCTGCATTGTATTAGACAACAGAATGAGAATGATAATTATAATCCAAAACTAATGCATTGTGTGTTTTAATGATTTTACTTTAAATATTTTTGGCAACCATCGACTGATTCTGCAACCGGAACGGACGGCTTCAGCTCTGCTGTTCTTGCACTACCTCTCTCTGCCATTTTCACCTTATCATTTACCCTACCTAGATCATCTTCCATCTGTATGTAAATCAGCCAACATCACAGCATGACATAAAAAAATGTGTAAAAACCGATCACCATAACTACAGACCAATCACCTTACTTCCAATCATCAGCAGGTTAGAGAATCCATCACCATAGTTGAGATGAAATCCTTCCTTTTCTCCAACAGCTTCATCTCAGATCATGATTTAGATTGAAACCAGGTCACTCTGCCTTGGACATGCTGTTTCTATTCTCCAAACACTGGATGGAGCCCCTCAATATCAGACATGAGATCAGGGCCGTGTCTAGTCCAGACATATATCATGCTTTCAATATAGTTTGGCATCCCTTCTTGCTCTCCAAACTCTCTGCCTATGGTATCCCAGGCCAACTCCACACATGGCTTTTGACTTCTACTCTCGTCGCCAAGATGTGGCTCTCAATGGAATCCTTTCATCTCCTCTTTGAGTCAAGGCTGGAGTGTCCCCCAAGGCAGTGTTCAAGGCCCAATATTATTCCTAATCTTCATAAATGATTTCTCCGACTCTCTGGAAAATCATCTTTATCTCTTTGCCGATGACTCCACCCCCTGCCATGACATCCCTCATTTTGCGGACAGACAGGCAGCAGCCTCTTCCCTCTCTCCAGACCTTCATGAAATAAAATACTTGAAATATGTCTTCCAATCCTGAGATATCCTACATACTCACTTTTTCTCTGTCTGAAAGGACCGTACCACAAATCCTCCCATCTACTTTCTTAATAACCCTCTCAAAGAGGCTCTGTTACTCAAACTCTTGGGTCTCACTATCAGCCATGATCTTTCTTGGGCAAACCACATTTCAAAGTTGGCCTCCAAAACCAGTCGCCGACTGGGCATCCTCCACCGTGCAAAGCCCTTCCTTGTCACACCTAAACTTCTATCCACAGCTTGAGGAGTACTGCTCTCCCCTCTGGGTTGGTGCCCCTGTCTCACAGCTTGCTGAGCTTGATGCCATGGAAACCAAGGCCTTAAAGGTCATTGGAATATCCCACGACGAGGCTGAGTCCAGGGGCCTATCAATTTCCCATCACAGATAGGTCGGTGGTCTCTCTGCTTTCTTCCTCCACTTTCCCGGTCTTGCATCCTCTGCTCTCTTTGGGCTTGTCCCCCCAGAAACCCCCTTCTGGTGTAACTACCTAAATCCAGGATCACACCTGCAATCATCTGTTCCTCTTTTTCCCATCTGTGGAACTAACTTCCACATTCTCTTCGATCTCATTCTTCTCTCCTGGTGCTGAAGACAACTTTCACCACAATCTCAAGTCATCCCCACCCAAATCCATGATATTTCTTATCTCCGTTAAACCACTCCCCCCACCACCAAATTTCCAGGGTTTTTTTTTCCTCCTGAGACTTTGCTTCTGTATCCATATTATACACCCCTGCATTCTCCCCTATTCCTCATCCTTACCCGCATCCCTTGTTGTCCGTTTCCGTTTATTTTGTCCTCCCCCCTGCTGTGTCTGTCCCCCCTGCTGTTGGCATTTCCCCTTCTCTTTCTGCCATTCCTTTTGTTATGCTGCATCCTGATATGTTCTGTGTTTTAGCTCTTCTACGAGCCTCGTCTCAGTATACAAAAAACAAACAAAATAAAACTGGAGAGTTTATAGAAAACCTTACCCCACGCAGGCTTGAGAGAAAAAAAAGGGCGTAACAAGGGTCTGTGAGTGGCAAATTTGATTGGTCATGACGATGTAAAATGCTGCAATATTTTGTCCCAGTACTGCAAAACGGAAGGTTTTGGAAAGTGCTAAAAAGGCGATTTGTCTTCTGCGGTGATCAAGTATAATTAAATTGAAATAAAATAATTTTTTCAAAGTTGTAGGAAAAAAAAAACTTTTTTCACAAGCTCACCGCCGTTGAAGCAGCATCTTTTACACCACCTTATTTAACACGTTACATTAGTTAGTCGTGCTTGTTGTTTATGTCCCTGATGACGTCTTTAAAAACATTAAATTTCATGTTTGGAATGGTTATCAATTTTGTTTGACTGCCAGACAGGCAAGACGGAGCAAAAAAATATATTATCTCACTCCTTTGTGCACATGCACGATCGGGACAAATTCAGAGCCAAAGTTCCGCTAAACTACAGGTTCATTTTCTGATTCATGTTTAAAATATAACATTCATTTGGAATTAAGTTGTTCCTTGATCATAAACTGGCGTTTGTAGACACACAGGTAGACAAGATGAACCATTGCTAAACCACACTTTTTGCTTTGAGCGCATGGGGTAAAAATAAGATATTTGTTTCTGGTCCATTACCTGAGCTCAGAAGCACCTGGACAGAGATTGAACTTTCAAACTTGATTCCATCCTCTAAAATCTGGGGGCACCTTGTTAAGTCTGTCTCTGGTGTATGCTCCCCTTCCATTTCTTCAAATGGAACCACAGTCAATTCTGCTCGTGAGAAGGCTGAATGTCTCATTTCTGTGCTTGCTTCCAAATATTGTGTCCCAAAAGCATCCTCTTTTTTTTTCCTGCCTGTGGAACCAACTTCCATACTCTCTTCAATCTCAATCTTCCCTCCAGGTCTTCAAGACAGCTGTTCATCACTATCTCAGATCATCCCTGATCCAAAACCATGATCTTTTCTACTCTTGTTAACCCTACCCTCCATTCCACCCCAATCGCTCTTCCTTCCAAATTTCCAGTTTTCCCTCATGAGAATTTCCTTCTTTATCCATCATGTCCATCCCAGGCATCCTCTCCTGCCGCCCACTCCTCACCACCGCCCACATCCAGACTTGTTTGTCCAAGTCTCCCTCTATCTTGGTCTTCAACTCTGCTATTGGTGCCCCGTCCCCTCTCTCCACTGTTCCTTTTTGTCCAGGTATGTCCTGATCCGTTCAGTGTACAAGCTCTTCCACGAGTGTTGACTGTCTACATAAATAAATAAACAAGAAAAAGACGTCGTGCAGAGCACGATACTTGCAAAATCCATTCCCCTCTCCAAATCTTGCCATGGACACATCAAATTGTCCATTTCATCAAGATTAAAATTGACAATCTTAATCAAAGGTCAGGTCAATCAGGTGAAAATTGATTATTTTTCAGATTGAAATTGATGATTTTAGATGTTTGACCTTGAGTTGACCTTTTTGACCTCAAAAGGAGTTGCTTTCCCAATTCAGTGATGCACTATGCAATTGCTGTTTAATATTCAAGTTAATAGGATGTAAATTGATGATTTTTCAGATGAAATTTGATGATTTTGGAAATTTGACCTCAAAATCAATAGGCTTCTCAGTTGAGATGATCTCTACAACTTGGTAAAGTTTCATGACAATTGGTTTAGAATTGTGACCTGTAGGCGATTGACAGATGACAGACAGACAGAATAACAAAATCGATTGACCAATATGCTTGAAAAATCTTCGATTTTGCAAGTGAAAAAAAAATCACAACTGAAAATGTGTCACTATTTTGTGGGGCACACTGCGAAATAAACTCCACGGTCCTGCGAGGAGAAAATTAATACCAAATAGCAGGTAGAAAATCATGTTAGCTCAAATCGCAGGTAGAAAATCATGTTAGCTCAAATGCCATGCAGAATTGAGGACGTATTAGGACTCTTTTTGTAGGATAGAAAAATAAATTAATGGGGTCAGAACAACACACACACACTTTTGTATGATTCAGGACATTAAAGTCAATGTGAATGGTTCAGCAATAATCTCCAATGTAGAGTTTTAACTTTCAAAATCTGTCATTTTAAAATAAGAACAAGAAAAAGAGCAATCAGAGATTGTCGACCCTCACCAGGACTTGTTTTGTGTGGAGTTTGTGTATTTTTTTGTCATGTATTTTGTGTGGTGTTTGTGTATTGGTGTGTGATGTAATTATTAAGAGACATAATTAGAACTGCCACTTTATAACTGCTGGAAGTGATGACCAGGTACCAAGATGTCCCGCTTTGATCGGACACTTGATCCTGTACCCATGACGTTTATTATTATTCAATTGAATTAAAAAATGGGATTAAAATAGTTTCAATTATAATCAAATGGAAGATCAAACAGGTACAGTCCTGAATTGGAGTAATCAGAAGGAACCCAAACAAGCAAAAAGCAAAGATGAAGGCATCAGGAGGAACCTGGATAGGATTCACATTTCAGCTGATACTACTCTAACTTCAAACCCATCCAGATACAGCCAAGTGAGTCCTATTCAAAAAAAAATTAAAAAAAATGAATAAATCAAAAAAACACAAAACAAAAAGAATCCAGATCAAAAAATTAAATAATTCTGGCTGCCAGACCATGTGTCCATTCAAGTTGAAATTGTAAACGTGTATTCCCCATCACGACTAGATCATAATTGTGAAGTTTCACATCAATTGGTAAAGCAGTTCCAGAGAAAACATGATTTAATATTTTTCTTCAATCCAATATGGCTGCCAAACCATGTGACCTATCAATTATTCCTAAACAAACTCGTACACCCAATGCTTGTGGAACATTTGTGTGAAGTTTCCCCTCGATCTGTCTAGCCATTCTGGAGATTTTTTTTTATAGGTTTTAGGGTAAATCCAATATGGCTATCAAATCATGTGACCGATGACATCATATGTGTGAACCTTTTGTTCCTCATGGATAGGTGGTCATACGTGTATAGTTTCGCCTCAATCTGTTCAGCCACTTCAGAGAAAAAGATTTTTGAAGGTTAAAAAAAAAACAAAAAAAACCAATACGGCTGTTTCTATTCTATCTCCATTCTATATCTAAAAACAATATGGCCGAATCACGTGACCCAATGACATCATATTTTTCCTGTGGACCATTTTATCACTTGATGACCTTCAAAATTTTTCATACTGATCAGATGTGGCGTTCTACGTAATGCAATTATGACGTCATAACGAAGTCACCTATGACGTCATAAGAATCCCACCGATTCCCCATGAGGAGTACTTGCCGTGTGCCAAGTGTAATTATTTTCCTTGGTGCGGTTTCAGAGATACAGAGGTCCAAAGTTTCTCCATTTTTCCAACATGGCTGCCACACCACGTGACCTGACATAATTACCAATGAAACATTCTACATGTGCGGTCGCTCCGATGGTGAGAATTCGTCTCAATTCGAAAAGCGGTTGCGGAGAAAAACACTACAGTTCTGTGCGGACAAACAAACAAACAAACAAACAAACAAACCCAAATGCAATGCCCTCTCCTCCGGCGAGGGCAACAAGTAGAAGTCCTCATCGAGGATACAGGCACCAACCACAGCTTTAAAATGGTGTCTAACTGGTAATTATAGCATTTTGAACTAACAGCAAACAATTCAAGTAATCTTCGACCCATTTCAAGAATAAGAAATTCTTCCTTTTAAATTAAAAAAAACAAACACATACAATAAAAAGGAACCAATATTTAGTACCCCATTATGAGATGTGCATTTCCTCAATGGTTATCGTTTTGGAGGGGGCCATGAAGCTGGCTGTCTCACATGCTATCACTTCTTAATGGATGTTAATTGCACCATAACACTTCCTTTAAAAAGGTAGCCGGTGTATGTCAATATCCTGGACAAATCAATGTGTGTGTGTGTCGTCTGTTGGATGAGTGTTAGATGAGTGTCCCACCTGCTTGCATTATTTGGTGGATGTTAAAGATCCCACGGTGATCTTTGCAAAGAGTGAGCAAGTTATCTCGGGCACCCTGAACAAATTACAAATCGCTGCCCTGACTGACTGCTGGAAAGGCAACGACAAACCACGTCTCCTCCATAACTCCAAAACCATGAAACCTCGCGACCCCAAACTTTGCATACATACTAAGGGAACTCCAAGGTGGTGCATGATTGAAAACTGGGCGTTTGGGTAAATTTAAACACCCCTTTGAAGATAATTTAGGGGGTGCTCATCATGAAAAACAAAAATTCGCCTTGCAAAGATGGCGTTGCACCATCTTGTTCAGCCCTCTGTCAGCTCGCTGGCGTCTTAAGTCACCATTTTGTTCGGCCTGCTCAACAATGCCTTGATGTGGAACAGGCCACAACGGTTTCGCAACGATAAAGCGCTCATATGTTTTTTTTAACCACTTTCCTCACTCATAATGCCCGGTCTTCATACCTACTAACCGCTGTATCCTGTACATCGCTTTTGTCACAGTACCATAGTTTTCAAATTCGGAGTTTGGAGTGATTTTATGCTTTATATGATGCGATTTTCCACGATGACCGCTAACGGACAAATTAAAATATATAATCAAAATAGGATTTCGGCTTTGAGGATCGGATTTCGTGGACTAGTGACGAAATGTGGAGTGAAATCTGAAGGTGTTAAGAAATTTGTGATGTTTTTGTTTTTGTGGGTGTGTCACATGACCAATCAGGTTACTATTGCTTGCCAAGCAAGCCGTTCCTTAACCGTTTCATTAGAGTGCTTGCTTGAGTACTTAAATCACTTGGCGAGCACTCTACTAACAGCTTGGTTGTTTGTTTGCAAGCCATGGCGATACATGGCAAAAGTACCAGCATTGTCACTCCGCACGGTCCCTCTGCAAGATACAACCAAAAATACATCGATCCACAGACAAAGTTCAGACCCCACCTACCTGTATTGGGCCCAGCGGTGTATCGAGCGGTGCCTCACCCACCGAAAATGTTGCAAAATTTATTTTATTTTATTTTTACACACCATTTCCCCTTTTTGTGCGATCTGCTTTCATTATACGACCCGTCACTTTGACATAGATAAAAACATATAAAAAAAATTCAACTTTTCGTTTATTATTATTATTTTTTAAAGTTTCTTCAACCATTTCATTGGAGTGCTGGCTTCAGTGCTCTACAAGCTTCCATGGTGATACCATGGCGCGGTTCTCTGTGGGGATATCCCCGCAATTAGGAAGGCAAAATAAATTAGAGGATTATAATGAGTAAAGCAACGGGACAAGTGAAATACGAGTTCAAGAGATAATTGAAAAATGTTTTCAGTGGTTGCAAAGCAATGAATCCCCACAAAATGGCAGGATAGCCGAGAGGTACGTGAACTCGCTGTGCTGTCTAGCCTGGGTTCAAATTCCGACTCAGCTATAAACTGTCATCCCGTTATTTCACAGGCAGCGTGATTCATCAATTTGTGTGTCGTCTCTTGGACGGACATTAAACTGGCCATCACATCGCCTTCTCCCCCCTCCCCTCA
>CM068962.1:108531877-108542154 GCA_035128595.1 Eptatretus atami | reverse complement strand
GTCAGCGAAGGGACGGGTTATATATGCTAGTGTTTTAATAAGCAAGAAAAGCAGCTCGAAGCAGGTGCAAAAGGATAAGAAAATTGTTGGAAAATCTTTGTTGACCACACATCCGGTAATAATATAAACACATGTAATGTAATTGCTGTTCACCGTGGGATAATCGACCACAAAAATGAAGATATGAGGTTGATGCTTGAAGCCAGCAATGACATCTCTTCACAAGAAATGTGTGCTGACAGGATGGCCTAGAGGTACGCACACTCGTCTTTAAGCTGTCTAGCCTGGGTTTGAATCTCGATCCAGCTGTAAACGGTCACCTGGTGTTTCACAGGTGGAGCGATTCATCAATACGTGTTGGCGATCCAGTCTGCCGACATTAGCTGGTGGATGGTAAAGATCCTACGTTGTCCTTCGCGAAGAGTAGGTGAGTATTTGCCGGCATCCTGGCCAAATTACAACTACCTGCGCTGACACAAGCTCTCTACTGCTGAGCAAACACACCACTGAAAAACTGAATTAAAAAAAGGAGAAGATAGATGAATGTAAACCTGAAAAAGTATAACAAAATAAATAATGAAAGTTTTAATAGCAGAAGTTGAAAAGATATAGAGAATACAAGCGTTTTACAATGACGACTTAATTATAATATCATCACAGCATTAAATAATGCGATAGCTCACACTCTTCATAAACGACACTGTCGGATTATTAAATGTCCATGAAGTAATACTTCCAAATGGATTGCCAGCTTAACATCTGTCCTAGGGATGGTACACTTTGTGATGCTCTGTCCTGCCTGTGAAGCACCGATCAGAGTATGTACAGTTAAGCCAAGAATTGAACCCAGACTAGACAGCTCAAAGAGAAGTGCAGGCCCTCAGCACCATTTGGACGGACGGACGGACACACACACACACACACACACACACACACACACACACACACACACACACACACACACACACACACACACACACACCACACACCTCGACAGTGACCAGCACACACTGCATTTGCTGAACGAGCCTGTGCCACTTCGACTACCACAGTTACTGCAGTACAACTACAAAATGTACTGTAGTAACACATTAATATTTAACTCTAGTACTATATAGTTACTATAGTTCTACCATTGGGAATGCTCTTGCCTGGGACAAATAATTTTACACAAAGCAATGGGGTTCACAAAAGTTTGTAAATATGTAGTCAAGTTTTATTATCCCTTTGTGAAGATTTTCGATCGTGATACATTCTTATTGAAAAATATTCACACACCTTAGAGGAATGAACTTAAAAAAAAATAAAGAAGTCATCAAATAATTATTCTTCAAGCATTTCACGAAACTCAGTGAAGTCGGGACAAAATCTACACACAGTCAGTCAACCGAGAAAGATCCTTTTTTTAAAGACAATTTCTCATAAAAATGTCACGATTGCGTAAACACGGAGCATGAACGAGTGACTTGAGAAAAGTTGCAATTTCTTTCTTCCATTACTGAAGTTACATGAAAGCATGGCAGCAAGTGAGCGATCATTTGTAGATCCATTTTGAAAATGAGCAGTCAAGCTAATTGCCGTAATAAGCTCTTTCCTGTTTGGTTTTCCTTGCAAACCTCACTTCGGTTGACATTGTGAAATGTCACTAATATTAGAAACAGAAAGCGAGTCAAATAAAGCGTAATGATTGAAACATCAAATAAATGATCAGGACCTGTAACCGGTATATTGGCACAAGTTCATCTCTCTCACATTTATTGTTCACTAGCAGGGGATACCCGGCGCTACCCCAGGGGAAGGAATACCTGGCAATACCCGGGAGTTGGGGGAATACTGGGCACTGAACGGGGAGAGGGGGAAATCTGGCAATGTCCGGCTGAGTGAGCTTTTCCTGGCGGTGGTTTCAGGAGGTGTCGGACATTGAAAAGCTATGGAGTTATTGGCCTAATGGCGGTTACCTCTTGCCTGCGGCAGCACTGCCTGACCCCACACCCCAATATACGCTTCATAAGCGGCCTTTGGTGGCATCACGATGGATGTCAAGGCCATTGTGGTGTTGCTTAAAACCTTGCCCAGATTCTGAAGGACCGATACCTAAAATTTGGAGCCTCCAGGTTCTACAGTTTGGCCGTAAAAGAATAACAAACAAACAAACAAACGTACAAACAAACACATAAACACTTGGGAATATTGACAAAGATAAGGTGGTGAATGGCCTGCCCCAAAACATGGCCTCTTACTATTGGAGGGGTCTCCACTCCCCACCCCCTCCCCACAAAATATTGCAGGAACCATTGCACAAAGGATATTCTGTCATTCAGAATCAATTTACAAATTTATTGGATAAATCTATTTGAAGATTTGTAATAATAACTTAACGATCATCAAACAGCAGTACCCACTCCAAAACAAGCAGTAACTTTTCTAGTTCCACATATAAGAAGCAAATCAAACAAATTAGCTGAATTAATATATCGTATAAATTAACATGACCGCGAGTGAGTTTGTCCGCTGTTAACGACTTACCATTGAGGAATGGCGAGATGAGGGGAGACTGGCAGCGTAGCTCGCGGCCAACCCCCCAAGTGGCCCGTTGTGCGATGGTCCGAGCAGACCATGCATGTCCGTGTGGCCGCCAGATAGACCGGTGGAAGGTCCCACGGCATGGTTCCGCAAAATATGGATGGCGTCGTCCAACCTATCTAGTCGGTCTTCCATGCGGCTCTGCAAGTGTAAAGCAAAGAGGATCCTGGATCAAATACCCCCAGAAGAGCACAACAAAATTCAACCAAGTAAGATGAAACCTCTCAAATTCCAACACTTATACATTCTGTGGGTTGCGTACCACCTATGTACAGAGTACCGTAATTTTCCCCCCACTGTTTTCACAGCAGCTTGCTCGTGCAGCAGTCCAATTTGTTTTAATTTGCATCGAGACTGTTCTCCCTGGGAGCTACAATCGAGTTTAAGCACGAGTTGAATTGTCAGGCGAGATTCCGGTCGGCAATGAAGGCACGACGCACCACTTTCCTGGGCATCGGCTCCAGTGAAGGCTCTCTGTGGAGCCCCAAATGGAGCCCTCTGTAGGAAAATCATCAATAAACGCAATGAACGTAATGCCCCCAGAGCGAAAAACTAACCGCCATTGGAATTCTTGCATCACGGCAAAGCTCAGGATTGGATTATACTACTGTTAGTTATGCAATGGGCTGACGAGAAGGCCTAGAGGTACGCACACTCGCCTCTAAGTTGTCTAGCCTGGGTTTGAATCCCGACTCAGCTATAAACTACCATCCTGGTGTTTCACAGGCAGGGTGATTCATCAATGTGTGTGCCGTCACTCGGACGGACGTTCAACGGGTGTCCCATCAGCCACCATTCGTCAGTGGATATTAAAGATCGCATGGTGTCCTACGCAAAGAGTAGCCGAGCTATTTTCAGCATCCTGAAAAAAATTACAAATTCCTGCCCTAAGCTACAGAGAGCACTGCATCGGCGGCACAGCCGCACCGTCAGCCAATGATGTGACCCACAGCCTTGTGTTGCGTACAAACGAAGAAGTTATGCAACGTGGGGCATTTCATAAGAGTGGGGGGGGGGAGTTTCCTCCTCCCCATGGATGCTATCCTCTGGGGATTGTCTGTTCTATGTCCTTTTAAATAATTATTGCCAAGCAAAGAAGCAGCACGTACCATTTAATTTAATTATACATAATCTAGGCTCGTGGAAGAACTAGAAGAGCTATAGGCTTTAGTAAGACTCGGCCAGAGTTCGAACCACCGACCTCCCAGACTCGGAGCGGACACTCTAACCATTACACCAGTGAGTCTGGTACTCCGTAGTGTAATGAAAAAGGGTAGAATCCCTGTTCAGGACAAAAAAAAAAACAACAAAAAAAAACATCATCACATTTAAATTAAACAATTAAACCTTGATCTCAAAGTTACATTTAATGTCTTTCTCGAGGGAATTATGGCCAGCATCATTCAATCCTCTTTCGGCAACGATGATGTTGGCCGTATACTTTTGACGGTTTTTCTCGCAAATCTGCATCTTGCAAATCTCGATCGTCGATTTCAAAAACTGCAAAGATCGTCGTCGAAACTGCAAAGTGTGAGTGTTGTTTGTTACCTCACAAACATCCTTCAAAAAGGACATGGCATCTTGCAAGTGTTCATGAAGTTGTTGCTCGACCCGACTTTTCTATTGGAAAAAAAGAGCGTTGACAAGGGAAACATTGTAGTTAAATACAGGCAAGGTTCGTCGAGAGTGAAAAGTAAGATGAAAATACAGTGTGAATGTGGTCTCAAGCTTTGGGTCCAAAATGTTACTTTCTTCGATGCTTTGTTTTTGTTTCTTTGCACAATCAGCATTTTGTACGTCCTCTTGAAACGAGTTAATTGCTTAAGATTCAGTCCAGGCGCATTTCTTGTTCCAAGTATGTGTGCTACCCTCCTAAGTCAAGTCCAGAAGGGCCTGCAGGGCACCGCACATGTATACACGACAGAGCCAATCAGACGTAAGTAGTGTATACACAAAAGCTACCTCAATGCACAAGTTCCAACAAAAGCAGGTCGTGCAGCAGACGCAGCCCCAACCAGTGAAGCACAAAAATTGAAAGGAAAGCTTTCTGGAGATTTTTTTGATTCAATGGGTCGAACCAAACGGATGGTTTTGACTCTCCCGAGCTACTTTATCAATTCTTCGTTCCAAAACTCGGGACGCTTCACGGGTCTTCAAAACAATGCAGACTTCGACATCAAAACGCGGTAATGAAGAACGCTCGGTGGTGTTTTACATATTTGATGACGGCCCTTTTTATCCCGACTGTTTTGGCAGAGAAAATGGATTTGTCAAAGGCTGGAAAAACTACATTCAGTATGAGCTTTTCATCGCCACTCTAACTGACCTCAGCATCAGTACCATTTTGAGCAGCCCCGTCTCACAGCCTGCTGATTTATTTGTTCCTTTCAAGTCAGCCGAGGCCCATAGGAAAAGCATTAAAAAATGCTCTGTCAGCAACGCAAAGCAAACCGGGCAGCGGTTAAGGGAGCAAAAAGAATTAAAAACACATGCTTAAGCTTTTATATAAAGATCGGCTGTTGGCAAGTTCTGCCAACGGCACAACTGTAACACAAAGCGGAATTTCTTTCATACATTGTGGTTTCACCAGATCACATTAGAAAGGGCTTGTTTACAATTCCAGAGCGATAGATCGTACCGGTATTTTTTTTACTGACAAACAGAAAAAATATACTGTACAGTCCTGAGAAAGCGTCATCAAATGGCGATTCATTTGAAGAAGCCGACTGTAGTGTGAAAGAAAATAAAAAGCACAAAGAGGTACGTGGAGTCACCTTAGTCCTGAACATGCATGATTAATGATTTGTCAAGTGCATGGGGAGGAAGGACAAGAGTTGTTGACAAAGAGGAGCAGCTCGTTATTTCCTCTATTCTGACATTTCAAGGTCACTTAATGTTGTCAGTTACCTGGATGCACGAGGTGAACCAAAAATGCTAACCTTTCATCTCCAAAATGGCCGTTCCTCGAAGAAAAACAAAAAACAAAAAACAAAAAGGATGCCTGTGTAAGTCGTCAAAGGTAAATGCAAGTAAATTTGAATGAAGACAAGCTGACTTCCACTTTCGATCCTGCAACGCGATAGTTCATTTCCACGTGCAAAGCAAACCCAAAAGAGACCGGAAGCGAAAGGAAGAGTTGGGGGAGAATGGGGCCGGTGGGGGTATATTTTGGGAATATTTGCAAACACCCCTTTATTCATTCATTTGTTCCAGAATAACTACGCAACTATAATCAAGGAACATGATGACATGGAGGATAAAGCAGAAACAAAGTTTCTACTCACAAGTGAGTGCAGTGAGCTTTCATAGTTGGGCGAAGAAGGCGAATGCACTGTGGGCCTTTGCCACTGACTTGCACCTGCACGAGCAACAGGGAGGACAAAATGCTGGGGGAATAATGGAATCACAAAGGGATCTCCACAAAGTGCAGTCGGGGTCAAGGTCAACGAAGCATAAAAAATAAAAAAAATAAAAAAAATTGACAAACTGTTCTTTTGAAAACACTTTAGCCTAGAAAAAAAATAAAAAAATGCTCACTGATGCTGAAAATAATGTGGAGAAAACGAAACTGCTGGTAATATGTCTACGGCATGTCCGTGGTCGTATGATGAGGCTGAGAAACAGTGAGATGGCGATTTTAAAATACACTCAATCGACAATCCATTGTACTGAAGTGTCCTACTTTTATGAACCTTTCCCCATGTGCTCTGCATTAACGTAGTGTGCCTTCAGCTGGGATCTACACTGATAATTTGCATAGGCCTGTCTGTGCCTCATTGTGTGGGACTCTTCACTGAGACCCCATTCCCAGCATGGCTCCCCAGCTCTGGCCCGCAGTGTCACGAAGCCCAACCAGCCTTTGTGAACCCCTCGCCTGCAACTCCACCACGATCTCGTTCTTGGTTTCCCTCGTCCGTCGCGCGTTGCACTCCCCTCTCGACTTGCTATTCACGCAGCACGCCAAGTTTTTGCATGAGAAAGGGCCTTGCAGGGTGTCAAATGACACTAACTTTAACAATCATGCAGGCGTAACCGTTTTGGTTTGCATAATGTCCTGGCCCTTAGTTGCTACAACTTGCGCTTCCTTACCAATGGCCTGGATGCCAAAAGGCCAAACTATGAATCAAAAGATCCATGTGATGGAAAAAACATCGATAAAAAGGAGAGAAAAAAAATTACACAAAAGGAATCAAAGATTACTTTCCCCAACTCCAGAGCTGAAATATAAACAACTTGAGAATGAAGTATTAGAAAAAAAAAAAAAAAAATAAAAAAAAAAAAAAAAAAAATTATAATATATATTATATAATATATATATATATATTTATATATATATAATATTGATATATAAAACATGTGGAATGTGACGAGCACTCCCCCGATCTCCAATGGACATAGTCCTGCACCAAAGCGTCACCTCCAACCCAGAGGCCTCAGCCTGGTGACTCTGTCAAGGTAAATAAAACAGTCCGAACATTGTAGCAAGCCATTTGCCCCACAGGTATCCCGTTTTTTCTACTTTTTCCTCCCTCGCGTTATCGATGAACAACCTGTGTGCCATGGTGCTCTGGGTGTTGAGCATCACTTCCCTCGGGCCGCAGAGCAATATAGTGTGGTTCGCTGTGAGGCGTTCTCCTGCGACAGCTTGGAAAGGGGGAGCGGCAGTAGTTCCAGAGGACCTGCGAGGATGTTGAATATGGAGCGAGCTGCATGGTGTGGACGGTGAGGGAGAGACAGAATGGATCTGCGACCAGAGTGGGGTGGAGAATGAGCTGCCAGTTCTGATGCCGGCTTTGAAAGGACAGCACTGCCGGGATCTCCCTAATAGATGACAGCTCTCTGCCGGCTCGGGAATGGTGCATAAGGGCACCATTCCACCCCCCCCTTCCGTCAAGTCCCCATGCATGCTCAGAACACACCGTGCACCTCCCCATGACCACTTTCTCTGCCCCATTCTCTTTACTCCCTTCCCTCTCCCGGAGTGTATAACGGCGTGTGGTGAGGCATCGCTCCACCTCAATTTATCTTCAAACGTGTCCGGCGGTTCTGTTTATCTTCAAACGTGTCCAGCTTGTGTCCGTTTATCTTCAAATGTGTCCGGGCGTGTTCCGTTATCTTCAAACGTGTCGGGCGGTGTCCGTTTATCTTCAAACGTGTCTGGGAGGTGTCCGTTTATCTTCAAACGTGTCCGGGCAGTGTCCGTTTATCTTCAAACGTGTCCGGGCGGTGTCCGTTTATTTCCAAACGTGTCCGGGCGGTGTCCGTTTATCTTCAAACGTGTCCGGGCAGTGTTCCTTTTATCTTCAAACGTGTCCGGGCAGTGTCCGTTTATCTTCAAACGTGTCTGGGCGGTGTCTGTTTATCTTCAAACGTGTCTGGGAGGTGTCCGTTTATCTTCAAACGTGTCCGGGCAGTGTCCGTTTATCTTCAAACGTGTCCGGGCGGTGTCCGTTTATCTTCAAACGTGTCCGGGCGGTATCCGTTTATCTTCAAACGTGTCCGGGCAGTGTCCGTTTATCTTAAAACGTGTCTGGGCGGTGTTGTTTATCTTCAAACGTGTCCGGGCAGTGTCTGTTTATCTTCAAACGTGTCCGGGCGGTGTCTGTTTATTTCAAATGTGTCCGGCGGTGTCTGTTTATCTTCAAACGTGTCCGGGCGGTGTCCGTTTATTTCCAAACATGTCCGGGCGGTGTCTTTATCTTCAAACATGTCCGAGAGGTGTCCGTTTATCTTCAAACGTGTCCGGGCAGTGTCTGTTATACTTCAAACGTGTCCAGGCAGTGTCCGTTTATCTTCAAACGTGTCCGGGCAGTGTCCGTTTATCTTCAAACGTGTCCGGGCAGTGTCTGTTTATCTTCAAACGTGTCCGGGCGGTGTCTGTTTATCTTCAAACGTGTCCAGGTGGCGTCCGTTTATCTTCAAACGTGTCCGGGCAGTGTTCGTTTATCTTCAAACGTGTCCGGGCAGTGTCCGTTTATCTTCAAACATGTCCGGGCGGTGTCCGTTTATCTTCAAACGTGTCCGGGCGGTGTCCTTTATCTTCAAACGTGTCCGGGCGGTGTCCGTTTATCTTCAAACGTGCCCGGGCGGTGTCCGTTTATCTTCAGACGTGTCCGGGTGGTGCCCGTTTATCTTCAAACGTGTCCGGGTGGTGTCCATTTATCTTCAAACGTGTCCGGGCGGTGTCCTTTTATCTTCAAACGTGTCCGGCGGTGTCCATTTATCTTCAAACGTGTCCAGGTGTGTCCGTTTATCTTCAAACGTGTCCGGGTGGTGTCCGTTTATCTTCAAACATGTCCGGGCGGTGTCCGTTTATCTTCAAACGTGTCCGGTGGTTTCCGTTTATCTTCAAACGTGTCCGGGTGGTGTCCGTTTATGTTCAAACGTGTCCGGGCGGTGTCCGTTTATCTTCAAACGTGTCCGGGGGGGGGGGGGGTGTCCGTTTATCTTCAAACGTGTCCGGGCGATGTCCGTTTATCTTCAAACGTGTCCGGCGATGTCCGTTTATCTTCAAACGTGTCCGGGTGGTGTCCGTTTATGTTCAAACGTGTCCGGGCAGTGTCCGTTTATCTTCAAACGTGTCCGGGTGGTGTCCGTTTATCTTCAAACGTGTCCGGGCGATGTCCGTTTATCTTCAAACGTGTCCGGGCGGTGTCCGTTTATCTTCAAAACGTGGTTCAAAGCGCGTCGAGGTTAACGGTTCGACGAAGAACATCTAATTTCACTTCTAAGGTAACACTTTTACAATTCGTCTTAACCAATAATCGACAGGGTGTTTACAAAGTCCCGTTACACCAACCCCCCCCCCCCCCCCACCCCACCGCCCGCAGAACATGATAAATGAATATAATGACCAGACAAGAGGATAAAATATAAACAATGAATGCACAACACTTATAGTCATAAAAAACAAAACAGTAACAGTAATATATATCTATATCTATATGTATATATATATATATTATATATATATATATATATATATATAATATATTAATACTATTTAAATGCAACGGCGTGCTCGCAAGCACACACGCACAACAAAATATGTGCAGCATGACGACTACTCCCCAGTCTCCATGGGACACAGTCCTAAACTAAAGCAAAGCGTCGCCTCCAATCTGGAGGCCTCAGCCCTGTGATTCTGTCAAACAGACAAAGATTACATGGTTAACATCACTTAAACATCAAACTGAGCCACCTATCCAGATTTCGTGTTTCTTTATCCTCATCAGGATGGCATACTGATATATATCGAACCAATGATGACCACATTCGTCATTTACACATCAACCTCCTGGCTGTAATGGTGAGCATCGGCCGCGGATAATGTCTCACACGGTAATACCGCATAATCCACAAACACCACCATTACAGGCAGGAGGTCCAATTGATGTATAAACAGCCAATGTGGTCATCATTGGTCAGATATTTATCGGTATGCTGCTCCCGATGAAAATTAGGGATGGCATGCCGTTGAAGTCATGGGGACTCACTCTTATGGACGGGTCCAATTGTATGACCATGCATTTTGGCCCTTCAGGGTGAGGATGCGTGTCTTTGTTTGACCATGTGCTTCAGCCTTTAGGCGGAGGGGCGTGTGTGTACCAACGGGACAGTCTTGTTGAACTGTGTGCTTTGGCCATGGGGTCAAGGCGCATGTCCAAAGCTGCTTAAATGTTTTGATTAAAAAA
>CM068962.1:108512653-108525473 GCA_035128595.1 Eptatretus atami | reverse complement strand
TTCCTAGCTCCAGTCTCAGTGCTGCAGCTCGTCAGGTGTAACTGTGAGAAATCAAAGTGTTCAAGAAGGTGCTCATGCAGAGGAAACATTGTGGTCTGTACCAAACTTTGCAAATGTGGGTGGGAAGGCGACAGCTGTACGAACATAACACACCAAGGATTGGCGAAGAGTCTAGAAGATGATTGAAGAAATGACAATTATAAATGTTTAATCAGTAACATTGACACTCCTGATTTAACATGTAGCATTTTCATACCTTTGAAAAAAACTTATCCATCTTCTAATTGTATAAACGCCCAATAAATTTATATTGAATTACATGCTCTATATTATTTCTGTTAAATTTTTGGAGGATTGGCAAAGAGTTTCCAATCATAAATATGTTGTTTTATTGGAATCCTCCTGTGCAAAACATATGATTAGACACCAAAAACATCTTCTTATGTCTATTGGTTCAAAAGTAATGGCATTTTACATAGAAAACCCTGAAATCAGGTGGCCATCTTGATTTTTTCCAATATTTAGAGCATTTTAGTGCTCTTAGTTTGCTTCTAATGAATCTTTGTCCCTTTATATGAGTTTAGATAAAATAATAATAAATATTGCTATGTAATTTTGTAATGAATAGTTATGGTTAATTGCAAATTATTTTAATAAAGAGATTTATTGCTTATGGCTCATTTGAAATTCAAAATGGTGTTATGCCTCTAAATGTTAATTGATAAATAATGGCTACCCTTTTTTTTTTCTCTAAACATTTTGAAAGTTTCTAGATTTTTTAGACTATGGGTACCACGATCTACTCCCGAAAAATACAAATTTCCTCAGATAAATTTTACATTGAGCCCACTGGCTTACATGGGATGTATTGAATGTCATTGGTTCAATCGGATGGATTTGCTATCCATCAAAGCAACTGTTGGTTTTTGCTGTTAATATCACTGATGCCCTTTCTTGAATGTCCCTCATTCTCATCGGCTCTTAGATCATTTTCTCGTTTGCCTTATGTCGCCTTTAAACTGTGCTTCTTCCTTCATCGTTTACTCCAGCACAATCCAGTTCTCCTGCTCTAATATTCTCTCACCACTGATATACTATGTGAGAGCAGTCGCTAAAATGCAGCTTTCATCCACACATTGAGAGCAATCCTCTTATGACCTGGATCCAAATAGGGTTGATGCATAAAGACGTTGAATTTCTAGTCCTCAGCATTTTCTTGTCTCAATTGTTTATTGTGCTACTTATCGATGAGATGCAACTCATCATTTATCATTGTTGTATCACCACAATTTTCACTAGTTTTTCAGTGCAAAGAATATGATGTTGCACACTTTCTTGCAGTATCTCCCCTCTCTCCCTTTCCTCTCCTCCCCCTCCCTACGGTGTTAACTTTTCAACTCCAGGTTTGAATTTGGCATCCTCATCTCTATTCGTCATGTCTTCTTTCTGTGATATACCACCTTTGACCGAGCTCTCTTTCTATCTCTCTTATTCCTTACGATACCTCCTGCAAGCAGTACACCTGCAATCTCTTGTTAATCCCTCCAACTTTACCTTTCCCCATATCTCTATAATTATTTTTAAATTGCTTAGTTTGTTTCTCCCTCTCTCTCCACCTCTCCTCCCTCGCTCCCTCTATTTCCTGTTTGTTGATCCCTCATTTTTTTTGTGCTCAGTCGTCAGTGTTTGACTTTGCTCTTTCGATGGAGCCGTTCCTTTGCATAAGGTTTAATTAATAGTATCACTTACTAATAAAATGCTTTTTTCTCTCTCCTAAAGTGATTTTCCCTTTTGCTTTTATTAAATATATATATATATATTTTTTTTTTTAATTTGCATTGTTTTTTTGCTCATTTTTGCAATCTTTGATTCTGTCATATTTTTTAAAGTTTCAGTTCTACATTAGTTGCTGCTCCGTTCCTTGCGCAGTCAATCATCTGTGTTCATCTCATACGTCGTTCATAACCCTTCCCCAAAATATTCATCGTTTATTTTGTGTTTTCCTAACAAAAACTTGATGTAGGAAACAAATCATATATGTGCAATGTCATCACTTGCTACCAATTTTGCTTTAAAGCACATCATGCGTGAAGCGGAAACGCTTCGATTCGTTGATTGTTAACACCACATAAGATCAATTCTTCAAAGATTATTAAGTGATTCTTTGTTCTGCTCCTTTTATTACGATTGTCGTTGGTGCTCGAACTCTCCCTCACGAGCACGTGAATTCTGATCTGCTGTTGCCTGTATACTTGCAGAGAGGTGGGCAGTTCTGCGCCTTTCGTTTGCTTTGGCTGGGATTGAAAAACGGCCACATAATTACGTCGTTTATGTTTGAGCTTTTTTGAGACCGCTGTGCAGTTTTTCATAAGCAATATAAGCGAGCTGTAGACTCTATCTCTTTGGCTCGGCTGATTTCTAGGCACCCGATAGCTCAGCTCTCAGTTATTACGTTTGTATCCGGTTTGTTATTGTGTTATTTTCTCCATATTCTTTTTTTGATTTGTTTTTTTTTATTTTTTGTGATATTGAATCGAATCTCATTAGTGCAGTTGCCCTACTCTGCAGAGCAATGCATGCCATTAGAAGCTCAAAGAGATTATATAGATTAAGAGATTCATTCGCTCCTTGTAATAGTGCAACACAATTTTTGTCCCCCCCCACCCCTCCCGCCCAAAAAGTAACAATTTCCAACAGTTCAAATCTGATTTTCTTAATGTTATATAAGAATAGTACTGTAATAGGATTGCAGTCGACTGTCTTCTTTACAGTAGGAACCATTCCAACCAGCCTTCCACAGTTAATCTTTGGATATATTTTCCTATGTATATGTGCTTGCAAAACAAGTGCTCCAAAATTGTGACATATTCTGTTTATTTAATATTGGCCTGAACAGCTTTCAACCCAATGCCATCGAGCCTCCCAGGCTGTCCTCACAAGTGTTCAGTTATCCAAGAAAATAAATTGATCGGTGTGTGAAGCTTTTAGTTGTTTAGAGGCATTTTGTTGAGAAATTCTTCGCTTGTGGTGCTTACATTCAATGACAATTCCTTGATGGACAATACACGTTTTTCAATTTGATATCCTATATGATTTTATACCAGTTATTTCAATTTGTAAGCCAGCTGCTCACACCCAACAGCCTAGTATTCATTCACATTGATAAACGTTAGTTTTAACTTCGACAGTATTTGGTGTCTGGCATATATGCACTATTTGGTTTAAAATCTAGGTATCACCTGCTCACTTATTTTATTCACATTTGTGTTTCATGAACTATTGTTCCTTCTTTCCCTGCTCCCTCCCCACCCCTCTCCCTCCCCCATACCTGCGGAAACAAGTTTGACCATCCTCTCCTCGCAGCTCTTCTCATATAACGGCTGTTCCTACACCTATTCGATCATCCCCAATTCCGAAACTTGTGATCTCTTGTACACCCATGAACCCTCCCCAAGCCTTACCTCTTCTCCAATTCTCAGTTTTTCCTTCTCTGGTGTCGTGTCTGTATTATTCTTGTCCCTCCGTCCACCTGCACGTCCTTCTCCTACCATATCTTCCCTCTGAGCTCAATTATTAGATTTATAATTTTTTTATTACGATTGGTTATAAAAGTATCATAAGTTCGCGCATTTTAAAGCAGTCTTGCAATCCACATTTTCGCATTTGAATCAATCCACCCGATATATCTACATCCATGTACTGATAAATATAATGTAGGTTTGTGGATATAGAGAATTTGTGTTCGCAATTGTTCTAAGTATATCATTTCATTAATAAATAAAGTTTATGAATAAAAGTTATATTTCCAGTATTTACGCTGTACACAGTTTCGTGAACCATTTCCTATTCAACACACTGTTGCTTGTTTTCGTGCTTGTTAACCTCCGCTCATATCGTTAAGATCGTGGAGTTACTTTTTACCCATTTCTGTTTGTTTGTTGTTGTGAACAGTATTTACTCTGTGAAAAAACTCCTCGATCGGATTTCGATGTTGAATACTTGGTGGGGTAGGTATTGGTCAAGGATATCCAAATAGGATTTTGACTTGGGTCCCCCCCTTCTCCTCCCCAAAAATATATATGTTAGTGAGAAAAAAAATTTTTTTTTGCATTTTTTTATCATTATAAGTGACCAACCCCCAAATAAAAAATTGATAATAAAATTTTTTTATTTTTTGTGCACTTCTCTCATGCTTTAAGTTTGATTTTCTATCCTCCTCTCCCCCCAAAAATAAAATTGTATTTAGAGAATTAATAAAAAAAATTTGACTTTTTTTTCAATCATAAATTTTCGATTTCTTTTTGCTATTTCTACATGTTTAAGTTGAGTTTTCTCCAACCCCCCCCCCCTAAAAAAAAATGTTGGAAAAAACATAACGTCTTCTCAGCACTGTTTGACATCATATTAATGAATAAGATATTTAAGGTTCAGTGTAGTACCAGCATTTTGGCGCGATGAGGTTTTTGCATCTCCCGAGTTGCTCCTCCCCTCTATTGTTTGTGTTCCATCATGATGTCTTTGTAAACAGTAATGCTTCTGTTTGGAATAATTTTCAATTTTGTTTGTTTTGACAGACATAGGCCGACAGTAAAAAAATCTTTTACATTCTGACTTCTCTGCGCACGTGCTTGATCGGTACAAATTCGTGTGCCAAATCCCATTCAACGCTTGTTTCTGTTTTCGTATTCTGTTCTACTAACCAGTCATAATAAATTGAATAGTGCCTCAATCGATCATATTTAACGACGTTGGTGAACAGATGACTGAGTGTGAGCGATATTGCTTAACCCGCTTCGTCATTGTGTGTGGAGGTACGAGTTGCAGGTTGGTTGCTCTGAAAATTCCGAGGGAGTTCATATCTTAATGCTTCAACTTCAAATTGGTTTGTGCGAGTTTTACTTTGTAGTCGTTGGTCTCCTCTTGTGTGTGAAAATCATTATTCACACTCACTACTTGTTTATATGTTCAAGGAAGTTGATACTGTTTAGAGTGGTAGTCGTTCTTGCTCATATTAATGTATCGCCTCCTTTTTTCTTCTGATTATCTATAGCTTGGCAAAACTTTATCTTTGTGGAGACTCTTATTATTTCCTTTAGAAAATGTCTATGTATGTTTTGTTTTTTTGAAGACTGTTAGATTGATGGTTTTGTGATGATGATATGTACCAACACTAATCCGACAAATATGTATAACTGTCAACTAATAATGACAGTTGAGAACAAGAATGGCTATTCGGAAAGTCATACCTCGACCAGGCGGATCTTGGGATCCGCTGAACCAAAGTGAATCGCTTTGTATCTTGTCACTCTGACCTAACTCGTCCGTCAAAGTTATCGGTAATCCGTCATAATTTTTTATTTTTGCGTGCTAAATATAATTTTGGCCATGTCATCTCAATAGTTGAAAAATTCGGCTTAAAAAAAATTTCTCGTATTCGGATAGTCACCTATATATTCTATCTATCCTTCTTTTGTACACACCGAATCTGTCCTTAACTTTTGGTATTATCTGCTTCTTACGAACAAGGACAACAATTTATAATACAGGTCAAAACATATAATTTTCCATTCCATATTTGGTGGTGATGGTAACCAAGCCATCTAATCATAACTTTAAATGTTTTATGTGCCAGTACTCCCTTAGTAATAAGTTTTGTCGTGCTTGGTATCCAGCCTCTCTACATTGATGCCATTTTTATACGCCCGATTATTATATACTTATTATATATTTCGGGTGTTATTTATGTTGATCCGTTCCTGTTCCGTCCATTCTCTGTGTCCGCACTCTAACTCCGCAAAAGTTTTAACTTTCACGTTTCATTATTTGCTTACATATGGTACAGACTGTGCGAGACGGATTTGTGTCTTGTACATTTATGTTGTCATCTAAACGTGGTTGCCATGCGAACCAGGATTGCTGTTTTTCATCTGTAGTTAGCACAATCGTTTATCCTGCCTTGTGAATTGAAATGTTTATGTTTCTCTTTCTCCATAACTAGCCGGTACTTTTCAGCGGAAAACTTTAAGTTAGTAAATATTGAAATAATTTTATAAATGTTCCTGAATCAGTTCTATCAGCTCTGTCCTTGAACAACTAGATTTATGGAAGCTAATACCCTCTGCCACTGAAGTGTATATGGAGCTTACGTTTCACGTTTCTGTCTGTCTGTTCTCTGTGATTACAAAATATCTCTCAAAATTGTGGACGAATCTATGACAATTTGTTTGAGAGCTTGGTTGTATTGACACCGACAAAAATTATTGATTTGGTTGAAGATCTGAATCCATAGATTCTTTTTAGGTTATCATCTACCGTGAGATTATATCTTAATATAATGTCCGACGCAAATGTCGTCCGTCCGTCCGTATCCTGTCAACAATTTTTTCTTGTCCGATTCTTGATTTGAAACTTATTGTGGTAGAGGTTAATGAGTGTTGCACAACGAGTATACTTTTGTCGGTTCAAGGCTTAGTTGGACTCGATTAGGTTCAACATGAGTCTTAAGTTTTATATAAAATCGCCTTTTCAAAACCCTATTCTAGTCTCATTCTACAAATATTCGGCAACTTTTATGATTATGATCAGTAAAAAAGAATATGAATCTTTTGTATCTAACAGACAGATTTTTGAGATTTCCTTCCCGTTTTGGCCGCACGTACCTGGAAATTTGGCAAAAAACATCCCTCTTTTTCTCCTTGTACAAAAAACTTTTACTTCGTTCTTGATTTGAAATTTGGTTGTTATGTTGGGCTAAGATTGTCGCTATGAGTGATTACCCATACACATATTTTTTTCCCGATTATCAGAGTCAGGTCAGGTACGAGAGTCACATAATTTTTGAAAGTTCACCATTTTTGTCAAAACTATCCGTTCTTGTCCATTTAGGAGAATATCTTTGGCTACGTTAAATTACGATTTTATGATAGTTTAAAAAACATTATAGAGAAATGACCGTCACCCCCACACTGGGTGGTTATTTTATTAATTTTTATATTTTTTTAAAGATTTTCTCCATTGAAATTGAGTGAATGCCAAATTAATTTGGTGTAATCAAATAGTGAAATTTCACTATGCAAAAAACGATCATTTAGCGCATGATAGTTTCGAAACTTTGTTGTGGACGGATTTGGATGATAATCTTGTTGTGTGGCAGCTTTGGTAGGAATAAATGATGGTAGGAACGTACACATTCTTTCCGTTGTAGGAATTAAATTATTTCATTTGGGAAGTATCGGATGTGATCATTTGTTTTTTTAAGTGATCCTTCACCATTGGAGTAGGGCCAAATATTATTTATATACGCACAATATCCAAAAAGGTTGTGGATTTGACAAATCTTTTTGGTCGATGAGTGGTTAGGTGACAAGAACAAAGTCGATTCTCAGTTTTTATGTCAGTCTGTCTCGTAATTAGATCCTTTTGGTGCATTAATCAAATATGGGTACAAAGCGTAAACTAATCTAGTTCCTGCTGAGTAAGTGCTCTTCCGTGCGCCATCCAGTTGTTTAATTTAATTCCTGGTTTGTGTGATTTCAGTAATAACACATTCCCTTTGTTGGGAGATCTTTGCTGTTGCTCTTGTGAATACGAGCCTTCATATCAGCCAGAATATATACCCATGGTGAACATCCCTTTGTCCGCCAATTTTATTGTGTGCTTCGCTTTGAAATAAAATAGATTCTTTTTGTGTCTTTTTTTTAGTTTTTTTTTGTGGGAGTTTTTTCTTTTTTTTTTTTTTTTTTTTTTTTTTTTTGGTTGTTTTTTTTATGGCATTGGGTTTACCCCTTGAGGTGTTGGATATATTAGGGCACGATTTGCTCCTTCACCTGATCTCTTCCCTATGTCCCATGGCTCGTGCCTTGCCTGCTTTTTCGAACAGGGCCCCGCTTTCTCTCACTTCACCTATGCACTATGCATACCTATGCACAGACGCTATGATATTGCTGACGATGTTATTAATTAACACTGCTCACAAGTGTTTAATCCAAAAGTAGAGTTTCACATTGGTAACAATTCCAACGGATCGAAATTTTTGGTCTGTTCATTACAATAGTGTATATAAACAAAAACAAAACATCAATATTTAATTACATAGTTTGATTGCGAACCCAGTTATATACACGTTTCAAGTGTATAAAATTCCGTAACTAATAATATTATAAGTTAATTTTATATTGTATTAAAAAATATATTATTATATATGCTATTATTTTAATAGTTTAAGATATTAATATTTATTTATTATTTTATATTATTGTTATAGTTTTCTGCGAAATTTCGCGTTCCCGCCGGTGTTCTGGTAACAGGGTCCATACGTATATCTAGATTTTCGTCACACAGAATATTTCTGCGCCCATCTCTGGTACGGACATTAAAGAATGAAAGTAGTGTATAAAAATGAATGATAAGGTAAGAGTATAATTATGTTTAAATGAAGAGTGAAGTATTGACTCATTGTACCCTCTCCGGATAAGCTATCGTACCCTGAGCCAGTCACGGGTTGGCCTTTCGACTCTCCCACAAATCGTGCAATCGGGCCACCCTAGGATTAGGGTTGTTTCGCCAAACTCGATCCTAACTCTATAGTACCCAACGGCTGATTTTGGTAAAGCGTGTTGGCTCGAGTCGTCACCTCGCGCAGGTGTCGACTCTTAATATTGTACTCGTGACACGGAGCCGCTTTTGGCGGCCCGTTCTCTGTGTAAGGCTATCGGATGTATAACCGAGCAGTTTTATCGTCAACTTCTACGTGGTTTCAGATTTAGCTGGGCTTTGCACTCTCCACGACGAAACCTTACGTAAGCGATTTTGATAAGGGTTCTTGATGTGAAGAATAACTCTAGAGCTCAAACGGCACAGTTCAACAGCAAGCACATCTATTTTTTCGCAGAACACGGAAAGCACATTAATGATACATCCAGATACAGTTAATCAAGAAATTGCAATTTGAGGGCAACCAAAACAAAAAAGCACAACGACGCTGACTTTAAACTCTATCGACTTACTCGCCTACTACTTTTTGGCAACACTTATTACTCAGTTTCTTACTTTTTCATGACATTGGCTTCAACAACATTCATCGAAAGCAAAGTGAAAAGGAAGCCACCCTTCAAAAGAAGCAGGTGGATGCAGTTGCCTGTAGAGCAAATTGTGGCGTGACCAGGAAGGGCGGCCAGCGTCTCCAGCGAGAACGAGGCGTCCCGTGTTGGCTGTTATAATATATTGGATTTTCCCATAAGTATCCCGCGTCCTGTAGCCTTTTTATAAAGTTTCTTTATATCATCAGTGGTTGTCTGCTGCCGCAAAATTGCCGCTCGCGGCTCTGTGCCCCGACTCCTTGCTCACTTGGGCGTATTAAATGTTATAGTGGTTTCGTTGCACGACGCTTGAGTGGGGTTTGAACAGAAATGTTGGCCCTATTTCCTTTTATAGCACGTATCTCAGCGCGGGAAAAGGTGTCTGTGTTTGATGCCCGGGTGAGTAAATGCTGCTTGCTTGGGTCCCGTACGAGCGAATCCATCACCGCTCAGCTCGTCGTAGCGGACAGCTTGATCCTATCGACCGGAGCTCTCTTTGCTCTTCACGCAACTCTTTCTTCATCCTACTCCTATTACCCATAATTCTTGACCTCAGCAAAAACTTTTGACTCCAACACTTCCACCCGACCTTCTCACCGATTTCTCTCTCTCTGTACGATGACTTTCTTTCTTATTTGCCTTTGCGTGCTCCCTGCTTTTATACAGCCCGCAGTGATGTATAACATATAGACAAAAATATAAACCGGAATCATGATGACTTCGGGTAATGGGCGGAGCCTACGCCGCCCATTTATTGATGACGTTGGAAAAGTGGCGTGTATACCTTCCCCTCTATCCTAGTATTTGTCAATATATTGTGGATTTTACACACGAGACGCACCTTAGGAGGCGGGCTCTCCAAACCGTCCCCGCTCTCTTCTTTCATAATATAATCGAATGTGATTCAGAGGGGCGTATTAGTTTATTTTTGTTAGCGTTTTTGATCCGAATGTCCTCGGAAAGGCCGCTATTTTACGATGCTTCGCGCTTCAGTTGGTTAGTCGTTCTGATACGAGCCAGACCACTGTACTCTCTCTCTCAGTTGTTCACAGGATTGGGCGAATATATGGCTCGTCTTAGATAAGAGAGAGTAGGTGTTAGTGTGAGTGGTTTATTGTGGTGGTTTTTTGAGGTCATGTCCATTTTGGAATGGCATTGATGCGATGATGTGCTGGAGTGGCGAGTATGTTGAAGTTAAAGTCGTGCTGCGTTTGATTTGTTTGTGTTGTCCAAGGAGGTTGATGTGTGAGCGTATGTAAAAGTTTATGTTGCAGTTTGTGGTTAACGATGGCATTGGTTTGTTTTTTGTGTGGTTGCGGTTGGTTGTTGTGTTATGGTGGTTTGGGACTAAGTGGTTGGTTCAATATGAGACTTAGAACAGAATTAAAAACTGAGCTCTCATAATTCAAATAAAAGTGCATCTGCATCTCATGCGATATCGAAATTCCCTTTAGGACAATGCGTTTGAGCTAACGAACAGACGTAGTTATAAAAAGATATAGCTAAGGAGAAATGTGTTCTCAACCGTTAACGTCTCTGAATTGAGGAGCGTTGAATTTCACAAGGCCGTAATCAAGTTTATTAATATGATATTATATAGTTATATAAATATTATATACCTATATTATGTATATTAAACAATTTATATAAAGTGCTATATATTGTACGAATTTCGGTCCCGTCCGTCGTGTTTTGCAGATTTTAAAGCGAGTAAACTCGAAAATGCGATACGAGTAACGCCATGCACGGAAGACGCAGAACTGAATTCAGTTTTCGTGATCCTCTTTTGGATTGACTTTACCTCAGGAGGCCAGTCACGGGGTGGGAGGTATAAAACCTCTACCAACGGATTTTAGTGTGCCAATGTCTCACCAGCCGCAGTATAAATTATACCCAAAATATCTTGCCTACCTTAAGTATCAAGCTGCATTCGTAGAATTATTACTGCGACTATAAGAAGTTGTAAACAATTTGTGCTTTTAATGTAATGAAGAAGGTATGTAAAATTGAAGTATCTGATTAATACTTTATCCGAAGAGTGACACTTTAGTTAAAGCAAATGTGCTAACTCTGTCGCCGTCAGGTGTCAGATCTGAACGTTCGGGACACGAAACCGCTACTTAAGCGGCTCGTTCCGTGGCTCAAGGTATAATCGAGCGAGTTATCGTCGACCTCGACGGTTCAGTATATTATCGGGTGTTTTCAATCTCCACTACTCAATCCTTACGTGATGCAAGATGGAACTTTCAAACAAGGAAAGAAGGACGCTACTGAAACGATGGGATAAAACATAGTATAATTGACAAGGCAAGAGACTTTAATTTTCATCAACAGCAACAACAGCAACGACGTTAAGGCAGTGAATGCTAAGTAACATAGAATGCAGCAAAATTAAAATTGTGCAACATAGAAATGCAGAAAAGCACTTTTTCTACTGACTTATTATAGTTTATTTTACAACACTTTAACGAATAATGTATTTGTCTGTGGACTCGCGGGCCACATACATTATTCAAATATAACAGGTATAAGATACCTCTGAAGCATAGGTAACATAGGGTGAGGTAGACAATGTTGGGGTCGGTGGACCCAAATAGTTGCGTCGAACTAGTAGGGACATCGCTATATCCACGAGACGGAAAAGGTCTTTTTCCGCGCGTCCTACATTGAGTAAAATAATGCATTGTAAGGTGTTATGTTAAGAAAGTGAGGTATAGTTTGACGGGAACAAGGCGCATATATGATCCGCGCATGCTGTCTGCTCAAGTTAAGCGACCTCCTGGCCCCTGGCGTATGTTTCTCGGTTGATGCCTCATCTCCGGCGGCTGTAACTCGAAAGCTCAAATTCTGTTCAGGGAGAAGTTGAGTACGTGAGCACCACGTAGGGTGGGAAATGAGTCAAGGAGGCCACCTGGCACTTATAGTTTCAGCAAGCGAGACAATGGTGAGTGATATGTTTGGTTGAATTCAGAGTATGTAAGTTAAGAGTCGAGCGTGTAGGTGTGTGTAAGTGGCTAGTTGGTTTGATAAGGCTATGTGAAGAAGCGAAGTGGCTCAAATAGTCCAACGACGAAGACGACACCAACGACGAACGAGTACCCTAAGCTGTACGAGTAAGGTTAATAAACTGTACGACCCCCACACTTTACAACAACTCTCTCAGTTCCACACAGTACTCATGCGTGTCTTTTATAATGCAGAGGAGGAGCTGTAATTGCAGTTTAGTGGATTCAAATCGTCTCGATTGGAGGTGGTGGCCTACCCACACCTTTCTGTTCAGCCATATTTGTGTAATATTAGAGCAAAAGATGTGTGGTGAGCCTCTTTGATTTTCCGAATTTACATAGTTTCTGAGGATGAATTCAATCCAACTGAAGGCGCTTGAGAGGTGGGGCCCACAAAGTAAAAATTGCCGCCTGACCGGCTTCGCCATTTGGATAGGAATTAGGGTCTGAAGAGAAGAAGTGGGAACTCTTCCCAAGTAGATCGAGATTTTCATTACTCCCAAGTATTGAATGCAATATCCACAGTTCATCGCGCTCGGTTAATGGCATTGGAGAGAGCAATTAGATAATAAACCTCTCGATTGGAGCTGGTGCAACCTGAGAAAGAACAATCAGTAGCTTTTTGTCTTGGTTTCGCCACCCCAAAGTCAAAGGGTCAAGAAAAGTTTGGTTCAATACCATACCCTGGCGCCAGATATTACACTGGACATGGGCACGGCGTATATGTTCAATCCATGC
>CM068962.1:108454542-108495703 GCA_035128595.1 Eptatretus atami | reverse complement strand
CGGGCGCGCCACGGTGGGGAAATGTTGTCATGGGCGGCAGGTTGAGGCCTGGTTCCGCAGGCGAGTGTGAGGGGTAGCTCTACAATGAAGTGAAAAGCGCATGGCAGTCGGACAGGGGACTGATAATGACAGTCATATTCTCAGCACCCATCAACAATCGGATATGTTGCTTCCACCTTGAGAATTACACTTTGCTTTGACAAGGTCACCACAAGTGTAAGGAGAGTGCCAAATGCAGTAACAATGCCAAAGCCAACTTTAGCATTTTTTTTTCCGTGTTACTCTACAAGCAGGAACAGCAATTTGTCAATGGTGACATCATGAAAAGCTTATAAATTGCCCCATCATTATCATCAGGGCAACAGCAGAGAAGGAGGCTAAGCCCATCTGCTTGTATTCCACCACCCACGATGTTCCAGTACGCTCTATAGCAATACCTGCGGAGTTAAAAGCTACCAATAATTAGTGGTGACGGCACTCCATATTACCATGCACTAATAGCCCTTATTTTCAGTCATATATTTCACGTACAAACACTCACAGAGCTAAATAAGAGAAGACAATGCAAACTTTCGGAGTCACTTTTTCAAAACTAAGAATAAGCCAAAATAGATGCGTAAGGGACTAAGCAGTGGCTTCTGCATCGTGATTCAAAGTTTCTTGAAGATTGTGGCATACGATAAATCGTTAAGAGAACATCTACCATCCATACCACAAACCTTTCACCAAGAAGATATTGCTAAAAGCAATCGTAATGAATCATCGTACCAGCCGCTCATGGGGATGCAGACCGCTGTAGGCTGAGGATGGTGTCATGTGACCTGAGGCTGCTCCCAGAAGGCCCCCGTAACTTTGCTGGCTCATGCCATTGGATGAGCCCCAAAGATCAGAGGAGCCGTGAGGTCCATCTGCAGAGAGTGTGAACGAAGTCAGCCGATCCTCTCAAACACGAGCAAAACTGCAAATTTCCAAATTTTCAAGCAACAAATACAATTAGCAAAATAAACACAGCACTTTTCATTCAGAGTGAACACAACCCCATCCACCGAAACCTACAGCCGATGAAGGCAGTGCCGCATGTCTGTCAAAGACTTTGATCGGCTCTTCCATACACCCAGCCAGGAAACAAGCAGCGAGTTAGAAAACAAAAAATCGTTTTAAGAGACAATATCCTCGGGTCAGTAAATTTTTTCTAGCGACAAAAACTCTTTGAAACGTCTCGAGTCAATGAGGCCCATCCATATTTTTTACCGTTGTCTCATGAAAAATTTGGGTTGAATTGTCCCAAAGCACTTTATAAAAAGTGTAACAGGTCATGGAAGAACTCTAGCATTGAGATGAAAGGATGAAGGAAAGAAGGGGAAATAAATGAGAACAACAAATCCTGCCAACAAATTGTGGGGTACCCTCGAGAATCTCAAAGCAATCGGTTGAAAGGAAATTCCAGAAGCTCAAAGCCTGAGGCTTGGGGAGGATGCATCGCAGGACTGTGGCGGTTTACAAAACCCTTGGTCAGGGGGAACAGAAGACATTTTGTGGTGAGTTTTGTGAAAAATGAGCAGCGCTGGAAAAGTGACCGCAAGCTGACCGACACGGCACTACAAGAGTGCAGTTTTCGTGAAATGCAGGTTTTGCTGTGCGTTTGCCCGAGCTTCAGGCATTGGCCATGTTTGGAGAAAGGCACGATATAGAGCAGAGACCCAAGCTACATTTGAAAAGTGTCAAGTTAGGGAGGGCGGTGAGATGATGACCTGGTGAAGTACAAAGCTCACCCTGCATGAAGTATGGGCTCGAGAACATGCCGACAGGAGGTTTGCTGGTGTAGCTCGGAGATTCCCGATTATATTCATCCGTAGCCACAGGAGGAGCGTAAACCTGACAGAGAGGTTTGGGAAGAAAACAGAGCAGGTAGTGATGACATGAAACAAAAGAACACAATTTCCAGAAATATTTGGGGGGCAAGTTGGAGCAAGACATCATGGCATACGAATGGATATTTGCCAGGTGATGCCTTGCACACGGTGTCCAAGGGACAGTCAGGTGAAGGATCTTTGGAGACCTAGCCTGCACCAAGTTCCGAAGAACAACCAAGAAATGAAAAAAAAGAAAATAATTTTCCTCTGAGAGAAATAGACACGGGATGTCAAGACCATCGCGGAGAAAAGCAACCTTTTGTAAAGATATTTACTTGCCATCACCAAGCTCGTAAATTAATGGTGAAAGGAATTGCAAGAAAAGAGAACGTGCATGAACAATGTGTTGTTTTCATGGAATAGAACACCAGCGATAGAGTGTGTGGCAAAACAAGAGTAATTAAACCAACCTTAGATCCTTTTGCATATGTATAAAGGACATTGAGAATGAAGGTTTTATCATTGAGAAAAACAACAGTGGAAGACAATCTGAAGGTCTCAACGAAACACGCGTTGTACGTCGTCGAGCTCGATGGGACAATTTCATTTTATTTTTTTGTGTGCGCACGTGTGTGTGTGTGTGCGTGTGTGTGCGTGTGCAGCATAAGCTTCTGATTAAACTCCTTCTACCTCAGATCATGCGCCTCTACCCAACAGCTTCCGGACGCCTCGGCAATAACTGTACCACATCAACGCTCGCGCCGCGGAGGCCAACAGATTCCATGGCACATATGCCTGATCCAAGAGACCATCCATCACTGTCGGCCGTCACCTCACGGCGCCTGGCCGCGAACTAGTGCGGTAGCTTGCCAGTAAGCCTTGGCAGGGGGTATGTGGGCTTGGGGGATGTTGTGCAGCACCGAGAGACAGAAACAATCTAAGGAAGGTGCAGCCATGCAAGGTTTCTATTGGGTCTTCACCTGATTACACCAAGAAAGACAGTGATACCAGCATCACAGCTGTATTCTTAAATCCTCAGAAAAGATTATATGGAAAGATTGAAAAACCTGGTCAAAGACAATTCTCTCATGGGGACACACACCTACTTTCTTTGATCAAGCTGTAGTTAATAACGCAGCAATTGCAATGACAATTATAGTCACAAAACTGCATCAATGCTTAATGTGAAAAGGAAGGCAGAAAGGGAGGAGGGGGCAGGGGGAGGGTTGTGGTGGGGTAAGAGTTGGCTGTGAGCCTATTGTCATGGTATTGGGGGTTGGGGGGGGAGGTGTTGGGCAGAGTAGCACCAAGGCAAAGGCACAGAGGGATAGAAGGTCAGAGGGTCTGCTGCTTATTATTTACATCTCTAACTCACGCATACAGCCACCCCCATGCCAAGGGCCTAGAACAGTCACCCCTCTCCCCCACCCCCTCCCTTTCCACATCAAAAAGGTTTATTAGAAGCAGATGGTAAGAACAAAGAAAAGGCCATTCCTTCAGGACTTCCCAAGTGCAATTCAAGCACAATTATCAAGCACACAATTTATAGCGACAATGAAAGGAGCCATGCAAGAGTCCTTTATACACCGTGACAACACGAGAGAACACACTATGTCTACATAATGTATTTCCTACATGTGTGTAAAATGCAACAAAAGCATACAGCCAGGGCGAGAGGCAAACTATTACGTACAACGACGCAGAGTGGAGTCAGAGCAAATGTAGTACCTGACTTTCATGTTTGGTAATAAATTATTTATGTTTCCTTAAAGTTGAATGTGACTCAGATAGAAGGGAGTGCAGCGTGTTCTGGAGAGAGAGAGAGAGAGAGAGAGAGAGAGAGAGAGAGAGAGAGAGAGAGAGAGAGAGAGAGAGAGAGAGAGAGAGAGAGAGAGAGAGAGAGAGAGAGAGAGAGAGAAAGAGAGAGAGAGAGAGAGAGGAGAGAGGAAAGAGGAGAGAGGAGAGAGAACCTCAAAATGCCTTTGGCTGTACAGAGCAGTAAAGTGTACACAATTGCCAACAAAGGCCTTTCCGTGACAATAAAAATCTGCAACAACTTATCCCGCAGTTAATTTAAAATAAGAAGCACCTGATCTTTAGGAAGCGGGCTAACGAGATGCAGCCGTTGGAAGCGGAAGAAAGACGGCATGCGCCGACCTTTCCTCCTCCGTAATGCGAAACCCTTACATTTCTATTTTGCCGCTTTTGTGCATATTTATTTGCTATTGAAAACGGATCCCGGGCCATGATGTAGTCATCTTGGATGAAACATATTCCAGCTTTAAGGAGGCTTGTCAGCAGCGGTGTTCAGGCCCACGTGAGCCAGCACACTGCCTCGTGCATCGTCCAGCTCACAGCTGGATCCGTTCTCTGGCCTGCCTCGGATCAACCCTAATCATAAGCGACAGGACGGACTTTCATCTTTAAGAGAAAAAGGAGAGCAGGAAGAAAGGCAGGGCCCGCTCAAAGTGCAGGCACGACGACGCGTGCCGTACCCATTGGCTTTGCTATTTCGCTTTAACATCTTCAGCCGTGTGCCCCAGGCAGTCAAGCTCAACACAAGAGTGCATCTAACGCCTTCATTTCCACCTTGGCCATGTGGAGGTTTGGTCCCTCTCAAAATTTGTTCTACCCACCCCTGAAAGCTATGAATGTCAAAACCCCTCCATGCACCCACCGAGCTGATTTTTGGTACCACGGCATGAGTTCTTCCTGCAACACAAAAATCAATGGTCTTTTGTGTGCCTTTTTTTGCTCCAGTACCAGCGTTTACAAATCCCGGCTGTTTTACGGAGAGACTTTAGACAAGACGCAATGATGTCAGGAATTTGGGTCCAACAAGAGCCCACTTTAGCCCATGGCTTCTGATTGGCTGATGTGGTGTCAGTGACGGAGCTTCGGCACACCTGCTGCACACCGACTTCAAATCCAATGTAAATAACACATTCACTTACAATTTTTCCAAATGCGTCATAATGACAAAACCGAATTATAATGAAGTTGCACAAAATGGATTTATCTGACATTTAAACGTGAAAAAGAAACTGCAAAATAATATTTTGTTCTCATTATTCCTTCCACTATCGTGTTGTTTTATTTGAAAAAAAACTAGAATATGGCACGAATCAATCAATGGATATGCCTCCGCCTGAGTAACATGTGAACGCACTGTTACGTTTGATCTCCATTAAAGGTCACATGAAAAATTACAGACGAGAGTGAGAGCAAGACAGACAGAGACAGAGACAGAGACACAGAGAGAGAGAGAGAGAGAGAGAGAGAGAGAGAGAGAGAGAGAGAGAGAGAGAGAGAGAGAGAGAGAGAGAGAGAGAGAGAGAGAGCATCAGATGCTTCTAACTTAAGTTATTATCTGGAAAATGATTTTCAAAGGGCACATGACCTTTGACCTGTTGAACCCTAAGTTGAATCAGTTTATCTTTGTATCGCAGTCCTTACTTGTGCCAAGTTTGGTTGGAATCCCTTCAGTAGTTTACAAGTTATCGCGGTCACGATAATCTGCTACGCACGCACCGCCGGACGGACAACCCAAAAACATAATGCCTCCGGTGCCTTCGGGTGCGGAGGCATAAAAAAAAACAAGAAGAAATAAATGTGGCAGAGGAACAAAAAGAGTGCAGCAGATAGAGTTAGCATAATAAGCAAAGTAAGGTTATGTAGAATAAAGGAAGAGGACAAGATGATATGCAGCAGTAAAGGAAGTGGAAGATTTGAGGAAGAAAAGTAAAAAAAGATTATCAGGAAAAATAGAGGCAAGTGAAGCAGAGAAGAGGTAACATCAACAGGAAGAGTAGGAGGCCACAGGAAAAAAAAACCACTACAATTAAATAGAAATATAGGAAGTGTAGGAAGAGAATTAGGAGTGGGAGGAATATGAGAAGGATGTGTGGGATGAAGGAGATGAGAAAAGAACAGAGAGCTCTAATTGGAAGCACCATGTGAGCACAACATACACATCACTCCAGATGTGAGCATCCAAGTCAAGCTCGTAAAGGACTGCACCCAGATCGAAGGTATTAACTCGGGTGGGTGAGAGAGGGGGGGAAATGTTGTGATCTCTATGTTGAATCAAAACAATTACATCGTAATGGACTCCGCAAAGAGGTAGTCATGTAAATCTATTGTTATTTTTCAAGAGGTGAAAAGGAAGGAGAGAGGGCCGGCACAGAGAGTCGAAATCAGTCAGACAGCACCGATGCTCAATGCTCTCGTCTTGATGCTCTCGTCGCGCCCAGCTCTTTAATTAAGAAGTGCATCGTGTCGGGTCCAATATAATCGATCATAGAGTGAGGAAGGTGACAGACAATTAATGTTCCTCAGCAACAGACCGAAAATCCTCACAACACATTGATCTTAATGCTACATTGGGAGCTATATATATATATATATATCCCCTTTACGGCAAGCAAAAAAATAAATAAATATATTAACCTCATGTCAAATAATGCAGGAGAACCCCTTCCTGGAAATATATAACCAAATCCTCAATATAGGGATGGATTTAGAGCTCTACAAACAGACATTCAGCGAAGACATCGAAAGGAGCAACGCAAAGGCGTCAATACGTTTATTTATTTTCACAGCACAACATCAAATACCATTAATTATTTCAACGAAGCCACTCTTGGAAACACCTGATGTCACTATAACGGCTCTAGGTAGAGTGCATACCTCCGGCAGGCTGACCAGTTTACGTCTTGCATCCCACTGATAGGCCGGATCTTCATCAGGGCTTGAAGCAAAGTCTAATTGCCTTGTTCTTGACAGCTACCCAACTCGTCCACCAAGTTTTGTCCGAATCCGTCCCAAACTTTTTGAGATATCGTACTATATATTGTTTTTGGCCCCATCTCTGAATGGTGAAGAATGAATAAAAAAAATTTTCTACTATCCGGATCCAGTTCCGGATTTTAACTAAAATTGAATCAATTGGTCCTCGTCACACACACCCAACCTGTCCACAAAATTTTGTCCGAATCTGTCAACTTTTTGAGATATCCTGCACACAGACAAACAGACAGACAAACGGCAGGGTGAAAACATAACCTCCGTCCACCTTGGTGGCGGAGGTAATAAAGCACAAAACTATATATATATATATCTATATATACCTTTATGTCTGGTTTAATGGTTAGGGTGGTGGGCTTGGGATCCGAGGGTCCTGAGTTCAAATTCCGCTCAGCTGTTGAATTAATACCAGGTGGGGTTAACTCGGCCTGTCATCCTTCCGAGGTCAGCAAAATGAGTGCCAGCATGCTGGTATACTGTGTCGGAGTGGCGACCCGTCCAGGATTGTGCCCAATAGCCAAGGAGACTGCTTAAGCAGCACCAACGCTTTGCACAGAGTAGGGTCCCAATGGATGGATGGATATATACCTTTAGCAGCATGTAAATGTGACTTCATTATCATCAAATGTGTCTGGAATACAAAGGACGGAAGGAAATTGTTCAACTATGACGCACAAAGCAGAAAGGGATTCCTTATGGTTTTTCAGCTCTTCTCGGGAATAGCAACAAGCTGTTGCTGTGTCATCAAGCAAAGGCTGTGTAAGAGGGAAGAATCAAACTCTTCCTTTGACCGGCATAAGAGAAGAAGCAGCACGACCAGGGAGTGCAAGAAATCGGTTTGTGTACGAGTTCCGTTCATGTAGCATTTAGAACAGGCCGTGCAAAATAAAAAAATAAAAAAATGAGCGATCAACTCAAACACCCTGAAAATGCGATGATTTTTTGTACAAGTATTCACGCGGATTAATTACTTAGGATGAAATAGCATCATAAAATAGGTTTTATAGCAAGGTAATTGTTGCACGTTCCATGGGGTCGCCGTGGTTATTCGCAAGTACGCATCTGGTGTACCATCAAGCAGATCGAGGTGCGGCTGCATCAGGATTGAAATCCCAAGGCTTTGATCACTTCCTGATGAGCGACGACGACGGACAAAGTTATTTTGTGCGAAAAGATGTTCATCGAGCCATAAAAATTGCGAGCTCATTTGAGAGTGGCCGTTTCAATTGATGGAAGAACAGAAATAACAAACGGTATCACGACAAGATGCTGCTTTGCTGAGAGATTAGCGGTGTTTGTAAATCCCCAGCGAGTCCGCGGCCCCAGGGAGATGTCGCATAAACAATGTGGGGATAGAAGGATGAAGGGGAGGAAGGAAGGAGGGGATGAAGGGTGAGATTCAGCTCTGATGTGCAGACGGAAAGTCTAAGGATGTAAACGAAGGAAGGAGTTGTGAATATCATGATATAATATATATATATATATATATATATTATAATATATATATATGCTGTTACATTGAACTCTCGGCACAGACTCCTAAAACTGAAAAATAAATGAATAAATTCACGTTACCATTTATTGGCACGTCTTGGACTGTTGTGACTATCTCGTCCGGACGACTTTGAAGAAAACACCTGCACGCACCTCTCTTAACAGTAGCGGAATGTTTAACAGAAATCGGCCAAACACACAGGACAATATTTCCACGTACGAGGAGCCTCCGCAAAGTGAAATTCAGGAAATGAACTTTCAGCATGTTCTTGCGTCAAATGTTGTCATTTGTGGTGAGAGTAAAACGAAGGAACAATTTCTGAATTAGTTTACCAAACAATAAGGCAAAGCGGCTCGATAATGATTGGAATGTTGTTTTGAGTCGAAGCAGATGGTGTCCATGAAGGGCCACATGATGAGCCCAAACTAACATGTCGTATGTCGTCGTCCGGATGGGGACGGTCATCAACTCATCCTGCACTGCTACTTCCCCACTAAACCCCCAAACAAGTTCTCCGGCTCCACAGTCTCGACATTGGGTACTTACTGTCAGTTGTAAACTCCATGTTGAAATGCATCAAATGGGCCTCATCCATGTCAAACTGTATGCATCTCTTTACGCTACAATCTGTCCTGATTCCTTTACAACTCTTACTGTTCCTATAAGTATATTCCCCCCATCCGTCCCATGTCTCTTTCCCCATTCTTCGATACCTCTGACCCCATCTCTGAATGTGCCTCTAACCGTCCCCATCTCCTTGCACCTCGAACCGTTCCCCCATCTCCCTACACCTTTAACCGTCCCTCATCCCTCCTATGCTTCTGACTGTTCCTAACCCTTGAAACTTTAAACGGTCTACATCCCTGTACACTATCTCTGTCCCTGTAAACTTGCAAATGTGCCCTTCCCTCTGCTTTGTAAACTGTTCTCAACCATCTACACATCCATCGTCCCTGATCGCTTATCTCGCTTTATCCTTGTATTCTTGTAATAAACCGAAATAAATTGATGAACTCCGTTTTGGGAAGACTGTTCAATAAGATAATACATGGTGAATGGGTCGGGCAGGATTTCTGAGTTCCACGAGGCGGACGGATGTCCTTACTGTAGAGAACGAGAGAAACATCCAACGCACTCATGGAAGAAGCAAACACAAGAACATCATTGGAAGGACCAAACACAATGGAATCCCAATGGATTCGATCAGAAATCCATACAAATGAGTTCAAAGGTAACTTTGGACCATTAAAAGGCAAGACCAAACTTTATTATTTATTTTTAAACACATTTTGACGTTTCGATTGAAAAGAAAACCGGATTAACAAAAGTTTGTGAAAAGTATTTCTAACCTGTAGGATTTTAAGATACAATGGTAAATGTTAAAGGAGAAGACAGTTCAGCAGTCGAAACACCCGTGGACAGCCGGACGAGCCTGCAAGAGGGGTAGGGAGGGTAGGAGGGGTCCATAAGACCGTGGTAATTGACACTCACCGTTTTCCCATTGTAGTAATACATTAGCGAGTTGGCGCCCATTCCGGGCACGGGATAAGCGCAGTACATGGCTTGGGAGGATCTAGCTGCAAGTGTGCGGAACGGGAGCACGGCTGTGCCCGGCTCGCCTGGTCGTGCCTAAGCTGTCCTCGACTCCCGGCACGGCCATGGCTCACTCCGGACGGCGCGCCGCGGGCTATAGCGCGTCCCGCCTCCTCCCCTACACCCGCACCGCCTCTCTCAAGCGCACCCTCCTTCTTCTGACTCGATTACACCCCTTCCACCTACAGTCAGACACCGACCAACAACCACCGAACAATACAGCCACGTGGACCACGTCACAAGTTACCAATCCGCGCGCAAAACTTTGCTCCGGGTTAGCAGTCGGTTCAAAGCGTCGCGAGCCCAACACAAGGGCCGAATACAAATCCCCTTAATTGACTCACGTCCCCCCAACCACCTCCGTTTGATTAAAGGGCCAGTGGCAGGGACGAAATCCTGTGACGCACGGCTAATGGCCCGGCCATCTGGCCGCTCCGCTGTTTATTCCAAGCATTGTTTACCGCTGACATCACCGGCGGGGTCACACCCGGGGTTACTCTCACGAGGCACATGTTTAAAAAGGCAAAAAAACACGATAATAATACTAATAATAATAAACTAATAATGATAATAATAATATAAATAATAATAATAATATAATAAACCTTCGACGCTATAAACGATCGGGTTGTGGATAAAATGCCAACAGCGGGTGGTGAGCTCGGCCCAAGGCTTACATTGAGATATTTAGCGAAGGATCGGTCATCGGCGTTCATAGGGACATACGGGTCGGAGCGGCGGTAATCCATTGGGGTTCCTCTGTGTTGGGGAAAAGGAAGAAATCCGTGTGGACGGATCTGTGCGTACGTGTTCAAACGGATCCATAAGTGTGTGTGGACGGATCCATAAGTTTGTGTGAACGGATCCATAAGTGTGTGTGAATGGATCCATACAGTGTGTGAATGTATCATAAAGTGTGTGTGGACAGATCCATAAGTGTGTGTGGACAGATCCATAAGTGTGTGTGAACGGATCCATAAGTGTGTAATGAATGGATCCATAAGGTGTGTGGACAATCCATAAGTGTGTGTGAACGGATCCATAAGTGTGTGAATGGATCCATAATTTGTGTGGAAGATCCATAAGTGTGTGTGAACGGATCCATAAGTGTGTATGAATGGATCCATAAGTGTGTGTGGACAGATCCATAAGTTTGTGTGAACGGATCCATAAGTGTGTGTGAATGGATCCATAAGTGTGTGTGAATGGATCATAAGTGTGTATAACGGATCCATAAGTTTGTGTGATCCGATCCATAAGTGTGTGTGAATGGATCAATAAGAGGGTTGGACGATCCATAAGTGTGTGTGAACGGATCCATAAGTGTGTGTAATGGATCCTAAGTTGTGTGACGGATCCATAAGTGTGTGTAAACGGATCATAGTGTGTGAACAGACATAAGTGTGTGTGAACAAATTCATAAGTGTGTGTGAATGGATCCATAATGTGTGTGATGGATGCCATAAGTGTGTGTGGACGGATCCATAAGTGTGTGTGAATGGATCATAATGTGTTGTGAACGGATCCTAAAGTGTGTGTGAACGGATCCATAAGTGTGTGTGGACGGATCCACAGTGTGTGTGTGAACGGAATCCATAAGTGTGTGTGAACGGATCCATAAGTGTGTGTGAACGGATCCATAAGTGTGTGTGAACAAGGATCCATAAGTGTGTGTGAATGGATCATAAGTGTGTGTGAGTGGACCAACAAGTGTGTGTGAATGGATCCATAAGTGTGTGTGAGTGGACCAACAAGTGTGTGCGAACGGATCCATAAGTGTGTGTGAGTGACCAAAAAGTGTGTGGTGAAGGATCCATAGTGTGTGAGTGAACAACATGTGTCGTGAACGGATCCATAAGTGTGTGTGAACAGATCCATAGTGTGTGTGAGTGGACCAACAGTGTGTGTGAACGGATCCATAAGTGGTGTGAAGGATCCATAAGTGTGTGTGAAGGGATCCATAAGTGTGTGTGAATTGATCCATAAGTGTGTGTGGACGGATCAAGTGTGGTGATCGGATCCATAAGTGTGTGTGAATGGATCCATAGTGTGTGTGGACGGATCCATAAGTGTGTGTAATCTGATCCATAAGGTGTGTGGAAACGGATCATAAGTGTGTGTGAATGGATCCATAAGTGTGTGGAACAAATCCATAAGTGGTGTGTGAACAGCCATAAGTGTGTGTGATGGATCCACATGTGTGTGTGAACGGATCCATAAGTGTGTGTGAACGGATCCATAAGTGTGTGTGAACAGATCCATAAGTGTGTGTGAACAGATCCATAAGTTGTGTTGTGTGGATCCATAAGTGTGTGTGAACAGATCCATAAGTGTGTGTGAGTGGTCTAAGTGTGTGTGAAACAGATCCATAAGTGTGTTGATGAACATGATCCATAAGTGTGTGTGAACGGATCCATAAGTGTGTGTGAATGGATCCAAAGTGTGTGTGAGTGGATCCATAAGTGTGTGTCGAGTGGATCCAATAAGTGTTGTGAACAAATCCATAAAGTGTGTGTGAACGGATCCATAAGTGTGTGTGACGATCCATGAGAGTGTTCGTGAAGGAATCCATAAGTGTGTGTGAACGGATCCATAGTGTGTGTGAACGGATCCATAAGGTGTACAGACTAAGTGTGTGTGAACAGACCATAAGTGTGTGTGAACAGATCCATAAGTGTGTGTGACAACATCCACAAGTGTGTGTGTGAACAGATCCACAAGTGTGTGAACGGATCCATAGTGTGGTGGATGGATCCATAGTGTGCGTGGATGGATCCATAAATGTGTGTGAACATAGCCACAAGCGGTGTGAATGGATCTATAAGTGTTCTGTGAGTGGATCCAGAAGTGTGTGTGAACGGATCCATAAATGTGTGTGAACAGATCCATAAGTGTGTGTGAATGGATCCATAATGTGTGTGAGTGGATCCATAAGTGTGTGTGAACAAATCCATAGTGTGTGTGAACGGTCCATAAGTGTGTGTGAACGGATCCATAAGTGTGTGCGAACAAACATAAGTGGTGGATGGACTATAAGTGTGTGTGGACGGATCCATAAGTGTGTGTGGAACGGATCCATAAGTTGTGTGTGAACAGATCCATGTGTGTGTGAACAGATCCATAAGTGTGTGTGAAGATCCATGTGGTGTGAACGGATCCATAGTGTGTGTGTGGATCCATATGGTGTGTGGATGGATCCATAAGTGTGTGTGGACAGATCCATAAGTGTGTGGTAGACGGATTCATAATGGTGTGTGAACAGATCCATAAGTGTGTGAACGGATCCATAAGTGTGTGTGATTGGATCCATAAGGGTGTGTGAGTGGATCCAAGTTGTGTGAGTGGATCCATAAGTGTGTGTGAACAAATCCATAAGTGTGTTGTGAACGGATCCATAAGTGTGTGTGGATGGATCCATAGGTGTGTGTGGACGGATCCATAAGTTTGTGTGAACGGATCCATGTGTGTGTGAACAGATCCATAAGTGTGTGTGAACAGTCCTAAGTGTGGTGAGTGGATCCACAAGTGTGTGTGAACGCGATCCATAAGTGGTTGGACGGATCCATAAGTGCGTGTGAATGGATCCATAAGTGTGTGTGAACGAATGTGTACGTACGTGTTCAAACGGATCCATAAGTGTTGTGAACGGATCCTAAGTAGTGTGTGAACGAATCTGTACGTACGTGCTCAAACGGATCCATAAGTGTGTGTGAACAGATCCATAAGTGTTGTGAATGGATCCATAAGTGATGTGTGAACGGATCCATAAGTGTGTGTGGACGGATCCATAAGTGTCTCTGGATGGATCTATAAGTCGGTGTGGACGGATCCATAAGTGTGTTTTCATATTGATGGGAAAACAAAATGCGTGCACTCGGAATGCAAAGCGTTATGATCTCGGAATCTTCGTATAGTTTGCCGCTCTCATGCAAAGACTATCAAAATAAGCAAAATGAATGTAGCAATGAATAATTAAATGGAATAAACTAAAATGAATCCATAACCAAAGCAGAAGGGCACTCGGTAGAGCGCATACCTCCACCACACAATACCTGATCCAACAGAACAAATCAAGCCCAATAAATCCTTGAAATATCATGCTATATATCATTGAGCCCGATCTCAAAATGGTGAAGAATCACTCTGAAAATTAAATATTTCTCCTATCTGGATTCGGATCTTCACCAAAATTGAATCAATTCCTCCTTGTCACACACACCCAAGGTGTGCACCAAGTTTCGTCCGAATCCGTCCACAACTTTTTGAGATATCGTGCTACATATCGTTTTTGGCCCCATCTGTCAATAGTGAAGAATCGCTTTTAAAATTCTAGTAGTCGGATTCGGATCTTCACGAAAATCTAATCATTTCGTCCTTGTCACCCACTGAACCTGTCCACAAAATTTCATCCAGGTCCTTCCACAACTTTTTGAGATATCCCGCACACAGACAGACAAACAGATAGCGGTGAAAACATAACCTCCTTCCACCTTTGGTGGTGGAGGTAATAAATAACGACAAGGTACGCTGTATTACACAACATCCAAATGGTTAAAGAACTATAAATGAAGAGCACACTATTATAAAAAAGGACGAACAGCCGTTGCAGAGGGAAAACGCATTCCATGCAAGATTTTTTTTTGCTTGCTTCACGTTCAACTGTTGTCAACACGTCATTGACAAGTGACGTCAAGGGCGTCATAAAATTGCAAAAGCATCACCGCCGTGAACGGAGTCTGAAAAATCAGGTGAACAGAAATGATACGGTACTGTGCAAAAAAATGGGGGGAGGAATAACAGGAGCCACTCCAGCCTGCTCGCAACCCCAATTCCCACCCCTCCACCCTGAGCGAGAGCTTTTGTCCTGTTGAGGAGGCACGAGCAAGTAAGCGTCACGAGCCGAAAGGGTTAAAACGGGGGTGTTCTGGGGGGGAGGGCATTAAGTTTGAAGGAGCCTCTGCCCAGAAACAGCTGCTTTAAGGCGGGCTGTGCGCGTCATTGTGATACAATGTCACAACAGTGAACCCGATGGAAACCCGACCTTCCCAAGAGGAGCGCGGCTCCTTGCTCGTCCTGGGAAGCAAAAAGGACGCGCTCTCGGCCGCGAACACGTGGTACGAAAACTCAACCACCCTGAACTCCATCAGAAGTTCCAATTTGATCCTGGCCGATCCGGCTCTTTTCTTCCTCATCCGTTGTGCTGAATCCAAACTCGAGGGATACCGAATAACTGAACGCCACACGTCAGGCAGAAATAAATAAAGGAGAAAGGGTCTCGTGTCATTCTTGTAATATTCCCATGCGATTCATTAAATCTCTCCATCTGCTTCTTGAAAAAGCATCCGAGTGAACTTGAACCATGGAAGTTTTCGACTCGACCCACCAAGTGCCAACAGGAATGGCAATCGAACAAAGATGGAGACTCCGTGTATTCGATTACAAGTTCATTCGCATTAAACTTTGCTCTAAATTAGGCCTACTCAATCATATGGCAACACACACGGGTACAAAAGGAGAATTTGAATGCTGTGTTTATAGGATTGGCAAAAATACAGTATATACAAAGATTGTTTAAGGATTAAAACGAATTCGTGATTTTTTTTTGCGCAAACCCACCCCGACCACGAACAGCTTCCCCTACACCCCATACGTCCCACCGCCCCCAGCTCTCCAAGCCGATCAGGCTAAGGAGAGGGGGCTTACAAAGCAGCCTTTGTCATCCCCCCTCCTACCCCTGCCCCTCATACCCCCTCCCCCCCGGCGGCAGAACGAGGTCAGGTCTCTGTCGCGCGCCGGCTCTGTCCATCACTCGGACACCCTCGGGCGGGAATCAAGGAACGGCACAGACACCCGCCTTCGTAAGATTCAGTATCTACTCTCAGGCCCTGAGAAGCCTTTCCACCCTCCCAGAAAGAACGCGGGTGGCCAGGAAAAGCAATGGGACAAGGAGAGGGGACGGAAGAAAGGAAGGAAAGGAACCCTTATCTAATCGCCCAAAGGTCGCCGCTTGGGGAACCGCTCAAACTGTTTCCCAAGTAAAGGCTGCTTTATGCGACTCCTCGCCATGGAAAACTAGAATAAACAATTTGGAGATCTCCACAACCAAGGCTTCTTTTTTTTTCTTTCTTTTATAAAAAGTCCAGGCTCATGGAAGAGAGAGTTGATGGAGGGTGAAGGTAACGATACACTGACGGTGGGACGCATGCACGGACGTCCCATGGACGCAACTTGGGGCTTGATATTACTATGTGTTCGTTCATAAGGTCAGTGCCCGACAGAAAATTACACATTTCAATGTCAGGACAAACGAAAATCATAAAATTGCAATAAAATCAGGACCCAGGATGCTTTGCTGTCAAACTGACGTGTCAAACGTACAAGTACGGTACCACGTACACAGAAGACTGGAGGGAAACACTAGTCCGCACGAGGGCGCTGCCGCCTGTCTCAAAGGCCGAGGGAATGAAGTTTCCAAAGCAAGCTCCACGAGCTTGTACGCAAAAAGATCATTTTGAATGGGAGAGCTCGAGGGGCTAAAAAAAACACTTGGACAAATCAAAAGCACATCACGATATCAAACATCACGGCACAGCACTACAATACAATATTATAAAGTGCAGGTATGAGATCAAAATGAGTATAAAGCATCAATACAGGCTTCTCAGCAATGTTTTTGTGATCGACTGTTGAGGAAAGCAGCCAACAAAGAGCGAAGATGAAAGCAAGAGATCCTGCATTGCGAACCGGACATGTGCTCCAACCTGATCGTGATCATATTGAAAAGCCTGGAATGAACGGGCCCACGCCAATTTGTAAACTTGGAGCACTTAGAATCTCAAACACCCAGAGCGTGGCCACAACCTAACGAAGGATCAAATTGCTCGAAACCACACGTGGAAAAGTTTGTCACTCACGAATCTGGAATCTCACCAGGACCTCTTTGAATTATAAAATGAGTTGTCTGGTTGTTGAGTCGGCAAGCCGAGCAGAATTGCTCCAACTGTTGTGGGTTCAATTCCCATGGTTGCTCAGCAAAAAATCTCTGCACCCTGTGATGGAGTCAAGAGGTGACCTGTCCAGAATTGGTTGTTATGTTACATAAACGTTCAGAAGTTGCCGTGAATACTCAGACAACCTTCCAAGAATCTGTGTCTCTCTTCAACTTGCCAGTATTAGTCAGGGCAGAAACTTGGCCGGGCAAGCAGCAACAACATGTCTACGCTTAGTGAAAGAAACCGTGGAATCTTTAACATCCATCGACTAATACAAGCAGGAGGGACACCAAGATTAACGTCGATCCAAAGGACGGTGCACTTTGCGATGGAATGCCACGCCTGTGAAGCACCAATCCTACAGTTTAAAGTCGGATCGGTCATCAAACCCTGACTCGAGAGCTCAAAGATGAGTGTGTTACTAACTGCAACATCCTCTCGGAGTAGCACAGACCTACACCACCTTATAACAGCGGTACAGAGACACCAGCTGGAGGCTTCTACAACAGGAGATTCAATAAATCATTGCACCATGGTGTGAGATGTCTGAAACTACACTTTATAGCTCAATAGTCTATTGCAATACAGAATGAATGAAGAAGTTACAGAAACCAGTGGACAGGTCAACCAGGAAGGAGGGTTTTTTAAGAGAGCACAATTTTATGGTTTGATGATCACGTTGTCGTTTTTGGTACGTGTATTGTAATTACAGGATGAAGTAACGAAAATGAAAGCTCATGAATCATTTCCCCTGAGGGACGACAGAATATGCTTCTCATAGATCTTCGATACATTTAGGAGAGGACAAAAGAACAAATGAATGGTGAGAATATAACCGAAGGTTACTCGCACGAAACACCCTCGGGTTTAAAAAGTGAAAAGCAAAATATTGAAGCCAAATTTTCTTTTTTTTTTAAAAACAACAACTAAAAACAGCAACAAGATAGATTGCAATACACAGTGGAATGTGGAGCAAGAGAAAGAGAGCAAGAGAGAGGACTAAAGAAAGGTACAGCAATAGCGAAGCACACAGGGCAGGGATAGAGGGAGAGGGAGAACGAGAGAGACAGAAACAGAGAGATCTTGAAAACAAACGTACAGGTGTGTCCAGCAAAGCATGGTAAATCAGTACCGCGGAGGGGTACATGAAACCCCCTTACATTTCTCGATGGAGGAAGTGAAGGAAAGAAAGACAAGAGTTCACGTTAAACAAGTTTTGCGGGGAATAGAGATGGCACAGAAAATATCAAAATAGATACTAATAGAAAGGCAATACATTTCCTTAAGCCGTCCAACGCCGATGCTCTTCCATGCTGGCATGTCCACTTGCAGCTGTAAGAATTCTCAGATCGATCGAAGCCGTGATTCTCGTGTTATATCGCTCGTCTAATTGTAGGACCACTTATCTGCCTGACCCGAAGTTTTCATTGTTTGCCTCCACCACCGAAGCTGGATGGAGGTTATGTTTTCACCCCTGTTTGGCAGACTGTGAGCAGGATATCTCAAAAAGTTATGGACGGATTCAGACGAAACTTGGTGAACAGGTTGGGCGTCTGCCGAGGATGATAGATCCGATTTTGGTGAAGATCTGGATTGGGATACAATAACTTTTTAATTTGTTTGTGTGTTTGTTTGCGAGCAGGATATTTCAAAAATGTCATGGACGAATTTGGATGAAACGTGGACATGTCGAGTGTGTGACAAGGGCATATTGATTAGATTTTGGAGAAGATCCGGATCTGGATGCTAGAATTTTTATAGCGATTCTTCACCATTGAGAGATGGGCCAAATCGCACGATATCTCAAAAAGTTGCGGACGGATGATGACAAAACTTGGTGGATGAAGAGTTGGGTAGGTGACAATAACAAGGCGATTCGATTTTGGTTAAGGTACTGGCCCATATCCGGCCTATCATTGGGCTCCAAAATATAAACTGTATAGCCTGGAGGAGGTATGCGCTCCATCGAGTGCCATTCTCATTTCATACTGTCACAATGCAACAATGTTGATCACCTCACCACTTGTGTGGCTTGTCCACAAGCCTCGATGCTTTCATACTCCAGTGTTACAAATGCTGGATGGTGTAATCCTTTGAAAAATCTTGCCATATAACGTTTACAAACAGCAAATATGTCCATGTGAGGCACGGATTACAGTGCAGTGGGAGGAGATCAAAAGGCTTTTGCAAACTGTCAATAACATGGTATTACCAGACGGTATGGCGAGCCATTTGACTCGCTCTCTGTGAACTTCAACAAAAATGCGTGAAATAGTTCAGCGTTCATTTGTTTAATTATGGCAACAATTGAGCTCTTTGGACTGTATCAGTCACAATTAATTCTCCATTAGGCTATGTTAAACAAGGCCCGGTGGCTTCGATAATGGACATGTGGCAAAATACAGTGGGATGTAACAGTAACAGCTGCCCCAGCTTCATACATATTAAGTACTTCTCTGTCCCCTATCCTCTGCACCCCCAACTGCTGCCCCTACAGCCACCCCCACCTCGGACAGCCCAAACCCCTTCTTGTTCAAGCCCTCACTTATCTTGCGCACACCGCCTACTCTCCTTTCTATCCTTCCACACCCACCACCATTGCATGCTGCCAAGGCCACTGTTTTCCTTCAGAATGTATGTATGTATGTATGTATGTATGTAGTATGTATGTATGTATGTATGTATGTAGGAACTTCCCCAAACCTGACCACTGTGTCCCCCCCTTCTCCTCCTCCTCCTCACTTCACCAAGCCATTATTCATATTAATGGTGGCCCAGCACGATTATTGGCCATTAATCTCTGTCTTCTCGCCTGTTTGTAGACACGATAACGAATTAAACATCAACCAACACCATCACCATGAGAGGCAAGCCGGAGAGGCCTGAAAAAGTCCCTCAAGGCCCGTCAGTCTGCGGCAGGTCATGGCAAAGGAGCCTACGCGTAAAGATAACTGGGTCCAAATATCAGTACCATGATAGATAGAAAGCAGCCCATTGTAAAAACCCGTTTTGGCCCATCAAGATCAATCGCCACATGATGCAGAATGGATGCACAGCAAGTGGTGAGGCTTTGAGGAAATTAATGGATAGATCCCACCAAGCAACCTGTCAGTCCTCATTGCAAATCTCCGCTGCCTGTTGCTACACCAAAGTGGGTAAACCAAAGCTACAGTGAACCCTCACATGGTTGCCAACACTTACCCACAACATTGTTTTGAATCTGTATTTATTCTATGGTACCTTCTGAAAATAATATGATATTCCATCTTAACACAAGACATGACAAAGCAAATGGAAATGCAATAAGACCTCGTCAAAAACGTTACGCTATATTCGATTACTCAGGTTTTGTCAGATTGTAGAACATTGAATAAAGCAAATGAGAAGCAAAGGAGCATGTGTTGCTTTCAGAGGAAAGGACACTTCTGAAACAATCCCAAATTAGATGAATTACAACTTTGTAACTTCAGGCTGGACCCGATGAAGGACAGCCGTATGTGTTGCACAACCAAAAATAACCTTGAGAAAAATCGTCTAATCAAATCAGAGGAAGAATACTCACCGACGATGGAAGGCCAGGAGGAACCTTCCTCACTTTCTTGCTTGAAACATCTGCCAAGGAAAGAAGTGCAAATCATATTGCTCTCCCAAGCAGGGATTTCTGTTAAAGTCACCGTGTCAATTACAACCAAAATGCAATTACCCTTAAGAGAACAGCACAATCTATTTGCGCCTAATGAGTGAACGCGAACTCAAGATGCACAGCAGCCGCCGAGGAACAGATGGCCGCATGTACTCCTGCCGTCCGACGTGTGGTGCGTGCACGTGCTCAGGTCCTCACCGATTTGGTTAAAAGGAGGGTTGCAAATACTTGTGTCTGATGCCATGACACGGTCGGTGAACCGGTGGATACAATTATACGACTGTGGAAAAGTCAGATCAAAAGTTCTGCTGGGGGTATTTGTTGGCCACGAAGCACCGTCTTTGATCGACAAAAAAGAAAAAACAACATTTGTTGGAAGAGAACCTTGGCCTTGCGCGATTCTTCGTGGTGTCGGAACCGACCAACACCAAATTAATTAGATCCTGTGGTCAAGAGCCTGAAGCGACTTGGAATGTGTGGAGGTCAGGATGTTATTTGTGCAGTGGCGCATTTTGCCCAAGCTTTCAATTAGCTTACTGGAGCATTAATCTACTTGAGAACCCTGATCTGGAATCAGAATCCACGGGGCAATTCAATGAGATATTAAAGCAACTGTTACACCATTCTTTACCAGCACATTCTTAAACCGATAAACCAAACGGTTGACCAAAATGTGGTGTTTGAGGTTGGGTAAGCAGGAGGTATATGTGCAAAGCACTTCAAACACGACCAAGTGACAATAAGGATGTTACTGTGAGTGAAAGGAAAGAGATGGGAAAGAATGCCTTTTGTTTGACACCATGATGTGAAGAGGAGAATGAAGGAAAGGTGTGTGAATAATGCGGGTACCCAGGCCTGGTGAGTCAGGCAAGCCTCTCCGTCGGGAATTGGCACTGGCAAATGGGTAGTAAAGTGAGTTCGCCTTGGCATGAGGAGACATAGGGCTGGAGCTTCCCATTGCCAATTCAGAGGCCAACAGAGGAGGCTGCAATAGGAAGCCATCAGAATGAGTATCAGCAGAGAAAGTTTCACCATCACATCGCATCCATTCACATAAAATATTACAGCATCTGAAAGCAAAGAGCGAGCCGTTTGCACAATTTTTGACCACAATAAATAGGCACAAGTGGCTGTTGTAAAGTAAAGAGCATTGCTGGTCACGGCGTGAGAAACCACCTGCTCTCATTTTACAAACTGTGCCAAACGTAGCATCAGGGCCTGGAGCCCATATGGATGATGCACAGCTGCAAATGCCGAAAACAACGTTCCACCATTATTCACTCAGCAGCGTAGTTGTTCTGCACTTATTCACTCCAGCATTACGATAAGCAAATGGTATGCATTCTATAAGTCCACAACCACGAGTGCATTACAATCATTCGGTGAAAAAATACCAAATGGGGAACAAAAAGAAAGTGATGAAAGAGAAAGCAGACAGTGGAGAGCAGGAGAAACAAAGAGAGATGACACACACACACACACACACACAACACACACACACACACACACACACACACACACAACACAACCACACAACACACACACACAACTGTGAGACCCCGTTCACTTTAATGGATTTGTATGGATTTGGTTTAAGATGAATTCAATATTCAATCTTTAATTACCTATAAAATTATTATTTTAATCCATCAAGCGAGTCAAAAGTTACAAGTTTATATGCACCGCGTTGACCATAAATGCGATTGCTAGTATTGACATCGCTGCCAGCCAATCAGAGTGCGTCTGTGAGCACATCTCCTCTCAATCAATCAGCGCGTGCATTGTTGTCTTCCGGCTCTGTGCGCCGCCATGTTGGTGATTGTGACGAAAGCCGAAAGTGTCAAAGAAAAAGCATCAGTCTCTTGCTGCAATTGAAAGTGTTGAGGGATACAGTCGATGTTGGTACCACCGCTGTTGGGTGTGAATTCAGTTTAACGGAGTCGTCCGCAAGGACACTGTAAAGAACAAAGAAAAAAAAATTAAAGTATCTAGTCACTAGATACTTTAATTTTATTTAGATTCTAATTCTTTTTAGATTTTTTTTTTTTTAGACTAGATTCTAGTCAGTCCACGACACCGCAGGCAGTACAAAATTAAACGAGATCTAGGAGCAGTTTAATGAAGAAGATGGAGAGACTTTTATCCCTCTTGATTGAGACTATGAATCAGGCATTCTTGCAGACTGCAAGCAGAAGCTGGGGGTGCATCCTTCGTGCAGACATTATAGATATCACCTTTATCTATTTGATGATATGCCCGGTGTTGGCTTAATGGTTAGGGTGGTGGGCTTTGGATCCTAGGGTTCTGAGTTCATAATCCCACTTGGCTGTTGAATTAAAACCAGGTGGGGTTGACTCTGCCTGTCATCCTTCTGAGGTTGGCAAAGATGAGTGCCAGATTGCTGGTATCCTGTGTCGGAGTGGTGACCTGTCCAGGATTGTGCCCAATAGCCAAGGAGACTGTTTAGGCAGCATCAACGCTCTGCACAGAGTGTGGTCCCAATGGATGGATGGATATTTGAAGATGTGGATTGTGGTTACATTCTGCAAGCAGCTAAATATATGAAGTAAATCAAGACTGAATGAGCTCTTTTTTTAACAGGTTAGAGTTCGAGTAATTTTAAATGTAAATAGATCAAAAGATAACAAAACAAACTATTTTTTACATTCTAAAATCTAAAGGTTGTCGAGGCAATGCCAATTTTCAGAGTTTATGGTTCCAAGTCAAAGACAAACATGAAAGGGTGGATCTAGAATTTATAAACAAAAGTGGAAAATAAAACAGTAATCGTTACATTCTTGTAGCTACTCCAGCATTGCACATCATTAACAATCGAGCCTGTTCATCACATGTCCAGTTAGCATCTTTCCTTTTGATACGTTGATTGAATTTAGATTAGTAACAAACTAATAGAATTCATTAAATTCATGTAAAAAAAAAAAAACCTAAATTCTGTCTCTCCGAGCCTCTTCACCTGACTGTTCCAAGGGGGAAGGTCCAAGCAATCAAGCAAAGGCAGGTCCCAGGTAAATGTCTCCTACCCTTTTCTTGGCCGTATCCCTCAGCGGTATATTTCACCATCAGAGCAACTTACCGATATGCATCTTACTGTTCTTAAAGAAAAGTTAACACTTGTACTTTCAACTCGGTCATTCACAAATTCTCCACTGGATCGTCGTACGTCACATCGAGAACATAACCTGAGGTCCTTAATGTCCTTTTCGGAGAGTTTGGGCTTTCTTCCTCGACTGCTTATATTAACAACAATATCAATTTCAATTATCCTCCTCAAAGTCTTGCATACATAAAGTACCTGCTGAAACATGAAGTCAAGCTGCAATCAATCACATGGAATAGCTTTCATTATGTAGGACTTTGATTTCTCGATGTTTGTCATGTGATTTCCTTTCTGGGAGTGATATCATTCACCATACTACAATAATATTACCGCCCATACTCTGATAGTCTTTTTGGAGGTGTGGCACTTTTGGATTGCTCACAGAAGAACTGATCGCAGTGTTCTATATCAACATGTGACTGTGAAATGAAGCATTTCATTTTCAAACACGAGGTCTTTGTGCTCGTGGACTTGCTTCAGCCCGAGGGGGTGGTGGAGTGGATCAATAGTTCGTCCTACAGGTGCTCTTTATCAGAGGCGGATTAGGATATTTTTATGGCCCTGGGCACAAAAAATATTTCAGCCCAAAACACCCAAAAAGGAAGACTCCACGTTATTTTTGCCCATAAAGGAGGACTCCACGTTATTTTCGCACTCGCTTAACCGATGTTGCTTTGGACTTGACTGCAAAACATTCAGAGGAATTTCAATGTTTTATTGCCTTTTCCCCCCCTTGGGAAAAAAAATACCATGCCAAGGTGTTCCATTACCAATCAGCTTGCTATCGCCTGCAAAGCTAGCCGTTCTTTATCAACCGTCTCATTGGAGGGCTTGCTTGAGTGCTTAAGCCACTTGGCGAGCGCTCTACATGCTGAATGGTAATGGAACACAGCCCATCACTTGCAGGGGTATGTTCAGTTACCAACTTTATATTTTCTTATTTTTTGGACACATAGATGAGGCTCAAGGAAGAGCTAAAAGTTTCTTGTAGAGCGCTCACCAAGTGGCACTCAAGTAAGCAGTTCAACGAAACTGTTGACAAGGACCGGCTGCTTTAGCAGTTAAGGAACTCTGGGAAGGGTTCGAAACAGCGTTAGCACTTACTTTGTGTAAGTATTCTTGGGTTGCTTGAAACAGCTACTTTGGCTAGAGGAGTGTGGGAGGAGGGTCAATCATTATAATTCTCTGGAATTATAATTCTCTCCGACTCTCTGGAAAATCCTCTTTATCTCTTTGCTGATGACTCCACCCTCTGCGGTAAGCTCTGTCATCCCTTCAGACTGGCAAGTAGCAGCTTCTTCGCTCTGCAGAGATCTGGATAAAATCAAAAACTGGCCAACCGTGGAACATGTTTTTCATCCGGACAAATCTCACACTCTCACTGTCTCTCAGAAAGGACCGTTTAGAACCCCCCCCCATCCTTTTCTCACAATCCTCTGGAAGAAGTCTTTCTTTCAAGCTTCTGGGTTCTCACTATCTGCCATGACCTTTCTGGGAAGCCACATTTCAAACCTCGCCTCCAAAGCCAGTCGCCGACTGGGAATCCTCCGTCCTGCAAAGTCTTTCCTCAGCACCTGAGCTCCTGACCACTTACAAAGCTTTCGTCCGCAGCCTGATGGAGTATTCTGCTCTCTGGGCTGGTGCTCCTGTCTCCCACTTTTTAGGCTATTCATCTGGCTCGTCCTCACTCTCGACTCAGCTGAAACCAAGGCATTTCGGATCATTGCATTCCCACGATAGGCTGAGTCTTTGGGCCTCTCACTCTCTCACCGCAAGCTGGTCGGTGGTCTTTATGTCTTCTACGTCTCCTCTTGGTCTCGCCCCACCCCCCCCCCGGCCTGCTGTGTCTGCAATTTGTCCCACCATATTTCCGCAGGGCGCTCAAGTACAACTCATCGCTTGCTGACAGGAGCATTAAGGGGAGGAGGTGGAGAAGGAGGGATAGGGGTGGGGGAAAGAGAGGGATAGGGTGGGGAGAGAAAGGAATTGGGGTGGGGATAGAGGGGATAGGGGAGGGAGAGAGAGGATAGGGAGGGAGAGAGAAGGGGATAGGGGAGGGAGAGAATGGATGGAGGGAGGGATAGGGGAGGGAGAGGAGAGGGGATAGGGGAGGGAGAGAGGGGATAGGGGAGGGAGAGAGATGGATAGGGGAGGAGAGAGATGGTATGGGAGGGAGAGAGAGGGGATAGGGGAGGGAGAGAGAGGGATAAGGGCGGGAGAGAGGTAGGGGTGGGAGAGAGGAGGCAGGGGTGGGAGAGAGGGGAACAGGGGGTGGGAGAGAGAGGGGAACAGGGGTGGGAGAGAGGGGAAAGGGGGTGGGAGAGAGAGGGACGGGGTGGGAGAGAGAGAGGACTGGGTTGGGAGAAAGCGTAGAGGGGAGGAGCAAGAGGGATGAGACTGAGAGCGGAGAGAGTGATATGAGTAGGAGGGAGAGGGTGGGAGAGTGATTGAGGGATGGGGGAGGGGAGAGACAGAAAGATGGGAGAGGGAGAGATGGGAGTAGGGAGAGAGGGGAGGAGAGAGTGAGGAGGGGAGGAAGGAGGGGGGGATTCCGGCAGATGTGATGTCTGGTTTGACGGCACACACATTGATGAATCACCCTGCCTATGAAACATCAGGATGATAGTTTATAGCTGGGTCAGGATTCAAGTCAGGGTGGGAGAGAGAGGGACACGGGTGAGAGAGAGAGGGGCAGGGGTGGGAGAGAGAGGGGCGGGGTGGAAGAGAGGGGGACAGGGGCGGGAGAGAGGGGACAGGGGTGAGAGAGAGGGACAGGGGTGGAGAGAGAGGGACAGGGGTGGGATAGGATGGGAGAGGAGGGATAGGGGTGGGGGAGAGTGGGGCAGGGGTGGGAGGAGAGGGGACAGGGTGGGGAGAGAGAGAGGGAGAGGGAGGAGGAAGACGGAGGGGAGAGTGCAGAGGGGGAGAGGGAAAAGAAAGAGGGGGGGGGGATTCCGGCAGATGAGACGCCCAGTTTACGTCATCTGAGAGACGTTGATTGAAATCACCTCTTTGTGACCTGGTGAAAGTTTATAGCTGAGTCGGGATTTGAACCCAGGCGAGACAGCTTAGAGTGAGCATGTGTACCCATTGGCAATCCTGCCGTGATCTGGCGATTTATTGCTTTATAAAAACTGAATTGATCTGAACAGCAGTTCAGACTGATATATATATAAAAAGCTTTAATTTGTCCAATTCGCACATTCTTCGACAGCTCTTCCTCTTCTTGACGTCCGGAGAGTTGTATGGTCGTGGAGGGAGTTTGGCAGGAGGATAGCGTGATGGGAGGGGAAGGGAAGGCAGCGTCAGGGGAGTGAAGGGAAGGCAGCGTCATGAGGGGAGGGAAGGGATGGCAGGCGTCGTGAGGGGAAGGAAGGGAAGGCGGTCATGAGGGGGGGGAGGTAGCATCGTGTAGGGGAGGGAAGGGAAGGCAGCATCGTGAGGGAGGGAAGGGAAGGCAGCGTCGTGAGGGGAGGGAGGCAGCGTCGTGAGGGAGGAAGGAAGCAGCGTCATTAGGGAGGAAGGGAAGGCAGCAGCAGCGTGAGGGGAAAGGGAGGGGAAGCAGCCTGAGGGGAAGGCAACATGAGGGGAATGGAGGGAAAGCAGCATAAGTGGAAAGCAAGGGAAGGGTGATAAAATGTTGCCAAACAGCAACATTTTCTTTCTAACTGCCGGGTTCGATATAAAACCGGGTGGGAGCATTTAAAACCATGCTATCTATTCAGCAATTCAAAATGAAACCATCAGTCCCCTTAACAGAGAGGGAGGAGTGGAGGAGCAGGGGGAGAGAGGAAGAGAGTGAGGGATGGGGTGGGAGGGAGAGGACAGGGGTGGGAGAAAGTGTGAGAGGGGAGAGAGCAAGAGATGAGACTGAGAGTAGAGAGAAGAGAGATATATGAGTTAGGAGGGAGAGGTGGAGAGTGATTGAGGGGTGGGGGAGGGAGAGAGGGAGAGGAGAGTGAGGAGGGAGGAAGGGTGGGGGGGGGATTCCGACAGATGTGATGTCTGGTTTGACAGCACACACATTGATGAATCACCTACCTGTGAAACAGCCAGGGAAGTTAATAGGCTGGGTTAGGATTCAAACCCAGGCTAGACAGCTTAAAGCAAGCGTGTGTACGTCACGGCAATCCTGCCCTGATGTGAACGAAACGTTTCAATTATTTTTACATGTATTTATCTCTGCTGATGTGGTGGGACATATCATGAAAGAAGATAAAACGAAAAGGGGAAACATGGTGTAAAATAAAATTGCACATTTTTAGCGAGCCAGCCATCGCCGCATACAGGGTCAATGGAAGCAAGTGGCCCCTGAACATTGTTCAAGTCGACCGATATACAGTATTCAGTAACAGTGTGAATATTGTAGAGTGCTCGCGAAGTAGCTTAAGCACTCTAACAAAACGGTTGATAAGGAACAGCTGGTTTGGGAAGCGATTGCCGAGCCATCATATTAAAAACAAACACATCCTGGAGACACCCGAAATGTTAAATATGCCCGAATTAGACAAATGAACACGTTTTATTATAATGGAAATAGAGCAAATGGAAATAGTCACAGCCAACGTGTGGCCCTAAATGGAGTTCTTTCATCCCCTCTTCCTGTCCAGGCTGGAGTTCCTCAAGGTAGCGTTCTGGGCCCTGTTCTTTTTTATGTCTTCATCAATGATCTCTCCGACTCTCTGGAAAATCCTCTTTATCTCTTTTCTGGTGACTCCACCCTCTGCCGTACCATCGGTCATCCCTCGGATTGGCAAGCAGCAGCATCTTCAATCTCCACAGATCTGGATAAAATCACAAACTGGTTCAACACGTGGAACATGTCTTTCAACCCTGACAAATCTCACACTCTCACGATGTTTCTTTGAAAGGACCATCTGGAAACCCCCTCATCTACTTTCTCAACAATTCTCATAAAGAAGTCCTTTCATTCAAACTTTTGTGCCTCACTATCTACCATGATCTTTCCTGGGAAAGCCACATCTCCAAGCTGGCCTCCAAAGCCAGTCGCCGATTGGGCATCCTCCATCGTGCAAAGTCCTTCCTTAGCACACCTGAGCTCCTGACCATGTACAAAGCTTTCATCCGCAGCTTGATAGAGTACTGCTCTCCCCTCTCGACTGGTGCTCCCGCCTCTCACCTTTCTCGGATTCACACTGTAGAAACCAAGGCATTTAAGATCATTGGTATCTCCCGTGATGCGGCTGAGTTTTTGGGGCTCACACTCTCTCACTGCAGACAGGTCGGTGGTCGTTCTGTCTTCTACCGTCTCCTCTCCAGCCTCACCCCCCCTCCCCCCGCTCTGTCTGCTATCTGTCCCACCCATATTTCCTCAGGGTGCTCAAAGTCCGCCAGTAATCCCCTTCTAGTTAAACTACCAAAATCAAGAATCACTGCTCAACTTCATTTTTTCATTCCTCTTTTTTCCCGCCTTTGGAACAAACTCCGACACTATTCAATCCCATTCTTCCCTCTAGGTCTTCAAAATAGCTGTTCACCACCATCTCTTATCTTCCCCCCATCCAAAACCATGATCTTTGCTACCCCCATTAATCCACCCCAAACCCACCTTCAAATTCCCTGCTTTCCTTTCTGAAAGACCCTGTAGTGGTGACCTTGTTTATCCTATGTACGCACCCCATCCCTCTCCCTTACACAGATCTCCTGATGTCTCTGTTCCCCACTGTTTTGTGCTTCCCTCTCCCGCCCTTCTTGTCTCCTGCTCCACTTGTTATATGTTCTGTGTGTTGGCTCTTATACGAGCCTTGACATTGTACATAAAAAAACAACAACAAAAAATACATTCGGAACTGCGACTAAGTTCAATTCTGGAGCTTAAATTTTGTAATTCAGCTGAGTTTAAGACATTCTCGAGGTTATGGCATGTGTGGAAATTAAATAAAGCCACAAACACTGACATCTCCGGGCGTTTATAAGCATTGCAATGTATCCAGTGATTTGTCGGTATTCGATAATATGAGTGAGGAAAGTGAAGAATTAAAAAACTTTATCATTAATAAATTGTTGCAGCCTGTTCCAAGTCAAGGCATGGTTGGTTGAGCAGGACCAATAAAATAAAAATGACGAATTAAGACCCAAGCGAGTAACGGTCGATGTGACTTGAGGTAGAGCATGCCTGCTAAAGGAAATAGTTAAATAAGGCCGTTAATTATCTTCAAAAGGGGTATTTTAATTAAACCAAACACACAATTTTCACTCATGCACTCCCTTGGAGTTCCCTTAGTATGCATTCAAAGATTCAGGCCATGAGGTATCATGGTTTTGGAGTTATGGAGGAGACACACACTGACTGACTGACTGATGCACAATGACATTTATTAGTATAGATAGATATGCCTTTGTGACATCTAAAGGCAGTGAGTGCTCATCTACCGGAAGTGAGTGCTGAAAATGCACATACAGCACATGCTCAAGAGGCCTCGTTTACATTCATACGTAATTTTGAAAGTCCCATATTGGTCCAGGGGTTTGGAAATGTTCAAGGAACAAACTGGTTATGGGTGTAGTTGGTTGTTATCTCCATATACGCATTTCAGAAGGTGTAACAGAGTCCTTGCAGGTCTTGAAGTATCCACTTCTCACCTCTACTTCGGTAAGGGTGTCACATTTCAAGGACCAAGGTGTGTGTGTGTGTGTGTGTGTGTGTGTGTGATTTATGCGGAGGCTAAACACGAATAAGTGGAGATCACGGAGGAGATTAAAGAGTAAAAAGAAGAAGAAGGGAAGAGCACCAGGCATTGACGAGGTGCTTTCAGTGATGCTCATTACAGCGGGATAAATTGGAGTCAGTTGGACGAAATGGTTGTTGAATACATGTTGGAGAGAAGGCTGGATTCCAGAGGATTGGATGACAGGGCCAAGTTTTCCAATATGGAGGGTTCATGATCTGTGGAGCTGGTACAGAGGCATTTCACTCCTAAGTCGTGTCATGAAGGTACTGGAGAGGATTTTGGATGGGAGTATATGGACGAGTGTGGAGATGGAGACGGGTGGAGAACAACAGTAGTTTAGAAAGGGTAGGGGGATGACGGATGGAATATTCATGCTGAGAAAGTTGGTGGAGAAGAGGTTGGAGATGCAAGGTGAAATGGCATCAGGATTTGTAGATCTTGAGAAGATCTATGACACTATCCCGAGAGAGATGGTGATGGGAATATTAGGATGGGTGGGAGTGCCGGAAGAAGAAGGAAGGTTGGTTGGAAGGTATGTATGAGGGAACGAAGGGCAGAGTTTTGGTTGGTCCTAGGTGGTCAGAGGAGTTTAAGTTGAACATCGTGTTGAGGCAGAGAAGTTCTCTCAGGTCATTCATGCTTATCATGGTGATGGAGATGGTAAGCAGGAAGTATATTTTGGGGAAGATGTTATATGTGCACGACCTGGCTGTTGTAGAGTAAGTTGGAGATGCAGGAGGTACTGATGGAGTGGAGGGAGAAACATGGAATTCTGGAAACGTAGATGGAGGATGAGTTTGGAGAAAACAGAGGTAATGTGGGTCCGGCAGCAGAGAAAGGAAAAATTAACATCAGCTTAGAGGGAAAGGAGATCAGGTGGGGAAATAAGTTTGAGTATCTGGAGGGAACAGTGTAGTTTGGAGACAGAGGTGCGGAGAGGAGGATACAGATGGGTTGTGTGTGTGTGTATATGTATATATGTGTATGTATGTATGTATATCTATATATATATCTATATATACATACCCACACAGCATATATGATCATGAAGGGATAGTATGCAAGGTTGTATTTTGAGAAAGAGAAAGAAAGAAAGACAGAAAGAAAGCCAGCAGAGACATCATGATTAGAGTAATGGAAATAGAGTCAGAAGCAGTGAAAAGATTCACATGTTGAAGGGTGAGATAGAGACAGCAAGGTGGGCATAATCATAAATAGTGCAAAGGAAATAAAAGCTTGGAAACTTTCAATGTGACCAAACAAGGACTGAAACTAAAGCAAAGCCTTTTAATTATTTTTTATTTATATATATATATATATAATTATATATATATATATAAAACTTCGTGGGCAATCACGTCAGAGTATTAAGCTTCGGCTGCAAGAGCACAGCACATATTGGGTGTTTGATGTTTCAACGCATCTTGAGGTGCTTATGAAGGCCTCTATTGAAACACGGTGGAAACTTCTTTTTTGTTTGCGCGTCTTCAGATGTGGTTGTAATAATTTACCGCATTCACAAGAAAAGCTCATGCCTTTCCAACGGTAATTAAAGAAAGCAGTTTTTAAAGAACATATTATAAGTTTGCAAAATGGGTAAAAAAAATAAAGAGATGGTGGCCAGGGCTGTAATGACGAGCAGCAGTGGAAACCATTCGGTTTGTCAACTTGTTAAAATAAATCAGAATGTCACAAAAACATGTTTAAATAAATATATTTGTAGGAAGATAATATAAAAGTCGTTGGGTGCAGAAGTTGGCCGACGGTAAGTTTGTTTGAAACTCCACTGGGGAATAAATATGTCAGAAGCCACCTGTTGGTGGAACGGACAGCTGTGACAGGAAACTATGAACCAACCTAATTTCAATCAAAAATCAGTATCGAGGTACAAATTCCTTTACAAATCAGCCGCTGGAGCACCTCTGTACCAACTAAAATTTAGCTACACACTTCATTGTCAACTTCAATTTAACTACATACCCGATTGCCAATGGGAATTATGTTGCATGCCTCCTTTTAACAACTAGGATTCCACTACACACCTTACCAACCAGTATTTAGCTACAGGACTCCGCAGCAACTAGCATTTAGCTATATGCCTCCCTACAATCTCATGTTTAACTCGAACGGCACTCGGTAGAGCGCATACTTCCACCAAGCTGAACAGTTTCCCGTTTTGTATCCCACTGATAGGCCGGATCTGCATCCGAACCTTAACCAGTGTTTAATCTGCTTGTTCTTGTCACCTTTCCCAACTCATCCACAAGTTTTGCCATCGTCCATCAACAACTTTTTGAACTGTCGTGCTATATCTCGTTTTTGGCCCTATCTCTCAATGGAAAAAAATCACTTAAAAAAATTCTTATATCCGGATCCAGATCTTCACCAAAATCGAATCAATTTGTTCTTGTCACAAACCCAACCTATCCAACAAGTTTCGTCCGAATCTGACCGTAACTTTTTGAGCTATCGTGTTGTATAACGTACTCGCGAGGTACCCATGTTACGGACGAGTGGGAGCCCAAAATGTCAACAACAAAAAAATGTTTTGAGAAATTTTGTGAAAACTCCCACCGACTTTAGGACACGTGCAGGGACACCCAAACCAGCGAATGTTTCCACATGCGGTAAATGGTGAAACTGCAAATGCCAAACCCATGAATGAGTTTGCATGCGGAGAGGGAGCAGCTTTGTACGGGTGTAAACTCAAAATCATAATTGGATTGAGAAATTTATGAAACCTCCCACCCACCTCAGGACACCTGCTGGGACCCCAAAACGTTCCACAGAAAGTTTGGCAGGGCGAGACCCAAAACTGAGGTTGTAGTTTGGGGACAGACAGACGGTGACAGTCCTCCTTTATTGTATAGATTTGGCCTTATCTCATAAGTGAAGATTCACTTTAAAAAATTCTCGTATCTGGATCAGATCTTCACCAAAATTGAATCAATTTGTTCAAATGATCAAAGGGCGGAGGATGATCAAAGGGCGGAGGAGCTCCTTGTGAGCCAACGGCCATCCATATCTAGTGCCCAACTGTGTCTGCGGACGTCTCCTGCATTGGGTTACTTTTTATTAGGAGGTTGGTGGCAGGATTTGCACTCCGGCCACCGTAAAACCCTTCATTCCGCAAAACATAAAAACGCAAAAAAATCTGAAACCCACTCCGTGGGAGTACCTCCTGTGCAGCTTCCCTTCGCAGGGCAGCTCACCGGATGACGGGATTGGGGCAAAGCCTTCGGGACCCCCAATCTTTGATGATAGGAGGGAAACCAAGGGGTAACATCCCTGGGTCAGATTGCGAGAGTGTGTCGGAGTGGTGCTGAGGTGTCGTCCACCAGACGGCAGTCTCCTTGGGTTAACCTGAGGCGGTCCCTTCGGGTGGTGCCTGGAATGTCCTATCCCTAAGAGAGGATGATCACCTGTCTCTGTTATCATCTGAGCTCAAGCGTTTGGACATCGGGATTGCAGCTCTCTCTGAGGTTCGGGACCGGATTGCGGCGAGATAATGGTGGTGGTTACACCTACTATTGGTCTGGTCGCTCTGATGTTACCATACCCAAGGAGTTGCTGTAGCTGTGTCCAATAAGCTGACCCCATGATAATTGAGTAACACCGGTCAACGAGCGTATTATGAGATTAAGGATTCGTCACTCCTTAGGTGTCATTTCCCTGGTCTCTGTTTATGCTCCGACTGAGGCGAGTGATCTCACCGTGAAGGATGCATTCTACGCCACACTCGAGTCTGTGTGTTGATCAGTGCCCCAGACGGATACACTTCTAGTCTTGGGGGATTTCAATGCATCGACTGGAACTGATAGGGATGGTTATGAGGTGTGTGTTGGTCCCATGGGTCAGGAACTATGAACCAGAATAGCACTAAGTTCCTTGACTTTGCAAGAAGTCATGGACTTAGGGTGGCTGGTTCATGGTTTCAGCGCCCACAAGCTCATCGCTGGACTTGGTATTCCAACGCTGGGGTGTGGCAAAGGAGATTGACCATGTCCTCATTGACGGTCGTTGGAGGATGATCCAGAACTGCAGGGTCTACCGGAGTGCTCAGTTCCTCAATACTGACCACAGGCTTGTTGTAGCAACCCTAAAGCTGCACCTTAAATCCTGGAGAATGGTACCATCCCAGCCTAGGCTGGATGTTGGCAAGCTCAGGGATGAGAGAGTAGCTAAGGAGTTTGCGAACAGGCTAAGTGGACACTTGGGGGTCTGGGTGCTTTGGGGGTCCTGAAGAGTTGTGGAGTGCCTTCAAGACCACCTTCCTTGATGTTGCCGGTGGATGTCTTGGAACTCACCGCAGGGCAAAGAAGAATTTGTCTCTCAAGGGACACTGATAACCATTGACCAGAGTCGCAGGGCCAGGCTGAATGGCAGAGCTGAGCTGTTCAGGGAGCTGAGGCGTAAAACTGTACGTGCACTGAGGGTGGACAAGGAGGCCTATGTGCGAGGAATCTGTGAGGGGGTAGAGCATCACCTGTGGACAGGTGATTCTCGTCCCGCTTACAGGGGAATTCGCGCATTGCGTTCATCCAAGCCCATCCCTCGGAGCACTGCAGTTAGAGCAGAGAGTGGTAGGCTCTTGACAGAGGAGTCTGAAGTGAAGGCCCGCTGGGCCGCTTACTTTGAGCGGTTGTACAGGCTGATCCCCCAGCTGTCGAGTTGGACGTCAAGGGTGTTACAATCCCTGTTGCTGACCCTCGAATCAACTGTGGTCCACCTTCGCTTGTGAACACGGGCTGCGGTGAACCGGTTGAAACGGGGCAAAGCTCCAGGGATCTGTGGCATCCATGCTGAACTTCTCAAGGCTGGTGGAAATGCTGCACTCGTGTCGTTGCATGCAGTTTTGTGCTCTGCCTGGAACACAGGCATCATCCCAACTGATTGGAAGAGGGGCCTTGTTGTTCCTCTCTGGAAAGGGAAGGGTGATCGCCAAGACTGCAACACTACCGAGGGGTGACGCTGCTCTCAGTGCCGGGCAAGGTCTTTGCTCGGATAATTCTTGATAGGGTTCGCCACCATCTGCTTGAGCACCAGCATCCAGAGCAGTCAGGCTTTACACCAAAGAGGTCAACGATTGACCGTATCCTTGCTCTTCGTGTCCTCACCGAACGCAGACGAGAGTTTCGGCAGGGGCTTGCAGCCTATGTTGATCTCTGTAAAGCGTTCGATTCAGTGAATCGGGATGCCCTCTGGAGGATTCTTGGTCTTCGTGGGGTGCCACCAAAACTGATCGATCTGATGTCTGAACTCTACTCTGGTACTGAGAGTGCTGTGAAGTGTGGTGGTACCATCTCTGACTATTTCCAGTTATTACTGGAGTTCGTCAGGGGTGTGTACTGGCCCCACACTTTTCAGCACTTGTATGGACTGGATTTTAGGGAGGATGTCGGAGAGATCAAGCTGCGGTGCATCGTTTGGAATGTCAAGATCTCGGACCTTGATTTTGCAGATGATGCAGTCATCTTTGCGGAGACTTTAGATATCCTTTTGGGGGCCCTCGAGGTGCTGAATGAGGAGTCGGAGCCGCTGGGATTACGGGTTTCTTGGGTCAAAACTAAGATCCAGGCTTTCGGTGACATCTTTGATGCTGTGTCCTGTCTGTGTCTGTTTGTGGTGAGGATGTTGAGGTCGTGGAGAGATTCACTTACCTCGGCAGCGATATTCATGTCTCTGCTGGCTGTGAGTCAGAGGTCAATAGACGTCTGGGTCGGGCCTGGGGAGTCATGGATTCACTGGATCATGGGGTGTGGCGCTGCCGGTACCTGTGCGGGAGGACGAAGGTCCGAGTCTTCAGGTCCTTGGTACTTCCAGTCTTGCTCTATGGATGCGAGACTTGGACTCTGACCAAGGATCTGAGACGGAGACTTAATTCCTTTGGTACCAGGTCTCTTCGGAGAATCCTTGGCTATCGCTGGTCGGATTTTGTGTCCAACGAGCGGTTGCTGAGAGAGACTCGGATGAGATTTGTTACCTGCATAGTCCGTGAGCGTCAGTTGCGGCTGTATGGACATGTGGCTCATTTTCCTGACGCCGATCCTGCTCACCAGATTCTCTCAGCGAGGGAGTCTCATGAGTGGAGGGGCCAGTGGGCCGACCACGTGCCTCGTGGTTGCAGCAGGTTGACCATCATCTCAAGGAGATGGGGATGGGCCTGGCATCTGCCTGGGGGATGGCAGACGGAGGCCCTGGAGTACCGGCGGAAAAGTGGACGCAGCGACGCGCTGTTCTGGCACATGCTCCCATACCTGACCTGACCCTGATGTCACACACCTAACCTGTCCACCAAGTTTCGTCCGAATCCGTCCATAACTTTTTGAGATATCCTACTCAGACAGGAGTGAAAATATAACTTCTGTCCACCTTCGGTGGTGGAGGTGACGACACCCCTTCCTTACCCACTCGTACAAACCCACATTTTACCACACACTCCTTTACCAAAGTACAAACTGGCTCAGCATATAACTGCACTTCTCACCAAACCACAAATCAAAAAGCTCAAGTGTTCAAACCACTGGTCCTTCTTCATCCATTTTCCATTGACTTTCCTTCAGAGCGTAATCCATCCATTGGGACCATACTCTGTGCAGAGCGTTGGTGCTGCCTAAGCAGTCTCCTGGGCTATTGGGCACAACCCGAGACGGGTCACCACTCCGACGCAGGACACCAGCAAGCTGGAACTAATTTTTGCCGACCTCAGAAGGATGACAGGCTGAGTCAACCCCACCTGGTATTAATTCAACAGCCAAGTGGGATTTGAACTCAGGACCCTAGGATCCCAAGTCCACCACTCTAGCCATTAAGCCAACACCAGGCGTAAAGGGCAATGTCATATATGAAGGGAGTAAATAAACAGTAGTCATGGCGGTGATGGAAAACTTTCAAAGATAACTGTTCTCAAATGTTGAATTCCTTGCTCAATGACGCCATTGTTGTCCTAGTGCGCCAGTAGCACACACGAGCACACAGTTGGTAGAGAAAAACGGACAACACTGTGGGAATCAGCATCGATGGCCAAGGGTTCAACTTTGACCTTATTTGGATGTTAGCAGGCTTAGCAAAATGTCGATTTCTAAACTTCGCAGGAGCATGGTCATTTTAAAAAAAATTGAACTAGTCGATCATCTTTTTATCAAGACCAAATGTTATATGAATTTAAAACTGCCGCTCTCATCAACAGGGGGTGTCTGTCTAAAATGATTAGTGCAAACAATCCCATGGATGGTATATTTCAAAAGTGAAGTAGGCTTTTAAGCATCAACAATGGCAAAATAAACCCAACCAGTCGATCAAATTGGATAAGTTAAGTATTGTAACGTGATGTGTATGTTGAATTGGTGGTTGCAGCTTTTCTTTTATTTGCTTTACTTGGAAAAAGCCCGTCAAAAATAAATAAATAAAAATACACAAGCATTTAATTCACATTATTCAACAGGCTAAACATGAGTACCTGGTGTAATGATGACCTGGGATCTTTCTACGACTGGAAGGATTTATTGGCAAAAGCCTTCTTTACTTCAAAGTGTCTAAAAACCACGCGTAATGAGCTCGCGGGCCAACCATAGGTATATCAATGCGTCAGAACACGTCGAGCCGCCAGAGCAGGTGCTGAACCACGGTGGATGGGATGCCGAGCAGGTTTGCGATAACGTTAATACGTCTCTGTGAAAGTCGTGCCTCCGGGCAAGGCATCTTAAGCCCTCTCCATCCCTCCCACTCGTTCCCTTGTCCACTGCACTACCGCCTTCTCCAACGTTTGAAATACATGAACACGCAGCGGGCACGCTGGGGCAAAGACCCTGCATGTTCCACTCCCCCCGCCCATTATAATCTGCCCACACAATCAATAACTCCACGCGTTCTGCTCGAGAAGTCCCTTTCAGGAGTGACACTCCTGAGATCAAAGGAAAGACAATGGGCATGTCCTATTGACGCAGAAATGATAATTTGCTCCTGAAAGCAATCATAAGGACTAAGGAAATACTTTCGATGAATTTAAGCACTTTGTTCGTCCGAGTCAAAATGACTCCGTGGAATGACCCGGATAGACAAATCTTTGTTTTCATTGTTGTTTGGTCATACATCTTGGCAGGTTATGCTGTACACAAACGCATAATTATTCGTTCAAACTCATTCTGTGCTCAAAAATTCGCTTCAACTAGTACAAATTGCAAGGTCATTTTTTTTTGGTGCCTCGGCCTCTTGGTAGCGAAGGTTTTCTCAGTAAATTGTTCAGCTCGCAGTGATGAACATTCGGGTTTCAAGTGGTGCACGACTCAGAAATCCACTCGGGTCACAAGGCATACGGACCGCTCTGTACACTGTTTGTAAATGTAATGCTCAAAAATAATCCGAAATGACAGTTTGTGTGTCTTGTATAAGTTTGAGACTGTTAAATGCTTCATCAGTTGTACAATCAGCATGCATTTTATCGCAAATTGATCATTGTGATTGACCGTCACCCGTAAAAATAAAACACATCCTTGCTTGACTGAAGTGCGTCTCACCGAGCTCGCCGTCTGTGATTATAATAATCACGTGCCATTGTAGTGGCACATGCAAGTGCATTATGTGACACTGCAGTAACACTAATAATAATGTACTTTGGTCCAAATGTGGAGGGGCCAGCAACAACTCACTTAATCAAATAAAATGTTCATCAAATAAAACATCAAGTTATGTCATTTGCATTTTGATCATCACAAACTTGTTCACAACTCTCTGTCCATTTGATTTTGCCGCATTGTCCGACTTATTTGCAAGCCTTAAACGAATCCCATCCAATATCCTCACTATAATTCATGGATCGGTGTTTGTGTGTGTGTGTGTGTGTGTGTGTGTGTGTGTGTGTGTTGGTGTGTGTTGGTGTTGCGCTACTCCTCCTACAGATCTGGGACGACTACATCCAGACTTGCTACATAGGATCAGCTTGACCCCAATTTATGTATAGGGGTGTTTTATCTTTGCCGGTGATCTGGGGAGGGGGGGGGGGAGGTGGGAGAACGCAAATTCTCTATGTAAATGTATATGGTGTCGTGCCCTCTCCAGGTGGGGGAGGGTATTACAAGTCTCCACCATTTACAGTACAGTGAGGTGTTTTGAATTATAAGCAGTAGGTATGTTTTTGCTTCATGCACATAACCCGGGTTCATTTTTTTTGCCTCTACAGAGCTGTGAGTTGCCTATATACCGCCAAAGTAAAGGAATGCATCAGAAGAACGTGTTGCATGCTTGGAACAAGATTACAAATAGGGCGGGTACTCTGCTTGCACATCTCATATATAAAGAAGAAAGTTTGTTTATGGATATGTTTGTTTGTTTGTTCATTTATGCATTCTGTTCCTGCAGGAACTAGTGCAACCACACTTTGCATGGCCTATTCTTTCATCCAGAGGAGGGTCGAGGGTTATGTTTGGATGAAAAAAACTTGAAAACGGAAAACAAAAATTCAAATCAAATAATTGGCTTTCAGGCCTCGATCGGGTCTTGTGCTTATAATAAATACATTGCCTGCATTTTTTCCGCCGGGATAAATCGAGTAACATGTTTTGTGATGATAGTATGTTGAGGTTGTACGTATGTCGTGATTTGTTGTTAACACGACAAATATAATTATTATAATGTTTGCATGTGCGCCTGGTATTAAAAAGATTGCTTTGCACAGGTTCATTATAACACCTCCGTGTTCAGGCCTCGAGTGAGTATGCTACTTACACTGCCTGGGATTTTCCTGGGAGCGATCGAGTCATATGTATTGTGAAGATCATACGTTGAGGTTATATATCGTGATTTGTTGTCAACAACACACATTTAATTATAACTAGGCGACCCGTGAACCCGTTGGGTTCCCGTTGTGACAGCGGTTGGTAAAAAAATCATTTCAAGAAAAAAAAAAAGATAGCTCCAGCGAACTATACCGCTGAGGTTGTTTGCATTGATTCAATTCTCGTGCCGAAAGTACTGACAGAATCGGGATTGCATTTTCTTATATCTCTTTCTCGTTGCCCGATTTTAACGAAACTTGATACTGCACACCGCAGGAAAATGGTGAGTAAGGTGGGCCAAAAATGTTTGTGCTATCGTGTACCGTTTTGGCTGTATTTCGGGAACATACATACATACATATACAGTCAACCCCCGCTTTATCGCGGTTCACCTATCGCTCCCCCGGTTCATCGCGGGTTTTACTCTTGGGAACGTAACTAATTTTTTCTGCGGATTCCCCGGTACATCGCGGAAATAATATATAAATATAAATTATTTAAGCAATAAATTATAACGCGTGGTGCTCGACCAGTCACACAACGCACGAGACAAAGTTTCGCTTGTGAACTTCGAATATTTTCTACGTTTTTTCTCCAAGCCCACGATGCCGCCCAAATGCCCTGCACCTTCTAAGGCTTCTGGCAAGGAACCGAAGCGCCAGAGGAAGGTCCTGACGCTCCAGGAGAAGGTTAAGGTGCTCGATATGCTTCGTTCGGGAAGGATAAAGGTTTGCCGCCGTTGGACGAGCACTGCTCGTACCCAGCACCTCAAAACCGACCAGACCAGACGAGTCGATCTCCAGCACCTCAAACCCAATCACTGCCAAACCGACCAGACCAGACGAGTCGATCTCAGGCACCTCAAACCCGATCACTCCCAAACTGACCAGACCAGACGAGTCGATTTTTGGGGAGGCGACCATTCATCGTGGATTTTCACTTAGCGCGGGGAGGTTTGGAACGTAACCCCCACGAGAAACGGGGGATTACTGTAGGAGAGTTTTAGTAATATATGGATAGATAGATAGTGTTTGCATGTGCACCTGTTATTAAAAAGATTGCTTTACACAGGTTTATTATAACACTTCCATGTTCAGGCCTCGAGTGAAAATGTATTAAATTTCCCTTGGCAATACTGGGTACTTCTGCTCAATATATATGTGTATATATGTGTATATATGTGTATATATATATAT
>CM068962.1:108420844-108454532 GCA_035128595.1 Eptatretus atami | reverse complement strand
ATATATATATATATATATACATACATACAGTATGTCTACTTTACAGATAGAGATCAAGTAGGATTTTGATCAGGAACTGTTGTATTGTGTTTCAGGTTCAATAAAATGCCGTGAGAAAGCTCTTCTGTACGACCTGACCAATGCATGAAAGTCAGTATCTATCAAAACTGTGTCCTCTATTTGCCAGACAAATGTAAAATGAGCGACACTGAAAACCTTGTAATGAATGAGAGAATATGCGTTCCACTGTGTGGCGAGAAAGCCCTTGGAATTGTGAAGAATGCTGTCTGTGTTAAGAAAAGTAAAAGAAGAATGTAAACCTAAAATAAATCGATGCCTCTGGACTCTATTGAGCATGATTCAGCACCAATTCTGAAGCATCCAGAGGAAATGGACCCCGACTGATGCTTGTAAAGAAAAACTGCTCAAATGACCATTATCAGGATCACCTAACACATTCCATTCATCTCAAGTGCTTTTTCACTTTTACAGTTTCTCGACAAAGAGTTTCTGCCTGTCTATCTGAGGATGAGGGGAAGAGGTAGAGGGTGGCATGGTGAGATCGAAGAATACTTTGATATCGGTCGACACCTGAAATTATAAAGAGAAACCCAGGAAATTACTGACATTCGAAGACGTTTGAACTGAAGACACTGGTTACACTATCAATGCCTGATGAAGGGATGTTATCAGCACAATGTCCAAAAAGGAGGAAGCTGAGTCTGCCATCTGTCTGTTTTGTAATCCTTCTCCGCTTCCCAATCATCAATTTGACTTTATATCAGCTTTTGAACAACTAACACAGACATCAAGGTAGTAAAGTTTTTTTTTAACCCGAATGTGAACAGATTATTGTATCTCCCATACACTTCCATCTTGGACTGTGACTCCACTGTGAGTGGCCGAAATTAAATATCCATGATCTGGAACAGAGCCCAAAGCCCGGGATATGAGCTTGAGGGTTGTCTCCCGCAGGCAGGCCTGCAGTAGCACGTATGGGGTGCTGGGTTTCCTTGGTAACACACAAAGGGTTTTGCGTCTAGCATTCACATGGCCCACACAAGTTGTCCTGAGGTCCACCCATCAGCAGATTAGCACTCAATATCTGGATGTGACAGCCGGCTTCAACCAAAATGTAAAATAGTCCAACTGATACGGTTTAATACAAGGATTCAAATTTGTCCATCACGTGGATATAGAGAACGCATTCAACAAAGCAATCATCATTTGCAAATAATTTAATTGTCATACTTTTAAAGAAGACGTAGGTTCATCAGCTGCTAGAACTTCCTATCCGCATGTTCCTAATGGCTGGACCTTCAAAAGCTTATTTTCTTTGAAATTGAGGAGAGTGTCTCACACAGCAAATTCATTCCCCCTGCACCTGGGAAGTTAAACACCTGCATGGAACCTGACAGCTACATCAATTACCAATGTACACGATGCTTCTCCAAATGCATTTAATGGGGCTTAACTGTCTCCCACCCTGGGCGCAAAGCACATCACGCTAATAAGAACTTCCTAAATTAAGCCGCTCTCCCGCAGCCCCGAGAGGCGCTGCAAGGTTTACGGTTCTGTGTCCAAGCTACGTGCTCGACATAACGAAATGGGAAACTGGCCGGCACTGGACAGGCATTCGCTCACGTTAGTTAATCCTGTCCAGTTGCCAATGTGTGCTGCAAACACACGTCAAATGTGAAGTGAGTTGATTAGGCGAGTTTGGGAATCTAATAATCACAAGGAAACTAATCGTGATTATGTGGATAATCGTATAATCCCGGCATATGTCGAAAACAAGTTCAAACCTAGACTCGGTGAAATTGTTTGTGACATACTCTTGGTTGGATTTAGTGAATAATGTTCAATCTTCAAAGGTTGTACCGTTACACTTGAGGGAAAACAATCAAAGGGGACAGTAAAAGAAGGGAATCAGTAAGAAAATTTAAAGACAAGCAACTGATTATGCCAGAGCTTAGTAAGATATGAAAGGTCCTATTGGCCCATCAAAGTATTAAATCTTTGGTGGGATCATTGCCTTGGTAAGGTATGAAATGGGACAGAAATGCTGCCTGCATAACTAGATCAAAATTATGTCTATGGATATGGTTAAGAGTGAGATCTATAGTTCAAGGTTTATAGTGAGGTCTATCGTTCAAGCTCAATATCAATGTTGCTGTTAATTATCAAGCCCAGGCATATATGTACAATGTAACAGGTGCACTGAGATACACCCGATGCATTCATACCCTGGTTAGATCATTAGAAATCCTGAATTGAAGAAAGTACATTTCAAGCCTTCAGTCTGACATTTGAGTTCCTTCAACCAAACACAAGTTTTATATCTGCCATTACTTGCACCTTACTGTCACAACCTTCACCTGCGCAATAAACATTAACAGTTAATACAACCACTAGAGAGGGGTTTAGATGGTCGGTAAACATCGATTTTATTACCACCAGTAATATATTACCAGTGGAAATGATTGCACACCTGACAACAATATATTATTTTTGTCAAAACGTGTGTTCAGGTTCCAAAGTTCTTCATTTTATCCAACAATCCAGAACCGTGATCACACGACGGGCAGCAAAACACAGAGGCACAAAGCACAGTTTGGGGGAGGGTGGTTGGGTGTCACACTGGAAACATGAAGCAAGTTGAACTCTCCAGTGTTGAGGTGAAGGATCAGGGCTCAGGGATCATGGATAAGATGTGGAGTTTCAGGCGGCAGCTGCGGGAGGTCTTACCTGACAGCTGGCGATGCCGCCATCTCGACCATACGAGTAGGTGACCCGGTCTGAAGCTTTGTCTGAAAAAAAAAAAGTGGAAAGAGCACAATGGTATTGGGGATTTGAACAAAGACCATTTTCAAATGTAATCTGCAAAAAGACCTGCACAGGTCCAGTAAAACAACAAAGATTACTGGGAACGAAACCCGTCAGAAAATCCATGGACGAGAGGACCATCACCAAAACAGAATCCATAACAAGGTCACTGATCACCAATGTTCGTTTTTGGGATGAAGACAAATAAACGCAGTAAAAAGTCAAACATAAGGATAGCAAAAAAAAACAAGGAAAGAGTTTTTTGGAAAAATCAATAAAAAAAGGGGTGGGGTGGTGGTGGTGGGGGATGGGTTCACTATGTATCCTATATGAGAGAGATGTTTGTCTGTGTGTGTGTTGCCATTTTTCTCAGAGATGGCCAAACATATCTTCATCAAACTTTCAGAGGTTCATCAGTGAGTGCTGGCGAGTGTTTTAGATTAAAAAAGAAAAGAAATAAAAGTTTAGTCTTTTAATGCAGACGCCTTTTAGCTATGTGGAAGGTAATAAATGCACCCATTTGCTGTGGACACTCTCCTTATATATAATAAACGCACGATATTAAATACACCCCGACCCCATTCCCCAATGGGTGTAGGGATGTGTTTTAGAACAGCAACGGGCAATCAACACGAACAGCAACCAACACGATTAGAACAGCAACGGGCAACGCCGGGTACTCCTGCTAGTTCACTTTAATACTATATGACCGTAAGTATTGGGTTCTAAAGTTGTGCAGCAGGCATTGAAACCCGGTTGTCATCAAGAAACCATGAGATAAAGAACTGACTTTCAGTGTGGAAAGGTTATTGAGCGTCAGATCAGGGATGTGAGTTATTTGCAAAACTTCTATCACAATCGGCCTTCCCAAGTCAGCGATGAGTCACATCCTTCAGAAAAAGGAAGGCAACGGGTTATAGCAATGCTGAAAATAGGAGAGGCTGAATAAAATTGATACATCCAACCAGAATGATCAAAATTGTGATGGTAAAGAGTCAGCACTTGTCCAACTCTAAATCGACAATTCAAAAAGTCAAGGAATGAACTGCAACGGAGGACTGCACACTCACGATTCAACATAAACCACGCGGTCAAGGTGGTCCTGAAAGGGCTGTTACTCGGAAGCAAGCCACGGATCAAGAACCTGAATGTGAAGCATGCACTAAAGTAGTCCCAGAAATGCCAAAGGTGGTTCCAAAGGTGGAACTACGTCGTGTGAAGTGATGAATCATGATACACGTAGTCTGCGCGTGATGCACGGGTCAGGATTTGGCATCAACTCGGCAAACACGACAGATATGACTGTGTTGTCCCAGTGGTGACATGTCGTGGAGGAATCATAATGGTCTTTTTGATGATATTGAAAGGGTCCTTTGGTTGTCCTGAGGGGAATGATGAATGGTCACTCATATTGTGCACACATTTTATGCAATGTTGGGTCCCATCTCTCGATGCACAACGATGCTGAGCATCCTTTCTATATCAGCATGAACACGAGCAATGGACAGCCTACATCCTGAAATTAAAACCAATTGAACCACTTGGAACACTGTCTGAGAGCTAGAGACTACAGATCCCAATCCACCACTCAACTCTCCTTTTCTCCAAATGAGAAATGGCATGTTATGCATCATATAAAATAAATAAATAAATAAATGAAATAATCAGAGCGATGGGGCTTGAGCCGTGCTTACTGAAAAAGGTGGGCGAACCAATACTGTACTAAAAAATCAAATAAATGGTTGTGAATTAATAAACCCGAAAGTTTCCATTTTGCTTCAAAAGTCGTATTTGGCGAGTAATCTTATAAATATTTAAGTTTAATTTAAGTGTTTGCTTCTGCGTTTGTATGTTATTCTTTCACGGCTGAACCGTAGCAACAAGAGGCCCCAAATTTTGGGTGTAGGTACTTCAGAATCTGGGCAAGGTTTAAAGCCACCAAGCGTTGGCCTTGACGTCCATTTTGAGGCCACCAAAGGCCGCTATAAAGTGCATATTGGGATGTGGGGTCAGGCAGTGCTGCCGCTGGCCCGCAGGCAAAAGGTAGCCATCATGAGACGAATAACTCCATCGTTTTTCAATGTCCAACACGTATCGACACCCCCACTGGTAAAAGCTCACCGAGCCGAGCAGCGCTGGGTACCCCCTCCAGTAATATGCACTCCCCCATGGATACCCACATGGAGGGAGGAAATAATAAATTGAGGAATTCCACTTTTTCTTACTCAACAACTTCTTTATACTTGAGAAGACAGACATTCACATCAGCGAAATTTCTACCCAATACATATTGTACTGTGTGCAAGTGAGGGTGTATTCTGAGAAACCAAAAAGAAAAGAAACAAAATTCAGAGTTCGTACCAGCAGCAACTCCTGGGTTTCAAGGGAGCCGGCATTTGTAGTATTTGAGAGGTGGAGGTGGGAGGAGGGAGAAGGGGTCAAGGATCAAGGACACCCTTCCTCGACATGCTATCGCATTATTATTGGCCACCTGCCTCTCCCGACCACAAAACAAGGTATGCATTTCAGGTTCCTGAGGACATTCCTTCCCTCCCTTTTCTCTTTTCCCACCTTGCCTTTCTCAGTGATTGGAAAGTTGACATTAAATTACTATTTAACACTGCTCCCCTCGACTTTGTCTACCTGTCCTCTTAGCCATATTGTCGGTTTGTTAGCCTTTCACCCGATGTCATTTAAGCTCTTCCATAAGCCTCAATACCTGAAAACAACAGTAGCAACAACAAAACAAAAAAAACATTTCCCATTATATAAATGAAATTTAAATTACAAGTTCCCTTTCAAGGAACTTTTACACAGGAGGAAGCCATTGGGCCCATCAAAGCCTGCACTATTATTACCAACTTATGGTTGTTTGACCATGCTCTATCCTTTTAAATGCCAAATGTTTAGGAAGGAAGCAGCATGTACCACCTTAAAAGTCTTTGGTATGAGTTAGCCAAGGCTTGAATCACTGAACTCCCAGACTCACAACAGACATTCTAACCATTTCACCAGTGAAGCTGGTAAAGGAAGCAGCACATAACACTTTTAAATCTTTGGTGTGGCTCAGATAGGGTTCAAACCGCCAACATCCTAAACTCAGAGCAGACACTCTAACCATTCCGTTACCACGTCTGGTAAACATAATGCCACTACTTAAAATCCATTTTCCATGGCACAAGTGGAAGCAAAGGCCTACTCTTATGAAATATACAAGAAGCATGCAAAGATATATCCCCTCTCATCTTCAGTTGTCATATCCTTCCTCCTGCCCATGGTACACTGAAGCTTGTGGCGAGGCAGTTGTCCTGACACAACTTGCCTTTGCCTCATGGAAGGCAAATACCAACTGAAGGCAATTTCAGTTCCTTCCACAAAGCTAGCAACAAGTGTGTCTACCTATAGGAGAGCCAGGAAACAACAGCTTTCTAATCCCAAGTCTGAACTCTCAAACCTGTCTCCCTCCTCCAAATCCTGGTGGCATGTGGTTAAGTGTTTCTGGTGTATGTTCCCCCTCCATCCCCTCCTTTACCTCAAATTGCCGCACAGCTGACACTGCACGCAAAAAGGCTGAATGCCTAAACTATGTTTGGTTCTCAATCTTGTGTCCAAAATCCATTGCTTTATGCACCCAACTTACCCAGTCACACCCAACTGTTCCTGGACTCTGTGTCCTTTTCTCCTGAGAAGGTGGAGAGCTTGCTGTCAAACCTCGACTCCGATTCTGCAACCGGTCCAGACGGCATCAGCTCACGTGTTCTAAAAACCTACTCCTCTGCTCTAGCTCACCCTCTCTCTGTTCTATTCACCCTCTCATTTGCTCAACATCATCTGCCATCTGCTTGGAAATCAACAAACATTACTGCCCTGCATAAAAAAGGTGCAAAAACATATCCCTGCAAGGACAGACCAATCAGCCTTCTCCCAATCATCAGCAAGGTTATGGAATCCATCATCACTTCAGACATCAAATCCTTCCTCTTCTCCAATGGCTTGACTTCCGCTTATCAATTTGGATTCAGACCAGGTCACTCTACCCTGGATATGCTGCTTCTGCTCTCCCAGCAATGGATGGAGGTACTCAACGCCAGACAGGAAATCCGAGCCGTATCCCTAGACAATCACGTGCTTTTGACACAGTCTGGCACCCTGCCCCGCTCACCAAACTCTCTTCCTACGGTATCAAGGCCATCTTCACTCATGGCTCGCAGACTTCCTCTCCTGTCACAGTCAACGTGTGACCCTAATGGAGTTCTTTCATCCCCCTTCCTGTCCAGGCTGGAGTTCCTCAAGGCAGCGTTCTGGGCCCTGTTCTTTTTCTGGTTTTCATTAATGATCTCTCCGACTATCTGGAAAATCCTCTTTATCGCTTTGCTGATGACTCCACCCTCTGCCATACCATCTGTCATCCCTCAGACCAGCAAGCAGCAGCTTCTTCGCTCTCTGCAGATCTGGATAAAATCACAAGCTGGTAAAACACTTGGAATATGTCTTTCAATCCGGACAAATCTCACACTCTCACGATGTCTCTCCGAAAGAGCCGTCTGGAAAACTCCCCATCTACAGGGTGGGGGCATTTATATCCGACACATTTGCAATCTTTCTCGCCGGAAGCAGTCTTGGCATAACTAATTATTGTTTTCTTTGTTTTTACAGATAATACTTGAAAGTTTTTAATGATGGAGCATTTAAAATGCAATGAGCATTTTTTTTTAATTCTTTTTAAAATGCAATGAGAATGCCAATTTCACAAACTAGGTCATCATGACAGATGAGGCACACTTTGATTTGGCAGATTTAACTCCACCAGATTTCTTCCTATGGGGATTTCTGAAGGGCAAAGTTTATCAGGAACATCCAACATCGATGGATGAATTGAAGGCAAACATCACTGCAACCATCCGCTCTATTGATGAAGACACATTGCTTGCGGTAATGAACATATGATGATCCGCTGTCGTGAATGCACGAATTTGAAAGGGGCCCATTTGTCTGATGTAATTTTTAAGAAATAAAGAATCAAAATTGATTTTAAAAACTTGAAGTATGTGCCTATGTTGTGTAGAAATTTTATTTTATTTGGTTTAGAAACAAAAAAGTTATAAGGATAATAAGACCGTCGGATATAAATGTCCCACCCTGTACTTTCTCAACAATCCTCTTGAAGAAGTCCTTTCATTCAAGTTTCTGGGCCGCACGATCTGCCATGATCTTTCCTGGGAAAGCCACATTTCCAAGCTGGCCTCCAAAGCCAGTCACTGACTGGGCATCCTCCGTCATTCAAAGTCCTTGCTTGGCACACCTGAGCTCCTGAACACATACAAAGCTTTCATCCGCAGCCTAATGGAGTACTGCTCTCCCCTCTGGGCTGGTGCTCCCACCTCTCACCTTTCTTGGCTTCACGCTGTGGAAACCAAGGCATATAGGATCATTGGTATCTCTTGCGATGAGGCTGAGTCTTTGGATCTCCACCGCAGGCAGGTCAGTGGTATTTCTGTCTTGTACAGTCTCGTCTCTGGCCTCACCACCCCCCCCCCGCTCTGTCTGCGATCTGTGCCCCCCATATTTCAGCAGGGCGCTCAAGGTCCACCAGCAACCCTCTTCTGGTAAAACTACCAAAATCAAGAATCACTGCTCACCTTCACTTTCATTCCTCTTTTTTCCGACCTTTGGAATAAACTCCCACACTGTCTTCAATCCCACTCTTCCCTCCAGGTCTTCAAAGCAGCTATTCACCACCATCTCTTGTCTTCCCCCATCCAAAACTGATCTTTTCTACCCCCATAATCCACCCCAAACCCATCCATCCATTGGGACCATACTCTGTGCAGAGCACTGGTGCTGCCTAAGCAGTCTCCTGGGCTATTGGGCACAATCCTGGACAGGTCGCCACTCCAACAAAGGATACTCAAATGGCTCAATCATCCCAGCAAGCTGGATCAAAAGGATCCCAAGCCCACCAACCTAACCTTTAAACCAACACCAGGCTTTATGCATTTATCAGGAAGGTACGTGCCACAAGGAAGGAATGAACAAACAATACAAATAGTACAATTGACATTCATATTAGAATATTCATATAATTTATGATTCCAGTTTAAATGTCCAACTTAAAGAATAGCTGAATAATGATAGTAATTCGAATCACTCTGACAGATGCGCTTGTTTGTGGACGCACAAGCGCACAAAGTTTGGAATGATTGGTGATAAAACAATTTGAGTCACAAGTCGTTTTCTTTACAAAACGCCTGGTGTTGGAATAATGGTCGGTCTGGCTGGCTTATGATTTCAGGGTCTTGAGTTCAAGCCCTTGTCTACTCATTAAATTATCACTGGGTGGGTCGACTCAGCCTGCCATCCTTGTGAGGTTGGCAAAATGAGTACCAGTGTGTTGGTACCATGGGGCTGTGTCCTCAGAAAATGATGCAGCCAAGCAGCCGCAGGCTGCATACGAATAAATAAAATTCTATACAAAGAGGTAGACAAGATTTTTTTTTGCTTGATAGCTGTGGGTGAAGAAAATTCTCTTCCAAACGATCCAGGTAACTCCGCTTGCATTTGGATCCAAAAAAAAAGAGAGAGCCTGCTATCAGTTGAGATGTCCAGGATGTTTTCTTGTTCTTTTATTAGCAAACCTTATGGCATGTGTGATGCAGAAAGGTCTGCAAAAGGATTGCGGATCCAGATGCATGCGTTCTCCATCAAGGGAAAGCACTCACACAATTGTCTCAGCGGTTCAGTGAGGTGTTGCTTCATATCACCTTCACTCGTAACACTGTCCTCCAGCTGTGGTTAAATAATGCAAGGTAAGGAAACTTTTGTCTTGCTGTCCTCCACCACACAGCAAGTACAGAATTCCAGCTTCTACAGTTTGAGAACTGTCACTTATAGAGGGCGAAGCCTCACCGAGACGTGTCACAAGGAAGGTATTCGCACCATTGAGGAAGTTACCTATTCAGAGGGGAAGGTTGCAAGCTACCTGTCTCATGAGTGAGAATTCACTGGTGGATGTAAAATACCCCATGATAGCTGTCAGAAAGCGGAGCCCATCGTGTGCCGTACTCTCAAAAAAATTTCTAAATCCCTTCCGTGGATGAGAGCTGTTTTGGCAGCACATTGTGTTGGAGTAGCAACCTGTTAAACCTGCCCTGAAACGTACACGACTTGCCACGGGTCTCCAGTATCTTGCATGCGCGATGCAATGAATGGATGGGGAAGTAGAAGAATGCTTTCAGCTGTAAACCGCCGCTGTCGTGTAAAATTTTAACTTGGTGAGCAGACGCTTATGATGCTGTATGATTCTGCAAGAATGGCTATTATTTGGGGATATGAACTCACATGTTCACAGGTCTACAAAGCAGAATAACTTATTAGGCATACATCTGTAATGTTGGCCGACACAAAAGAAATATTCCTGTCAGGAAATGGAGGCTCAGGGTTTGTGACAACCATGTAATTTTGTTAAGTTTCTCTCCTTTGTTTAATTGTTGAACGAGTTTCCTTGCTTTTGCCCAGGTCCTTCTTTCCTTTGAGACCTTCAAGATGCCAGCAAAATCGCATCGCACATTGCCTCCCATGCTTGCAACGATGCCTGCAAGTTTCTCCGGGCCTCACTGTCATTGGATAACCCACAAACCCCTGTGTTTATTGTTTAATATGTCACGGCTTGCAGCACACCAAGCCAACATACTGTTGCGGGCCGGGGGTCGGTGGCGAGAATGACCACGAGGTGGGGGAGGTTCGTCGTCTCCCACCAGACTCCCCGGAATTGTAGGCCATCGCTTCAGATAATTCCGTGACGCGGCGGGTCGTTTAAACCGACCGTGGACGCCAATATCTCAACCGTGTAGCGTAGGGTCTATTTGTCTATAACCAATTTACCTAATTAACTACACAATTTGACTACCGGGGAAACCACGCCCTCGGCACGTCTTGCTCGAACCAGGTCACTCTACCGGCCACGGTAGAGTTCCAACTACATACTACCAACTCCGGTTCGGGTGCAGCCGAGCGGAAACTGCCAAAGCCGTGCGGCTGGAATGAACGGATTATCGGGGATAAAACCCGCCTAAACTCAGATCCGAACCATGCGGACCAATGCAAGAAGGGACGGAAACTAACTGGAACATTTCTACAATTGTTTATTTACAATAAAATGAAGGCACAAAGCAAGACTTAACGCGAATATGCAAGCAAGGAATATTTACAATGATCCAAAAACACTTATTCAGTTCTACTTACAAGACGGGCACCACACACACACACACACACACACACACACACACACACACACACAAAGAAAATGGACCCCGTGGGTCTTTATTCGGTCCTCCCGCCTTGGAGGAGAGTTCAGCTGGGGGACCAGAGCCTGGCCGGGTACCTTCCTGCCTCGTGCGGTCACACCGACTCCAACACCACCGGTGGGATTCGAACCCACAACCCGAAGTCCATGGCCCACGACCCTGGCTGCTCGGTCACCAGACTTGCCCTCCAATGGACCGCAGACAGTTCGAACCACGACCACCACTGTGAGCCCATCAAAGGACCGCAGACTGCTCGAACCATGACCACCACTGTCGCAGACCGCTCGAACCACGACCACCACTGTCTGCCGTCCTCTCGTCTTTTTCACACCTCTCTTGAGGTGGGAGCGATGTTTCTTCTTTTTGCCACTCACCTCCCGATTGGACGGTGCGTCTCGGGGGTGTGTCAAGGCGTCCGGAGGCCCGCCCCCAAAGAGGCTCCGTAGTAGCTTTCGGCACGCTGGCCTCCCATTGGCTGGGGCGCGCGTGCGATGCTCACCCTTTGCTCATTGGCTGGAGGAAAACGCTCCATGCCCTTCCTTGGGGCGGAGCCTCGATCTGAGGCGATGGAGGCTCCGCCCACGCCTTCAGCCAAAAACACGTGGGTAATGGTGACGGGTTGAGTGAGGGACGGTGCCGCTATTGTTTTGTTGTTGTAGTAGATGTATAAAACCGGACTATAAAATAACTCACAGCGCACACAAGAAATTCCCATTAGACATAGGGGATGGATTTTAACTATACACATACTTATCGAAATAACTGAACTACGGGGACTCTGGCTGTTTGTGCGCAAAAGCTTTCCAAATCCGTAACAATATAGCATGATATTTCAAAAATGTATTGGGCCAGATATGTTATTGTGGATCAGGCATTACAGGGCTTAGGTATGCGCTCCACCGAGTGCCCTTCTAGTTTTCAGATATGTTTTCATTAGAAAACACTTCCAGAAATAGGATGAGTCATAATTTATCAAAGCTCACGATAGGATGAATGCCCAATCACTTAATTATCCTAAATATTGCCAATCCTTTTGTATTATCAATTAAATAAGTGTGCAGATTCTATAAAATATGGTCAGATACTTAAATGATAGCGTTACAAATCAAATCAACGCAATTAGTGAATTGGAATTTACAAAAAATTGCTTCATTTTGGTTGATAACGGTATTACCAGAGACAAAAATGAAAGTTCTGAAAGTTCTGCATGGAATCAAACAAAAGTTTTGAAGAAAATCAAGAAACATATCATATATTAACAGCAATTCTTATTTGTTCTATTTCAGGTAATGTTTGAAGCATTGTTTTGAAAAAAACATGGAAGTCAATCTAGCTGCAGTTCTAAATATAAAATCTGACCATTTGTCAACATCATATGGACTTTGTATCCTTTGTCAAGTTTCTAAGAAAGAAACATTGTGGTTTCCTTATGAGGAGGGTAAACAGAGTTAGAAGGTGTGCACGGGAAAGGAGAAAATTAAGAGATTGAGCAAATTTCTCGCTTTTCAACAGATTGGACGTTGTACCTGATTTTGCATGAAACAGCAACAGAATAAAATGGCACAAAACATGCTGCAGTTCTTTCACATCTTCGATGCATATTAACAGACTCAAGAAAAATAAAATTGACAAGTCGTCTACAAACACAGAGGAAGATGCCAGCCGTTAGGGTTAGCAGAGTTTTGCACAAGCCTTGAAGCTGGGCTAGCATGATACATCAAGAATGTTGAAGAAAAGAATAGTACAGAGGTACCCCCCAAGTATCTTGCCAGGAGACAATCTTTCCATGACATTCGGAAGTGTCTTGGCCACAAAGCAAATTTTGTTCGTCCTCTTGACCCCAAAGCAGCTTTATTGATTTATCCTGGAGATATAAAGTGGGATTTTGTCATTTCAAAGATGTCGACAGGATGACATCTCAGGTCCAGAAGAATTTGTGTGTAAGCTGTATGGCGGTGAAGATCTGGAAAGTCCAAGTGTGGATGAATTGAGGTACACTTTATTCAGCAATGGCAGGAAAGAGTTTGAGCGGCTTTCACAAGCAAGTGATTCCCAAGAGCACTGTTCTTCATTGCACGGCCCAAGAGCCACTGGCGGCCCCTTGTGGCCTAAAGTGCGGCCCCTTACGTGTGGCTGACAATACACACATGTGAAAACACTCCATCCTCATCTGCCATAAATGCTATCAAATTGACCCAATGGTTTCAAATGAGTGTTCAAAAGTGAAGCATAAAAGTAACATAAGTACATCAGTAGATTGCAGTGGACAAACAATTATGCTTGCAGCCCAGTTAACCACAACGAAGAAGTGTACGTGGGGGCGCAGCCTAATAGCAGCCATTATGGAGTCCTGCAGGCGTTGTGGTGGCTCTCATACTGATGTGTTATCGGCAAAAGTGGCCCCCCTCTAAAAAAAATAGTGAAGATCACTGCCCTCGAGCTTCACTTGGCAAGATTGAACTACCAAGCAAAGATGTGGCTGCTGGCAGACAGAGCAGAAACGGAAGTTGGATCTGCAACTGAGACGAATGCATGGAAAGGAGGATGTAAAGGTCTTGAAGTTGTTTGGACGAGACTGCTATCCACCCCAAAGGTATGCATTGAACTCACAACCTGTGAATGTAAAACCAAATGCAGCACGGCGAGATGCAGGTGTTATCGTGAAAGCAAGATTTGCATGTACGAGTGTGCGTGTGACGCAGATCGATGCGCAATTTCAATGACCTTAGAGGCCGCTGTAGATTGACAGTTTACGCGATGATGAACTGTGGAATATCTTCATGTAACTGAGTATGCACTGGTCCTGTGAAAATACACAAGTGCTATTTTGAAAATACAAAATCATGGATTTGAAAAGTTGAAATAAATGATTTCTAAAAACCATTAAAAATTATTTTGTATTTTTTTTTTATTCTTGATATTAAGTAAATGAGTGAAATTGAGTCGTTTGAAAAACAAAAATTCAAGTAATTACGCATTTTTGTGAAATAGCTTACATTTGACCTTTGACCAATGGTCTGTGACATTTGAGACTTGAGCATTGACCCAAATTTGTTTCTTTAATCTTTTAAAATGACCAAAATATCTTTTATAGATATCTATCTTTGATATAGGACAGTTTTAAGCCTATTTATACATTAAATCTGCACTATGATACTTCGGAAATAAGCCCACTGGACGACCTTTGACCTCTGAGGGACTTTTAATGCAAAAATCCTGCATGGCGTCCCCCCAGGTGATGATCGTCATACCCCAAGGGACATTTTAAACATGGATGCCAGCCATTAACAAAAAATGACGCTAAAGTTTATTTTTGGCCCTTGACAGGCAGACTATCATGTGCATCACAAGAATGGGAGTTTATACAGCCAGGTTCATGACTCTTAGATTCTGACAGCTACTGGCTTCATGCTCTGAACAATGGGATTACAAATATCGAATACAGTTTTTGTGATACATCTCTGAGAGAACGCATGTTCAAGAACATGTCAGCTTTATTTTTGAGTCAAAGTAAACCGGTGACCGTTATTAACCGACGGTTGGCCAACTAATATAATGTGACATAGCCAGGCCTCCATTTTAGTCACAGCATACACTCATTTGGTTTCAGAAATCTAATGATTTTTATCATGACAATGATCACTTCCCAACTATCTTTTCTATTGAATCGCCTGGCCAGCGTGCAGCGATGTGGTGTTGTGTAAGAAAAGCATGCCACCCAACAGCAAAGAAGGTCAATACAATCGGTAGTTCACTTTAGACTCTGAATTTTTTTTAATGCCGTGAACAAACTTTAGTACATCAAGGGTGATCATTGAAATTGCATGTGTAGTTTCAGAGGGACGACAGCAAATACCTATTTTGGGGATCAAACCCCCCCCCTCCCACATAGATACCCCGAATGAGCACAGATTTTGATGCGGTTGATAAACTTTGACACATCATGGGTGATGAATATTGTTGTCAATTTTCATCAAAATTGTGTGTGTCGTTTCAGAGGAGACAGCAAATACCTATTTTGGGGGGTCAACCCCCCCCCCACCGTAGACCCCCTTAATGAGTGCAGATTTTGATCCATCCATCCATCGGGACCACACAATGTGCAGGGCGTTGGTGCTGCCTTTGCAGTCTCCTTGGCTATTGGGCACAATCCTGGACGGGTCACTACTCCGACACAGGATACCAGCAAACTGGCACTCATTTTGCCGACCTCAGAAGGATGACAGGCAGAGTCAACTCCACCTGGTATTAATTCAACAGCTAAGCGGGATTTGAACTCAGGACCCTAGGATCCCAAGCCCACGACTCTTGGCAAATTTTGATGCAGTCAATAAACCTTCATTTGACATCAGATATGAAGCTTGTGGCCAAGTTTAATCAAAATCGTGTGTTTGGTTCGAGCGATAATGACTAGTGTTTACAGATTGACTGACTGACCGACTGACTCACAATACGGACACCGCTCGATAAAATGAGTTCACCTGACTGAAGTCCAGGTGAGCTAACAACCAAAAACGAAGCAATAAAGTTGACATTCATTGGCCGTTGACACTGGTAGCATCAATGTAACGGCCATGCAATGTGGCGTCATGATTTTGCATGTTCAGTGGTGAAACTTGCTGCAAAAGCTGATATACAGGTATCCCGCGCTTAACGAAGGTTCAGGTTCGAAGGTTCGCAGAGCCAAGGTACATCACAACAAATGGTTTCATTTCGGGCTATTCATCGCTAAACAAAGGTCTTCATTCACTACAACAAAGGAGCCGTCACAGTGTCATGGTGATTGTGCAATGTCACTTGTGTGGCGATGATAAGTTAAGTATGATGTACGATACCTTTTTCCACCGATTAACTATTATTAAGTAAATAATAACATTATAATGTCACTTGCAACTAAAACCATAGTTACACCAAGCATATGGTTTTGCTTTTAGACTGAACCATTACGGTTAGGAAACGAAGTGTAATTTTCCCATTGGAAATAATGGAAAACGAGCTCCTGCAAAACGAAGGTTCGCATAACGAGGGGTTACAAAGGTACTGAACGTCTTCATTAAGCAGGGGATACCTGTACTTGTTTTTGGCTTAACATGCTGAACTGTTGGGAGATAATGGTGGCCAATTTAACTTCGCCTTTAGCCATGACCGGCCATCTTATGTCTCATCCACTCATGTTTTCAAATTGGTTTTTGTCTTCTCACAGTACTCCAAACTTCTAAGGCAAGTGCCCAATACACCATCACGTCAAAAGCAATATCTATCTGAGTTTTTCTTTGTCTGCTTTGGACGAGACTGATTACCTTGCTAATATCACCGCTCAAGGAAGAGAAGATGAGCCATCGTCGACACCCTCAACAAATTCCAAATTCCTGCTCTAAGCTACAGGGGACACTGCAGAGGCATAGCACTGCTCCCAGTAGTGATGTAAGCCAGCAGCCATAGCACTGCTTACAAAATTATATCAAATGATGACATGATTTTGAAGTGTGTGTGTGTGTGTGTGTGTGTGTGTGTGTGTGTGTGTGGGTGTGTGTGTGTGTGCACGCGCTTGTTGAAGCATTTGAAATCAGGATACAGCAAAAATTTCTGCAAGTAGTCAGTCCACCACTATTCACTTCAAAAAGTCATGAGGTCCAACACTTCAAGAAAATCATGAACTCATTCTGCCTGTATTTCCTTCCTTCATTCATTCTTTATCCCTTCCTTTCCTCAATACCTCCAAACTGAAACTTCATTGAATGAAACACTTCTTCCTTTAAAAGCATTTAATAACATTTTAAAATACTTTACTTTCCTTATTTCTCATTCGGCAACACCCACATGTTTGTTCTTCATCTTCTTCATCTTCTTCACAATAATTATTCCCCAAAACTGTCTCCCTTAGAAACGCTTGGTCCATCGACCCTCCCCCTGTAGCTAAAGCACTATACTTTTCTCCAAGCTTTCAACAACCACTGATTTCACCCCTCCCATGTCTCTGTATAACCAGATTGGGAATCTTGAGAAGTCCAGTTTTAAGAGATTGGCTGCACACAACCATGAATTCCCCTTCATGTCCATGAACGGTATCAAAACCCTCAATTTCAGTACCGCCTCCCCCAACATCTTCAACATGCCAGCGTCCTCCCAACCCCTACACTTCTCGATCTCCTCATCCTCAGCATCCCTCCACTTCGTGTTCCTACTTTCTGCATTCCCCTCACCCCACCCCTCAAAGCCTCTGTGCAAGGTCATGTTCCATCACCCTATCCTTTGCCCAAGGTCATCTTCCATCTGCTTGGAAGAGAGACAACATCACCACATTAGAAAAGCAAGGTTCCTTAATTCCTCTTTTTTCCCGCCTTTGGAATAAACTCCCTCACTCTGTTCAATTCCATTCTTCCCTCCAGGCCTTCAAAACAGATGTTCACCACCACCTCTTATCACCCCCATCCAAATCCTCGATCTTTTCTACCCCCGTTAATCCACCCCACCCCACCTCCTTCAAATTCCCTGCTTTCCTTCCTGAAAGTCCCTGTAATGTCCATCTTGAACCTCCCCGTGTTCCCCGCCCTATCCCTTCCACAGATCTCCAAATGCCCCTGTTCCCCACTGTTTTGTCCTTCCCACTCCCACCCTTCTTGTCTCGTGCTCCCCTTGCTGTGCGTTGTGTGTTAGCTCTCATACGAGCCTCGACAAGATATACAAAACAAACAAACAAAAAAAGGTGCACAAATCAATCCACTTAACAATAGACACATCAGCTTACTTGCAATCGTCAGATAGGTCATGGAATCCATCATCGCAGTTGATATCAAATCCTTCCTTTTCTCCATAGGCCTGCTCTCAGATCATCAAATTGGATTCAGACCAGGTCACTATACCTTGGACATGCTGCTTCTGCTCTCCTAACAATGGATGGAGGAACTCAATGCCACACATAAGATCAGGGCTGTGTCTCTGGACATACTGTATGTCGAGCATTCAATACAGTCTGGCAGCCCACCTTTCCCTCAAAACTCTGCCTATGGCATACAAGGTCAACTCCATAAATGACATGGCTTGCTGATTTCCTCTACTCTCGCAGCTAACGTGTGGCTCTCAACGGAACCCTTTCATCTCCTCTCCCTGTCAAGGCTGGAGTGCCCAAAGGCAGCATTCTCGGCCCCGTCCTATTCCTAATCTTCATCAACGATTTCTCTGACTCCCTGGAAAATCTTCTTTATCTCTTTGTTGATGATGCCACCCTCTGTCATAACATGCCTCATCCTTCTGACAAACTGGCAGCAGCCTCTTTCCACTTTGTAGACCTTGATAGAATCATGAGCTGGTCAAGCACTTGGAATATGGCTCTCAACCTTGACAAATCTCACACTCTAACTGTCTCTCTGAAAGGACTGTCTGGTGAACCCTCACATTTTCTTCCTTAAAAATCCTCCTGAAGTGAAGTGACTCAAACTTTTGGGCTTCACAGACAGCCATGTAATGATCCATTTTGGTAAACCACACTTTAAAGTTGGCTTCCAAAGCCAGTCACCGACTGGGCATCTTCTATCAAACAAGGTCCTTCCTTGGCACACCGAAACTCTTATCCACCTACACGGCCTTCATCAGCTGCTCGATGGAGGAAGGCTCTCCCCTCTGGGCTGGCACCCCTGCCTCACACCTTGGTTAACTTGACACCTTGGAATGGTGGTTTAGTACTCCCAGGGGTCTAAGACTTTGACCTTTAACCCGGCAGAGTATGATGTAAATTAAGCGTAAATGCGCCTTGCTCTATGATATCTCGAGTGCAATTTTAGTCCGATCGGACAAACCTTCGTCACGTTATGGTGAAAATGTTAAAATGTCCATAATTAGGAAAAAATTTCGGTCAAGGTCAAAAAAAAAGTATGTCAAGCCTGCATACCTTCTAATCACATTATTAATGCAACATTTGATTCCGAAAGTCCCAGCCGGCTCAGAGAAACATGTTGGAAATTTTGGAAACTGGCAGTAAGCGGAATTTTTTCTTTCTATATGGTGGTTTAATACTCTATGGTGGTTCTATATTGTGGTCTGTGTGGTGGTTTAGTTTAGGTATAACAAAATTTGTGGTACTATTAAAATTGGGGGCACTATTTGTAGAAACAAACCGTACAACAGCAATATGCCTTCCCCAATGCTATAGGGGAAGGTTTAACAAGTTAAAGAAATAAGACTACTCACTAGAATGTGTGCTGATCGCTGCGTGAGTAAGCCCTAATGCTTTCGCTATTTGGCCCACTTCAAACTGCCTCAACACATATAATTTTACATCCAAAGTCTCTTTTTGCACTTCTGCTCTCACTTGCACTTATTGGCCTTTTTCCAGACATCTTGACTTACTTTTATTGCAGTAAGAACGTTGAAAAAGGGTGAACTTCTGCACAGTACTGTGCCAAGCATGATCAACACAACGGACTGAAGCTCAAACCAAGCCAAGCTTGAGAAGCACGGAAAGTACAGGATGAAAAGCACGTGCAAACGACCTGGAGCAGAATGAAATGCACACGAGGACAAACCATCGACTGTACGTTGTTCAATCCACCCAAATGATCTTTTGAATAATTTGGAGATTCAAAATTCCATAAAAGCGAACTTAACGTAATGTATAACGACTTCGTTCCCCAATTTAAATGTTACATTGTTACGAAATTCCGTACATTGAGGCATCGAATAATGCGACATGCATGGAGTTTATTACCTCTGCCACCAAAGGTGGGCGAAGGTTATGGTTTTACCCCTGTCTGTCTGTTACTTGCGAGAATCGAAGCTTTTTCAAGTATATTGGTTGGTTGCGTGTGTTATTCTGTCTGTCTGTATGTCATTCACACACAGTCACAATTTTAAACCGATCTTCATGAAAATGGTACCTTCATGAAAAAAAATCTACCAAATGGTAGAGTTGGTCGTAAGAAAGAAGCCTATTGATCAACAACTTACTTAGGTCAGGTTTGTAAAAAGGTCAACAACTTAGGTCAGATGTCAAAAATTGTCAATTTTCATCCGATTGACTTGAAATTTGAAGAGGATTTGCACATCAGGCCACTGAATTCAACCAGCAATTATTTGAGGTCAAAAGGTCAACATAGGCCAAATTTCTAAAATTGTTAATTTTAAAAGGTCAACATGGACCAGATTTCTAAAATCGTCAATTTTTATCCGATTGACTTGAAATTTGAAGAGGATTTGCACATCAGGTCACTGAATTCAAGCAGCAATTATTTTTTAGGTCAACACAGGCAAAAAGGTCAACATAGGTCAAAGGTCAACATAGGCCGGATTTCTAAAATTGTCAATTTTTATCTGATTGACTTGAAATTTGAAGAGGATTTGCATATTCGGTTATTGAATTCAACCACCAATTATTTTTGAGGTGTAATGATCAAAAGGTAAAACATAGGCCAAATTTCTAAAATTGTCAATTTTCATCTGACTGACGAAATTTGAAGAGGATTTGCACATCAGGTCACTGAATTCAACCACCAATTATTTGAGGTCAAAAGGTCAACATTGGCCAAATTTCTAAAATTGTTAATTTTAAAAGGTCAGCATAGGCCAAATTTCTAAAATCGTCAATTTTTATCCGATTGACTTGAAATTTGAAGAGGATTTGCATATTTGGTCTTTGAATTCAACCACCAACTATTTTTGAGGTCAAATTTGTTTAAGGGATTTCACAAGTATTGTGCTCTGCATGACGTCTTTCTTGTTTGTCTATTTGTTTGTTTGTCTGTCAACAGGATATCTCAAAAAGTTGTGGATGGATTCGGGTCAAATTTGGTGGAGAGGTTGGGTGTGTGACAAGGCAAAATCGATTCAATTTTTGTGAAGATCCAAATCCAGATACGAGACTTAAAAATAATTTCTTAAGTCATTCTTCAGCATTGAGAGATGGGGCCAAAAATGATATACTGTATAGCATGATATTTCAAAAAGTTGTGGATGAATTATGACAAAACTTGGTGGACGAGTTTGGAAGGTGACAAGAACAAGACGATTCAATTTTGGTTCAGGTTCAGATTCAGATTTGTTTTGGCATACAAAATGTGAACTGTTCAGCCTGGCAGAGGCATGCACTCTACCAAGTGCCGTTCTACAGGGTGCCCCACAGGAAACCAGGAAATTGAGATTTTGAGATTTATTTTGCTGTATTTTGCACTACATCTAAGTTTGGTTTTGTTTTGTTTGAAAATAAAGTGTATCTTTGTTTTACACTACATCTAAGTTTGCTTTTGTTTTGTTTGAAAATAAAGTGTCTCTTTGTTTTACACTACATCTAAGTTTGCTTTTGTTTTGTTTTAAATAAACTGCACCAAATTTCCTGGTTTTCTGTGGAGCACCCTGTAGTTTCTAGACTGTCATTCTATCACAGTTCTTTGCTGATATCCAAAATGCAACACAGTGATGTTGTTAGCAGAAAGGGTGGGGGTGAGGTAGGAAATGCTAACTGATGATTACCCAAGGAAGCATTGCAGATAGCGAGTGATTTAAGGGATTATAAGCATACTGATGTCAAATATCCTGAAAATTGTAATTGCTAAACCAGGCTGAAAGAATGTTTGTAATGATGGCAGCAAAGCAAAGAGTGATTGACTGTTTGAAGGAAATATAGCATGGTATAATTCAGTCTTACTATTATTATTATTATTGAGACGGTAGGGAAATGTGCAGGGTTATCAATTCACAACTGTTTATTCGATTCCCAATAGGGAATTGGCCTAACTTCGGCAACAAGCAAAGCTTACACCTTATCATTAACATTGCGACATTATTTTTTCAGAGTGGGTACAAGCAGTGTTCCAAGATGCTCCAGAGTGGTTTGGTTTGGATCAAGTCAGAGCTCTGTGGTGGTGACTACAGATTTTCAACGTCATTATACTCAAAGCAGTTGCAAGTGGACACAGCAGTATGGCAAAGTGCAATGTTGCACTGGTGGACATTAGGACTCTCACTGGAGTATTTCATCAAACTCAGGAGTCATCGGTTCTTAAAAACATCCCAATAGGACACCTTAATGCACTTGCTGTATTGCATTGTGGGAAAAGTATGCACATACAGTTTGGAAGGGAATTAGTTTAAAGTTTGGGAGTTTGTTTCAATATTTAGTGAAAGAGTGTACTTTTGCACCAACACAAAAAGTTCAATGAAACTTTCAAGTCAGGTTAAAAATCTTATAAAACACATACTAGGACTGTTTATTTTGGTATGTATGACAGAAATAATACGGTTAGGCAACATACTGTAATTTTAGTCACACAACAACACATTAACAGCCCCATTCACGGTATGGGGAGCCGACTAATCGTTTAGCTTTGGACAATTGTTGAGGCTGAAAAAAAAAAAATGGAGAAATACATTTTCTCCCATAATTAAACATTGAATGTTAAAATAAAAATAATGAACAAGTATGAAGTTGTTAATAGCAGATACAAGTCACAAGACGTCAAATAAAACTGTAAACGTGGCACATGACACATTCGGCAGCAAGAAGAAGAAAAACAAAAACAACCCCACGCGTCGCATCTGGTGAAAGCTCCATGAATGAGTACAAGGGAGGAAAAAAAACACCCGGTATATTAAATAAAATAATGAAGAGTTTTAATACTATACAAGTTTATTTCAGTGTAATCAATCACATTTACCTGTGTGACCACCCTGTAATTGTAACAGATATAGTACAAGTGTATATGAGGCACGTCCTCTCCCATTTAAAGGTCTGGAAGCTTACTGTCTAAGCTTTTGTGTGTGACGTCTCGGGCGATGCAGCTATTGAAGCCTCGTAGCATCCATTTTTCAGGTTTGGGAGAAGTCAGGAGGTCATTTGTCCTCGTTAACTTAAAATATATTAAACGTCCAAATTGTGGAGCAACATCACTGTGAATAAGTGAATTTGTTATTTTTTTTTTTAGTCGAACACATTATTCATTTAGTTGCCAGACTATGAACCTAAGTAACTCCGCCACCGAAGGTGGACGGAGGTGATGAATTCACCCTTGTTTGTCTGTCTGTTTATCTGTCCGTCTGTTTGTTTGTCTGTGAGCAGGATATCTCACAATGGTATGGACGGATTTGGATGAAACTTGGTGGGCAGATTTGGTGTGTGACAAGGACAAATTGATTCGATTATGGTGATGTGTGACAAGGATGATCTGGATCCAGATCCGGATCAAAGAATTGTTTAATTTTGAATGATTCTTCACCAGTGAGAGACAAGGTCAAAACTATATGTAGCATGATATTTCAAAAAGTTTTGGACGGATTATGACAAAACATGGAGGACGAGTTGGGTCGTGCCGTCGATCCTGGGACAAGAGCCTATCAGTGGGATACAAAACGTGAACTGTTTAACCTAGCGGAGGTATGCGCTCTACCGACTGCCATTCTGGTTACAGTGTGAGACTATTGGTTATATGAGGCATCATGTGTAGCAAGCTAGAAGTGTACACCAGGCCATTAGCACTGCACATGTGAGACGAAAAGAGATTTTAGCCACATATTGGAACCATGTGATGTGCCCTGAAATCTAAGTCGGCTAAATGCAATTTCAAAACTCAAAACTCATCTACCCTCGTAAATGCCGTGTCGAACTAAATCCAATCCAGTACAAAAAGAAGCCAAAGTGTTGAAGTAGTTACTGAAGAATAACATGATGAATAAAGACAAGTACGAAATGAAGTGAATACATGCTCCGCATACACGATACAGTACATCTATAACTTACTTTCGAAAGATTAAAAAGTATCGTCACCTTAATACTCCAAAACATATCAAACATGAGTTGTTTTAGTAAATTGTTACATTGTGTTCACAACCCTGTATCACCAGTTGGAGAGAACTCAATCAACTTTACTCAGTGAAAACAAAAAGGGCACAGACAGACATAAATCCTTTGCAAACCTGAAACCAAAAGCTGGTATACACCTGAGAGGTGGCGATTGAAGGTAACTCGAGCTTCGAATGCCGTGACATATCCGACAGCCCACCTACCACAGGTTGTATATAAAGAAGCAACATCCGGTTCAAGGCTGTTGCAGATGAGTGCCGTCAATCCTAGTATCAGGCTTAAAATGGCTTGCTGGAGCCTCGGTTCAAAGCAATCACAGGCTCGGAAAAAAAACAAACAAACACTCGTTTCCTGTTATTTTCTGCTACGTTTTTCACAATCGTTCAGTTGAAGTGTAATAACTCGTCTTGGGAGAGACCAATTTAAAAAGCAGTTTAATCTGAATGACAGGTCGGTACATATCGTCAAGCTTGTCGTGCTCCGAGATGAGTTCCAAGAGTTAAAACTCGGCAAAGCAAGCTAGAGGCTTTCAGGCAGCTGTAGTCAAATGAAGTGACCAACGGGTTGCTGACAACAAAATAAAATAATGATAAAACAAACAAACAAGATCACTCAGGGGAATATGGTCAGCCTTTTCACAGGCCTGAGTGATACTACATTGCTAAGCCCAACCTCGACAACAGTTGCCATACTAAGCCAAGGCCGCTGCCCGGGATGAGCGATTGTGAGACCAAGGGGACAAAATCTCTGCTCCCAGCTTGACAATCCATTATTTGTGGCAGGTTTAATGTGCCGTGTTTTGCCATATGGTGGCATTGCTGAACCGGCAACAAGAAATCCACGAGCATTTCAGATCTAGAGCTGAACGTGGTCTCTTTTCACGATGACCCAGTTTCGCTACTTCCACGCGATCCCATTCCCTCCCACATTCACCATTCAGGATGTTAATTACAGTTCATGGTGTGGCTGTTGTTTGCACAATATGTCTGACACTCTCTTATAGAAAAAAAAATTCCAAATTTCACGACAAAGGTTTATAAGTAGATGGGTGTGAAAATAATCCACAAATCTCAAAAGAGTTTTTCTAAATAACCAAAAATATGCTTTAAAACGTTAAATAAAACCAAAAACAAACTGCAAACTGCAGATAATGAAAAATTTAATTCACAAATTAAAAATTATCAAACATGTATTAATTGTATTTGTATCAAAACAATGATGTAGAAAGATAAACTGAACATTGCTATTGCTACGAACAAGGAGTTATTCCTCATCAAAAGCTTGAGTTTTGTTTTTGCAGAATGACCCACATCGTGCCATACAATCATGACATCATTTGTGGGAGGGGGAAAGCTTGGATGATGGCTTGCATTTACGAGAGAAAGCATTGTACATAGTGAGTTAGTAATGTTTCCCGACATGGAAACGATTCCCTCCGCCGTCAAATATCATTTTCGAATGAAACTTCATGCTTTTCTTGATATCCTGATGAAAGTTGGTGAGAAAATACCAAAGTAATCCAGATATAAGGTTTCAAACTCAGCAAGATCACGCCAGTCGTGGCCATACATCGATCACCAACGGGATGTATGGGTAAACTATCACGTAAGCGTGAGTGAGAGTGACTTACCACTGTGCGTGTTAGTTTGCGTATGATGGATGAAATCAACAGGGCATCGATGGAAGTATGCTAACCGCCGTGGGAAGCAAGGAGAAGCTGATGTTTCGGGAATTAACCCTTTGATGGAGCAAAAGTGAGAGGGTTAACACCCGAAACATCAACTGCTCCTTGCTTTCCATAGTCGTTAAAATACCTCAATGTTCCGTTGAGTCCATCCATTGTTCTACTCGGCCGCTGATGCAGATCGACACGAGCTTTCACTCTCAAGACGAGCTCTTCATTCTGTTCGTGTATGTTTCGAGTTTTGACTCGGAAAATGAACAAGATGAGACAGAAAGCATTGGAGAACACTTCCAAATTATGGTTGGTCTACTTCTTCTTTAACGGCTCACAGTTATTCCCACCTTGTTGAAGGGTCGGTAGAGGAAAGTTTTTGGCCCAAGTCTTTTGTGAACCAGCTGGCCAGGCGTGACATTTGTCTGAACGAGGCAGGAATTTGTAATTTGTCGAGGGTGCCGAAGATAATGCGCCTTCTCTTTGCAAAAGGCACCGTGGGCTGTTTAACCTCCACCAACTCATGCTAGCAGACGGGACGCCCGGTTTAATGTCCATCCGAGGGAGGGCAAACACATCGATGAATCATCCCCGCATGCAAATCACCAATGTGAGTTTATAGTTGGATCGGAAACCAAACCGAGACACAGACACCTCAAAGGTAAGTGTGCCACCTTCGCACCATCCAATCAGTATACTATATTTACTTCGAAATACAATAAAGTACATAACTCTCTGAAACAGGGGAATTAATTTAAGCCCAAGATATACACCATTGGACAGTGAAAGGAAAGGGGGTATCTAATGATGAGCGACCTAGCTTTCACCGTTTGGGATGATGGAGGAGGTTATTGTTACAACACTGACACTCTTTATTATAAGAGAGATGTCTGTCCGTCTTTCTGTCTGTCTGTCACCATTTTTCTCAGAGATGGTCAAATGGCATATTCGTCAAACTTTCAGACGTTCATCGGTGAGTGCCGTGGAGTGTTTTAGGCAAAAAAAAAAGTTTTTTTAAAAAAAAAATCAAAGAAGTTGGATTTTTTGTTATCTTGCTCTATAGTGCCTTATGCCTTTGTAGCTTTGTAAGAGGTAACATTAAATGATCCCCGACCCCATTCCTTAGTGGGTGTAGGCAAGTGTTTTAGGCCACCACCACAAAAAAAAAAAAATACAAAAAAAAAAAACAACAAAATTTGATTTCTTCAAATTGCCAACAGGATTAGAACAGGGCAATGCTGGGTACCCCTGCTAGTCTGTCATAATAAATGAGTAGTACAATGTTAGTATTTTCTTTGGCAAAGTGGAGGCGGGGGGGGGATAGAGGGGAGGGTGATTGATTGCAAAACAATGAGGGAAGCAATAGCTTTCACGCAGAAAAACAAATGGCAATGTAAATTGAAGGAGACCTACAACAATGAAACACCTAACTATAAAAGAGGGAAGTTAAGGGGAGTAAGAAAAGTAATTGAGGATAAATGGTGAGGAACACCAAAGAAAACTCGATTAAAAAAAAAACACGTTGGCATCCATTTTAACGTCAGGCGCCGTTTACTGGAGTGTGTGTTGTAAAATTGACCCCCACTGGTGAAATAGACCTCATTAAATGCCCCCCTTCCATTCTGAGAGTAACAGTCTGTATTTTGTGCAAATTCTGCTGCATTGCCAAATTATGAACTTCAACAACTACTTCAACTTTAACAGTCCCAATTAATCCTATGTTCTTATCGGGTTGGCGAAGGAAGAAGTTAGGTGTGAAGTCTTTCACGAACTGGCTGGCCAGGTCTGAAGTTTGTATGGAGAGGATTTGGACAAGTGTAGGAATTTGTCCAGAGTTGCAGTAGTAGTTAGCTCATCTCCTCTTTATGAAAGACATCGTCCACCAACTAATGTTGTCACACAGGTCACCCAGCTTAACGTGTATCTCAATGCACACCTTGTGACTCAACGCCCTGCCTGCAAAGCACCAATCCGATAGTTTGCATCAGGACCGAGAATCAAACACAGACTAGACAGCTCAAAGGCTAGTGTGCTTCCTCGACACCATCCCCTCGTTATTTACTTTTGAAGGGATTGGCGGCGGATAAACTAATTTTTTTTATCATCGCCATCTTTTCCTCCTTTAATATGCCTATTGAATCCATCCCTTACACAGGCTGGAATGTTTGAGAATCTTTGTGTTACTTCTTTATATGTAGCTAATTACCTCTGGTCCTTCTCTTCCTTCTGATGATGATGATCTTTCAATTCTGTCTTTGTCATCATGCAGCTAGCTCTCTGATGTACTCCACCCGTTATTTCTCCACCGAAGAGGCGTTCTCCTTTCTTGCGCCTTATAAAGCCACTATTAGTCATTATTCTTTTCCTCCTGTCAGTAATTTAACTTTCTCATGCAATGCTCTCATATTGTGCTTTTTCCCCAATTCTTCTATTTCCTTGCAAAAGCCATCGTACCACTTCATACCACTTTTTCTTGGCCTCTCCACATGCTATTCCTATAAGCTTTTCTGTTTAGTCATATTCTTTATTGTTCTTTTTCTATCGCCCTTTCGCCATCATATCAATAATTTCATCAGTCATCCGCTCTTGATGTTTCCTCCTCTCTTTCTTAGGGACAATCTCAGTTACTGCGTGTTTCATGCTCTGTATCATCCTTCCCCGATGCTTTCCGAGAACATCATCCTCACGAAATTCTTGTTCTGTCATTTCTTCAAGTAAAGCTTCACACTTGTTCGTAATCTTCTCCTCTCAGTCTGTTGAGGCTGGCTTGATCTTTCATGGGATTTCTTTTCGGGATTTTCAGCTTGAATTTCATCTTCATTACAGGCAGGCATTGATCTGAATCAATGTCTTTTGATGCTATTCTTGTGCCTCTCATTGATCATCAAAAAATCTAATTGATTTCTGTGAACATCTCCTGGACTCTTCCGGGTGTACATTCTTCTTGGATGTTGTTTTAAGAGTGTATTTAAGACGACCAAGTTGTTTTCCTCACGAAACTGTATCAGACGTTCAGCTCTGCTGTTCTTTGTTCCGAGTCCATAAGCTCCTACGACATTTCCACACCTCTCTCCACCAACGTTTGCATTCAAATCTCCCGTAAACATCACGATGTCTCCACTCTTCACATGCTTCAATGCTTTTTGCACCTCCTCATGGAATACTTGAACTTCTTCATCATTGTGATCCTGTGTTGGCGCATACAGTTCTCAACACAAAATGTTCATCGGTTTCCCTTCAAATTTTGCCATCATCACTCGCCCTCTGATATTGGCCGATAACCCTGCATTGTTCTTGCTACCTTCTTTTCCCATCATTATTCCAACTCCATTCTGAGGTTCACTGTCACTGGAGAAGATCAACACATGCTTTCCTTTATCTGTTTTCCTAGATCCCATCAATATAACTTCTGCCAATCCTAAAATGTCGATATTGAGTCTTAACATCTTTTTCATGCAATTGTCTATTTTTACCACTCTGGTAGAGTGTCCACATATTCCAAGTTCCGATTTTCAGAAGATCTTGTCTCGTTTGAGAACAGCATCATCAGATGGTAGCTTTCCAACTTTGGTCTGTCCTCCTCATTCAATCTTCCGAGCATGTCGACTTCTTCGCTGTTCCTTTTAACGGCAGACATCACCACAGGGGACCCAGGTCTGCCAACATCACTACTACAAACTATGCGACCAGATTCCATTCTGCATGATTCCATGAGTGACTATGGGTAATACATGGTGAGTACTCAGACTCCTCCAAGGTAACTGGCTATTTGTCCTTAAGCATCATGATTCTGCCCTAGGTGTGTCACATATCGTGCTGTTGCGCCTTCTTAGCCATTGACTCTGAGTTGTGATTTTGCCTCATCTGCAGGTCCAGACTTCATGATATATGTATATGTATATAGATATATATATATATATATATATATAATTAGGGTGGACCAAGCCTATAGGGTAAAAAAAAAAGTTGTTGAAAATGAGTGGTTCCACAAGGCTGTCCTCGTTACACCTGAAAACAGGACTCTACATACAAAAAACTGGACAGATTGGAATATGTTTAGAGATAGCTACCTACCTTTTATGACTTTTTTGGTTCATGTCGTTTTGTTCCCCCATTTCGGACTGGAATATCACTTGTGCCAGGAACAGAGCCACCAATGTCACAGTGTCCATCTTCAATCATGGTCGTGTGTTACAGGCTCATTATTAGCTATTTTATTAATGTTGTAGAAGAGTGGCACTAGGTTCTGCACGTTGGAGGACTGGAGGTTCAAGCCCCTGTTCCAGAGACTAGTCTTCGACGTGACGGCCCCCGACACCGGGCTGAGGATAGGCACCTGCATCCTCTTTGAGAAGGCCCTGGACAAGGAGCTTGTCTGAAGTGCGTGCCACCACCACGTGTTCTAAGTGATGCTGTTGGTCAGCTTCTCAATCACTCTGAGAGGAATTGATGGGCCTGAGATGGGGCTCTTTCAATGCTTCCAGACGAGCTTGGCCTATACATCAACAAGGTAACTTCCAGCTTGCTGGTGACGAGCTCTTCATTGGCATGCCGGATGGTCTCCGATAGAAGATGACATCATTCTACGTGGAGCGGTCAAGAGCCAGACCCCACGAGAGGACTATGGAGAGCTGCTTGATGAGGCAGCAGTCTTAATCTCAGTCTGTAAAGACTACATGGATGCCATCTTAGTTTGGAGGTGATGTGTGGCGTAACATAATTTATGAACATGACGTTAGCGGCATGTCGCCGGGTCAGTCTGCTCCTTTCATTAAATATATATATATATATATATATATATATATATTCTTTCATATCTCATTTCAAAAGCTACAGACTATGCAATCTGGCTTGTTTTCAAAACAATTAGCACTAAAGTGATCAGAACAGAGTACACTGTAACGAGTAGGACAAGTCTAGTCCTCCCTTGTTTGTTGACAAATTATACGAAACTAGCAGAGTACCTGCCATATGGATGATCTTGTTCCAAGCATGCAACATGTTCTTTTGACGTATACTGTACCTTTATTTTGGTAGTGCATGAGCAAATGACAGCTCTGTAGAGGCAAAATAAAATAAAACCCGGGTTACGTGCATGAAGCGAAAACATACCTCCTGCTTATAATGCATAACACCTCACTGCACTGGAAAACGTGAGGACAGGAATACTGCAGTGTAAATGGCAGAGACTTGTAATACCTTCCTCCACCTGGAGGCGGCGCTACACATTACACATTTCCATAGCGAATTTGCGTCCCTCCCCGAACCCCCACTCCAACCCCCATTACCACCGGCAAAGATAAAAACACCTCTCTACACTGATTGCGTCATGCTGATCATATGTAGCAAATCAGCCCAGAACTGTAGGAGCAGTGCGACAAACAAACACACACACAAACACCGGTCCGTGAATTAGAGTAAGGATTTATACGTTTTTGTGAAGTCATTTGGAAAAAAACAAACTCACTCAGATTGTTTTCGCTTGTATTTGTACAGAAACATATCTTCTTCCCCCATTTTGGTAAAACATGCAATTACTCCTCGTCGAAAAATGGCCGAGGACTCACCCCGACACTCAACTTGAGAAATGGCTTTCAACTTCCGACATAATTTCTGGCTTCTTCCTTAAGAGTGTCATTTTAGCTAATGGGTGAAAAACATTTGACAATGACAGGCTATTGAAATGCTTGAATTGAGTTTTAATGCTTGGGATCATCCTAAAGACCTAAACATTCAGCCGAAGTAAGTGAGATCATGCCAGTTGTCCTTCAAGGGAATAAAATTGGGCGAATGTCATATATTCTGACAAAAATAACTGTAATAGCTAAAATCAAGCCGTAACGATGTTTGTTACAACACCAGCAAAACAAAGAATGCAATTCGGGTGATTGACTACTTCATCATTACGTCTGTCTGCATCTCATCACGTGGTAAGATACGCTCCTGTATAGTTATCGCAAAAGAATAAACATGACTGCATGGGTCTCAAATGGTATTATACCAGAAACAAACCGACATTACAAGTTGAAAGAAACACAATTTACTTGAAAGCAACCAAGGAATTGTACCAACGGACACAGATTTGAGGGGCATTATGGTGAAGAAGACGACGACGCGAGCAATTTCAAAATATGTTTTCCTCTCGTGGCTGTGAATCGGGCACACACCACGACGAAGTATGCAAGATTCACGCCAAGATGTAAGATCGTTCAACCTGTCGAGGAAGTACTAATGTTTTTGGAGATCAGGCCAGAAATTAGACAAACATCACACCAGGAGAGAGAAGGAGGAAGTTAGGAAGTCAAGAAACACTTCATCTAAAACACACCTCATGAAAATCATTTACCTTTGGGCTGTCTGCATTCAAACCTGGGTTCAAATCTCGACCCGGCTGTAAACTGTCATCCTGGTGTTAAGCAGGCAGGTTGATTAATCAATGTGTCAAATGGAGATTAAACTGGGTGCCCTGTCTGCTAGCCTTAGTTGGTGGATGTCAAGGATCCTCAGTTGTATTTTGTTAATAGGAGCTTCCTGGTCAAAATCTATATCCCTGGAATGCAGAGTTGCACTAAATGGAGCACAGCTGTGCCTCGGTAATGATGCAACCAGCAGGCTGAATTCAAAATTAAATCCCAGTCCAATATGCAGTCACTGAACAACAACACCATGGTCATTGATATCACACACATTTGAGCACATTATGATTGAAGCAGGTGCAAGTTGGTGCAAATGACCTTGACCTCTGATGCGAATGGCAAAAACTGGATGGTGCAAACAGCTGGACAAGGTGAGCAACAAACAACACTCAATCCCAAACACCACATCTGCATGTGTACAACACCCAACGAGAAGCCCAACACTCAAACAACCAACACTGCATCATGCCCAACCCGGTCACGAAACCAGCCGTGTTCGTGCCCAGGAAACGCAAAAACAACAACAAGCGTACACACGTGCTCACCCACAAACATGCAGCACTAGATCACGTGTAAGACAAAAACAAAATAGAGCGGAGCATCCCATCGATGATGTTATTTGACGTTTATTTTGCTTTTGCAAAATAAATAAATAAATAACAAAAGACACTCTCATTTGACCTTAAGCCTGTATCTCACTGGGCTGTGACAGCTCGCGACAAAATGCGAACGGGATTCTCCAAAATGTCTGGAAACGTTGCGGTGGTTCTCAATTTCCTCGCGTGAGTCGCAGGACGTCGCTCTGGTGTCGCTTGAATTTTGAACATGTTCAAAAATTTGTGCGACAAATTTTCTCTCAAAATAGTCGCAGAGTCGCGCGGTTGTCTCAAACCGGTCTCGAACCCTTCTCAATTTAGTTTCCGTGAGTCAGAAGGTGTGACAAATGTGAGACAACTTTGTGAGGGATTGGCGACCTATGAAACTAAATTTGATTGATTGGAGAAAAATGATAATCTGTCCTGGGACCCCTGAGAGTCTCGTAATTATATCGCAATTTGTTCTCAATGACGTGAGACATACGCAAATGTGAGATATTCGTGAGACATACGCAAAAATAAATTCAGTGTGATTCCAAGTGAAAATTATCGCTATTTTATTGCAATTTTGTGTCTCCAACTAGTCGCGAGCTGTCGCAGCCCAGTGAGATACAGGCTTTACCAGCACAGGACCGGAAATGAGTGGTCCTATCGAAATAAAACCGGTCACGTGCCAAGGCTCGGGGTCTATTGTGCCTGAGGAAGTCGGCTGTGAAACTGGTGAAACGTCGCCGAGACCGGGTCTGCTTTTGCTTATTACTCAAATTTGCGGAGTGATTTGATATATATATATATTATATTATATATATATATATATATATATATATATATATGTATTATTATATATGTATAATATATATATGTATATAATATAGGTATATATATATATATATGTATATATATATACACGAGGTCCGTCTAAAAGTACGGGACTGAGCCTGCTGCGTGCTCCACTTCCACAACTTGAATGAACGGGTTGCGTCACAGTCTTTCGCAACATTCCAGAAATATACATGATTGGTGATGGTTGACTGCGCTCATTGTGTGATATTTAACAGGTCGTGCTTTACACGTTGTCGAGTCTG
>CM068962.1:108403922-108420834 GCA_035128595.1 Eptatretus atami | reverse complement strand
CTATGAGTCGTGAGCAGAGAGCCAATCTAAAGTTTCTTGCCAAGCTTGGCAAAACACCTTCCGAGTCCTTCGCAATGCTGCAGCAAGTCTATGGGGAAGAAACGATGTCACATACACGTGCATTTGAATGGCACAGTGTGTGTCCTATTTCTGGCATTTCCCCTTCACCCCACCCCTCAAGCTCTGTGCAAGGTCATGTTCCATCACCTATCCTTTGCCCAAGTCTTTTCCATCTGCTGGAAGAGAGACAACATCACCACATTAGAAAAGCAAGGTTCCTTAATTCCTCTTTTCCCGCCTTTGGAATAACTCCTCACTCTGTTCAATTCCATTCTTCCTCCAGCCTTCAAACAGATGTTCACCACCACTCTTATCACCCCCATCCAAATCCTCGATTTCTACCCAGTTAATCCACCCCAACCCCACCTCCTTCAAATTCCCTGCTTTCCTTCCTGAAAGTCCCTGTAATTCATCTTGAATACCCGTGTCCCCGCCCTATCCTTCCACAGATCTCCAAATGCCCCTGTTCCCCACTGTTTTGCCTTCCCACTCCCCCTTCTTGCTCGTGCCCCTTGCTGTGCGTTGTGTGTTAGCTCTCATACGAGCTCGACAAGATATACAAAACAAAAAAACAAAAAAAGGTGCACAAATCAATCACTTAACAATAGACACATCAGCTTACTGCATCGTAGCTAGTCATGGAATCCATCATCGCAGTTGATATCAAATCCTTCCTTCTCCATAGGCCTGCTCTCAGATCATCAATTGGATTCAGACCATGTCACTACCTTGGACATGCTGCTTCTGCTCTCCTAACAATGGATGGAGGAACTCAATGCCCAACATAAGATCAGGCTGGTCGTCTGGACATACTGTATGTCGAGCATTCAATACAGTCTGGCAGCCCCATTTCCCTCAAAACTCTCCTATGGCATACAAGGTCAACTCCATAAATGACATGGTTGCTGATTTCCTCTACTCTCGCAGTAACGTGTGGCTCTCAACGGAACCCTTTCATCTCCTCTCCCTGTCAAGGCTGGAGTGCCCAAAGGCAGCATTCTCGCCCGTCTATTTCCTAATCTTTCATCAACGATTTCTCTGATCCCTGAAAATCTTCTTTATCTCTTTGTTGATGATGCCACCCTCTGTCATAACATGCTCATCCTTCTGACAAACTGGCAGCAGCCTCTTCCACTTGTTAGACCTTGATAGAATCATGAGCTGGTCAAGGCACTTGAAATATGGCTCTCAACCTTGAAAATCTCACACTCTACTGTCTCTCTGAAAGGACTGTCTGGTGAACCCTCACATTTCTTCTTAAAAATCCTCCTGAAGTGAAGTGACTCAACTTTGGCTTCACAGACAGCCATGTAATGAATCCATTTTGGTAAACCACACTTTAAAGTTGGCTTCCAAAGCCAGTCACCATAGAACTGGGCATCTTCTATCAAACAAGGTCCTTCCTTGGCACACCGAAACTCTTACCACCTACACGGCCTTCATCAGCTGCTCGATGGAGGAAGGCTCCGCCCTCTGGGCTGGCACCCCTGCCTCAACCTTGGTTACTTGACACCTTGAATGGTGGTTTAGTACTCCCAGGGGTCTAAGACTTTGACCTTTAACCCCGGCAGAGTATGATGTAAATTAAGCGTAAATGCGCCTTGCTCTATGAATCTCGAGTGCAATTTAGTCCGATCGGACAAACCTTCGTCACGTTATGGTGAAAATGTTAAAAATGTCCATAATTAGGAAAAAATTTCGGTCAGGTCAAAAAAAAATATGCTCAAGCCTGCAGTACCTTCTAATCACATTATTAATGCAACATTTGATTCCGAAAGTCCCAGCGGCTCAGAGAAACATGTTGGAAATTTTGGAAACTGGCAGTAAGCGGAATTTTTTCTTTCTATATGGTGGTTAATACTCTATGGTGTTTCTATATTGTGGTCTGTGTGGTGGTTTAGTTTTAGGTATAACAAAATTTGTCGTACTATTAAAATTGGGGGCACTATTTGTAGAACAAACCGTACAACAGCAATATGCCTTCCCCAATGCTATAGGGAAGGTTTAAACAAGTTAAAGAAATAAGACTACTCACTAGAATGTGTGCTGATCGCTGCGTGAGTAAGCCCTAATGCTTTCGCTATTTGGCCCACTTCAAACTGCCTCAACACATATAATTTTACATCCAAAGTCTCTTTTTGCACTTCTGCTCTCACTTGCACTTATTGCCTTTTTCCAGACATCTTGACTTACTTTATTGCAGTAAGAACGTTGAAAAGGGTGAACTTCTGCACAGTACTGTGCCAAGCATGATCAACACAACGGACTGAAGCTCAAACCAAGCCAAGCTTGAGAAGCACGGAAAGTACAGGATGAAAAGCACCGTGCAAACGACCTGGAGCAGAATGAAATGCACACGAGGACAAACATCGACTGTACGTTGTTCAATCCACCCAAATGATCTTTTGAATAATTTGGAGATTCAAAATTCCATAAAAGCGAACTTAACGTAATGTATAACGACTTCGTTCCCCAATTTAAATGTTACATTGTACGAAATTCCGTACATTGAGCATGAATAATGCGCATGCATGGGTTTATTACCTCTGCCACCAAAGGTGGGCGAAGGTTATGGTTTTACCCCTGTCTGCCTGTTACTTGCGAGAATCGAAGCTTTTCAAGTATATTGGTTGGTTGCGTGTTTATTCTGTCTGTCTGTATGTCATTCACACACAGTCACATTTTAAAACCGATCTCATGAAAATGGTACCTTCATGAAAAAAAATCTACAAATGGTAGAGTTGGTCGTAAGAAAGAAGCCTTTGATCAACACTTACTTAGGTCAGGTTTGTAAAAAGGTCAACAACTTAGGTCAGATGTCAAAATTGTCAATTTCATCCGATTGACTTGAAATTTGAAAGGATTTGCACATCAGGCCACTGAATTCAACCAGCAATTATTTGAGGTCAAAAGGTCAACATAGGCCAAATTTCTAAAATTGTTAATTTAAAAGGTCAACATGGAGCAATTTCTAAAATCGTCAATTTTATCCGATTGACTTGAAATTTGAAGAGGATTGCACATCAGGTCACTGAATTCAAGCAGCAATTATTTTTTGGTACAACACAGGCAAAAAGTCAACATAGGTCAAAGTAAACATAGCCGGATTTTCTAAAATGTCAATTTTTATCTGATGACTTGAAATTTGAAGAGGATTTGCATATTCGGTTATTGAATTCAACCACCAATTATTTTGAGGTGTAATGAATCAAAAGGTAAAACATAGGCCAAATTTCTAAAATTGTCAATTTTCATCTGACTGACGAAATTTGCAGAGGATTTGCACATCAGGTCACTGAATTCAACCACCAATTATTTGAGGTCAAAAGGTCAACATTGGCCAAATTCTAAAATTGTTAATTTTAAAAGTCAGCATAGGCCAATTTCTAAAATCGTCAATTTTTATCCGCATTGACTTGAAATTTGAAGAGGATTTGCATATTTGGTCTTTGAATTCAACCACAATTATTTTTTGAGGTCAAATTTGTTTAAGGGATTTCACAAGTATTGTGCTCTGCATGACGTCTTTCTGTTGTCTATTTGTTTGTTGTCTGTCAACAGGATATCTCAAAAAGTTTGTGGATTCGGGTCAATTTGGTAGAGGTTGGGTGTGTGACAAGGCAAAATCGATTCAATTTTGTGAAGATCCAAATCCAGATACGAGACTTAAAAATAATTTCTTAAGTCATTCTTCAGCATTGAGAGATGGGGCCAAAATGATATACTGTATAGCATAATATTTCAAAAAGTTGTGGATGAATTATGACAAAACTTGGTGACGAGTTGGAAGGACAAGAACAAGACGATTCAATTTTGGTTCAGGTTCAGATTCAGATTTGTTTTGGCATACAAATGTGAAGCTTCAGCCTGGCAGAGGCATGCACTCTACAAGTGCCGTTCTACAGGTGCCCACAGACAGAAATTGAGATTTTTGAGATTTATTTGCTGATTTTGCACTACATCTAACGTTTGGTTTTGTTTTGTTTGAAAATAAAGTGTATCTTTGTTTTACATACATCTAAGTTTGCTTTTGTTGTTTGAAAATAAAGTGCTCTTTGTTTTACACTACATCTAAGTTTGCTTTTGTTTTGTTTTAAATAAACTGCACCAAATTTCCTGGTTTTCTGTGGAGCACCCCTGTAGTTTCTAGACTGTCATTCATATACAGTTCTTTGCTGATATCCAAAATGCAACACAGTGATGTTGTTAGCAGAAAGGGTGGTGTGAGGTGAGGTAGAAAGGCTAACTGATGATTACCCAAGGAAGCATTGCAGATAGCGAGTGATTTAAGGGATTATAAGCATACTGATGTCAAATATCCTGAAAATTGTAATTGCTAAACCAGGCTGAAAGAATGTTTGTAATGATGGCAGCAAAGCAAAGAGTGATTGACTGTTTGAAGGAAATATACATGGATAATTCAGTCTTACTATTATTATTGAGATGGTAGGGAAATGTGCAGGGTTATCAATTCACAACTGTTTATTCGATCCCAATAGGGAATTGGCCTACTTCGGCCAACAAGCAAAGCTTACACCGTATCATTAACATTGCGACATTATTTTTTCAGAGTGGGTACAAGCAGTGTTCCAAGATGCTCCAGAGTGTGGTTTGGTTCGGATCAAGTCAGAGCTCTGTGGTGGTGACTACAGATTTTCAACGTCATTATACTCAAAGCAGTTGCAAGTGGAACAGCAGTATGGCAAAGTGCAATGTTGCACTGGTGGACATTAGGACTCTCACTGAGTATTTCATCAACTCAGGAGTCATCGGTTCTTAAAAACATCCCAATAGGACACCTTAATGCACTTGCTGTATTGCATTGTGGGAAAAGTATGCACATACAGTTTGGAAGGGAATTAGTTTAAAGTTTGGGAGTTTGTTTCAATATTTAGTGAAAGAGTGTACTTTTGCACCAACACAAAAGTTCATGAAACTTTCAAGTCAGGTTAAAAATCTTATAAAACACATACTAGGATGTTTATTTTGGTATGTATGACAGAAATAATACGGTTAGGCAACATACTGTAATTTTAGTCACACAACAACACATTAACAGCCCCATTCACGGTATAGGAGCCGACTAATCGTTTAGCTTTGGACAATTGTTGAGGCTGAAAAAAAAAAATGGAGAAATACATTTTTCTCCCATAATTAAACATTGAATGTTAAAATAAAAATAATGAACAAGTATGAAGTTGTTAATTAGCAGATACAGTACAAGACGTCAAATAAAACTGCTTAAACGTGGCACATGACACATTCGGCGCCAAGAAAGAAGAAAAACAAAAACAACCCCAGCGTCGCATCTGGTGAAAGCTCCATGAATGAGTACAAGGAGGAAAAAAACACCCGGTATATTAATAAAATAATGAAGAGTTTTAATACTACGCAAGTTTATTCAGTGTAATCATCACATTTACCTGTGTGACCACCCTGTAATTGTAACAGATATAGTACAAGTGTATATGAGGCACGTCCTCTCCATTTAAAGGTCTGGAAGCTTACTGTCTAAGCTTTGTGTGTGACGTCTTCGGGCGATGCAGCTATTTGAAGCCTCGTAGCATCCATTTTTCAGGTTTGGAGAAGTCAGGAGGTCATTGTCCTCTTAACTAAAATATATAAACGTCCAAATTGTGGAGCAACATCACTGTGATAAGTCAATTTGTCTTTTTTTTTTTAGTCGAACACATTATTCATTTAGTTGCCAGACTATGAACCTAAGTAACTCCGCCACCGAAGGTGGACGGAGGTGATGAATTCACCCTTGTTTGTCTGTCGTTTATCTGTCCGTCTGTTTGTTTGTCTGTGAGCAGGATATCTCACAATGGTATGGACGGATTTGGATGAAACTTGGTGGGCAGATTTGGTGTTGATGACAAGGACAAATTGATTCGATTATGTGATGTGTACAAGGATGCATCTGGATCCAGTCCGGATCAAAGAATTGTTTAATTTTGAATGATTCTTCACAGGCCAGTGAGAGACAAGGTCAAAACTATATGTAGCATGATATTTCAAAAAGTTTTGGACGGATTATGACAAAAACATGGAGGACGAGTTGGGTCGTGGCCGTCTGATCCTGGACAAGAGCCTATCATGGGATACAAAACGTGAACTGTTTACCTAGCGGAGGTATGCGCTCTACGACTGCATTGGTACAGTGTGAGACTATTGGTTATATGAGGCATCATGGTTAGCAAGCTAGAAGTGTACACCAGGCCATTAGCACTGCACATTGAGACGAAAAGAGATTTTAGCCACATATTGGAACCATGTATGTGCCTTGAAATCTAAGTCGGCTAAATGCATTTCAAAACTCAAAACTCATCTACCCTCGTAAATCCTGTCGAACTAAATCCAATCCAGTACAAAAAGAAGCCAAAGTGTTGAAGTAGTTACTGAAGAATAACATGATGAATAAAGACAAGTACGAAATGAAGTGAATACATGCTCCGCATACACGAACAGTACATCTATAACTTACTTTCGAAGATTAAAAGTATCGTCACCTAATACTCCAAAACATATCAAACATGAGTGTTTTAGTAAATGTTACATTGTGTTCACAACCCTGTATCACCAGTTGGAGAGAACTCAATCAACTTTACTCAGTGAAAACAAAAAGGGCACAGACAGACATAAATCCTTTGCAAACCTGAACCAAAAGCTGGTATACACCTGAGAGGTGGCATTGAAGGTAACTCGAGCTTCGAATGCCGTGACATATCCGCAGCCCACCTACCACAGGTTGTATATAAAGAAGCACATCCGGTTCAAGGCTGTTGCAGAGAGTGCCGTCAATCCTTAGTATCAGGCTTAAAATGGCTTGCTGGAGCCTCGGTTCAAAGCAATCACAGGCTCGGAAAAAAAACAAACAACACTCGTTTCCTGTTATTTTCTGCTACGTTTTTCACAATCGTTCAGTTTGAAGTGTAATAACTCGTCTTGGGAGAGACCAATTTAAAAAGCAGTTTAATCTGAATGACAGGTCGGTACATATCGTCAGCTTGTCGTGCTCCGAGATGAGTTCCAAGAGTTAAAACTCGGCAAAGCAAGCTAGAGGCTTTCAGGCAGCTAGTCAAAATGAAGTGACCAACGGGTTGCTGACAACAAAATAAATAATGATAAAGACAAAACAAAACAAGATCACTCAGGGAATATGGTAGCCTTTTCACAGGCCTGAGTGATACTACATTGCTAAGCCCAACCTCGACAACAATTTGCCATACTAAGCCAAGGCCGCTGCCCGGGATGAGCGATTGTGAGACCAAGGGGACAAAATCTCTGCTCCCAGCTTGACAATCATTATTTGTGGCAGGTTTAATGTGCCGTGTTTTGCCATATGGTGGCATTGCTGAACCGGCAACAAGAAATCCACGAGCATTTCAGAATCTAGAGCTGAACGTGGTCCTCTTTTTCACGATGACCCAGTTTCGCTACTTCCACGCGATCCCATTCCCTCCCACATTCACCATCAGGATGTTAATTACAGTTCATGGTGTGGCTGTTGTTTGCACAATATGTCTGACACTCTCTTATAGAAAAAAAAATTCCAAATTTCACGACAAGGTTTATAAGTAGATGGTGTGAAAATAATCCACAAATCTCAAAAAGAGTTTTTCTAAAATAACCAAAAATATGCTTTAAAACGTTAAATAAAACCAAAAACAAACTGCAAACTGCAGATAATGAAAATTTAATTCACAAATTAAAAATTATCAAACATGTATTAATTGTATTTGTATCAAACAATGATTAGAAGATAAACTGAACATTGCTATTGCTACGAACAAGGAGTTATTCCTCATCAAAAGCTGAGTTTGTTTTTGCAGAATGACCCACATCGTGCCATACAATCATACATCATTTGTGGGAGGGGAAAGCTTGGATGATGGCTTGCATTTACGAGAGAAAGCATTGTACATAGTGAGTTTAGTAATGTTTCCCGACATGGAAACGATTCCTCCGCCGTCAAATATCATTTCCGAATGAAACTTCATGCTTTTCTTGATATCCTGATGAAAGTTGGTGAGAAAATACCAAAGTAATCCAGATATAAGGTTTCAAACTCAGCAAGATCAGGCAGTCGTGCCATACATCGATCACCAACGGATGGTATGGGTAAACTATCACGTAAGCGTGAGTGAAGTGACTTACCACTGTGCTGTTAGTTTGCGTATGATGGATGAAATCAACAGGACATCGATGGAAGTATGCTAACGCCGTGGAGAGCAAGAGGAGAGCTGATGTTCGGGAATTAACCCTTTGATGGAGCAAAAGTGAGAGGTTAACACCCGAAACATCAACTGCTCCTTGCTTCCTAGTCGTTAAAATACCTCAATGTTCCGTTGAGTCCATCCCATTGTTCTATCTCGGCCGGCTGATGCAGATCGACACGAGCTTTCACTCTCAGACGACTCTTCATTCTGTTTGTGTATGTTTCGAGTTTTGACTCGGAAAATGAACAAGATGAGACAGAAGCATTGGAGAACACTTCCAAATTATGTTGGTCTACTTCTTCTTTAACGGCTCCAGTTATTCCCACCTTGTTGAAGGTCGTAGAGGAAAGTTTGGCCCAAGTCTTTTGTGAACCAGCTGGCCAGGCGTGACATTTGTCTTGACGAGGCAGGAATTTGTAATTTGTCGAGGGTGCCGAAGATAATGCGCCTTCTCTTTGCAAAAGGCACCGTGGGCTGTTTAACCTCCACCCACTCATGCTACGCAGACGGACGCCGCCGGTTTAATTCCATTCCGAGGGACGGCAAACACATCGATGATCATCCCCCGATGCAATCACCAATGTGATTTATAGTTGGATCGGAACCAAACCGAGACACAGACACCTAAAGGTAAGTGTGCCACCTTCGCACCATCCAATCAGTATACTATATTTACTTCGAATACAATAAAGTACATAACTCTCTGAAACAGGGGAATTAATTTAAGCCCCAAGATATACACCATTGGACAGTGAAAGGAAAGGGGGTATCTAAATGACGACTAGCTTTCACCGTTTGGGAGATGGAGGAGGTTATTGTTACAACACTGGACACTCTTTATTATAAGAGAGATGTCTGTCCGTCTTTCTGTCTGTCTGTCACCATTCTCAGAGATGGTCAAATTGCATATTCTTCAACTTTCAGACGTTCATCGTGAGTGCCTGGAGTTTTTAGGCAAAGAAAAAAGTTTTTTAAAAAAAAAATCAAAGAAGTTGGATTTTTTGTTATCTTGCTCTATAGTGCCTTATGCCTTTTGTAGCTTTGAAGAGGTACTTAAATGATCCCCGACCCCATTCCTTTAGTGGGTGTAGGCAAGTGTTTTAGGCACCACCACAAAAAAAAAAAATACAAAAAAAAAACAACAAAATTTGATTTCTTCAAATTGCCAACAGATTAAACACGGGGCAATGCTGGGTACCCCTGCTAGTCTGTCATAATAAATGAGTAGTACAATGTAGTATTTTTCTTTGGCAAAGTGGAGGGGGGGGATAGAGGGGAGGGTGATTGATTGCAAAACAATGAGGGAAGCAATAGCTTCACGCAGAAAAACAAAATGGCAATGTAAAATTGAAGGAGACCTACAACAATGAAACACCTAACTATAAAAGAGGGAAGTTAAGGGGAGTAAGAAAAGTAATTGAGGATAAATGGTGAGGAACACCAAGAAAAAACTCGATTAAAAAAAAACACGGCATCCATTTTAACGTCAGCGCCGTTTACTGAGTGTGTGTTTGTAAAATTGACCCCCACTGGTGAAATAGACCTCATTAAATGCCCCCTTCCATTCTAGAGTAACAGTCTGTATTTTGTGCAAATTCTGCTGCATTGCAAATTATGAACTTCAACAACTACTCAACTTTAACAGTCCAATTAATCCTATCTTCTTATCGGTTGGCGAAGGAAGAAGTTAGGTGTGAAGTTTCACGAACTGGCTGGCCAGGTCTGAAGTTTGTATGGAGAGGATTTGGACAAGTGTAGAATTTGTCCAGAGTTGCAGTAGTAGTTAGCTCATCTCCTCTTTATGAAAGACATCGTCCACCAACTAATTTTTCACACAGGTCACCCAGCTTAATGGTATTCTCAATGCACACCTTGTGACTCAACGCCTGCCTGCAAAGCACCAATCCGATAGTTTACATCAGACCGAGAATCAACACAGACTAGACAGCTCAAAGGCTAGTGTGCTTCCTCGACACCATCCCCTCGTATTTTACTTTTGAAGGATTGCGGCGGATAAACTAATTTTTTATCATCGCCATCTTTTCCTCCTTTAATATGCCCTATTGAAATCCATCCCTTACACAGGCTGGAATGTTTGAGAATTTTTGTCTTCTTTATATGTAGCAATTACCTCTGGCTTCTCTTCCTTCTGATGATGATGATCTTTCAATTCTGTCTTGTTCATCAGCAGCTCTCTGAGTACTCCACCCGTTATTTCTCCACCGAAGAGGCGTTCTCCTTTCTTGCGCCTTATAAAGCCACTATTAGTCATATTCTTTTCCTCCTGTCAGTAATTAACTTTCTCATGCAATGCTCTCATATGTGCTTTTTCCCCAATTCTTCTATTTCCTTGCAAAAGCCATCGTACCATTCATACCACTTTTTCTTGGCCTCTCCACATGCATTCTTATAAGTTTTTCTGATTAGTCATATTCTTTATTGTTCTTTTTCTATCTGCCCTTTCGCCATCATATCAATAATTTCATCAGTCATCCGCTCTTGATGTTTCCTCCTCTCTTTCTTAGGACAATCCAGTTACTGCGGTTTCATGCTCTGTATCATCCTTCCCGATGCTTTCCGAGAACATCATCCTCACGAAATCTTTCTGTCATTTCTTCAAGTAAAGCTTAACACTTGTTCGTAATCTTCTCCTCTCGTCTTTGAGGCTGGCTTGAATCTTTCATGGGATTTCTTTTCGGATTTCAGCTTGAATTTCATCTTCATTACAGGCAGGCATTGATCTGAATCAATGTCTTTTGATGCTATTCTTGTGCCTCTCATTGATCATCAAAAAATCTAATTGATTTCTGTGAACATCTCCTGACTCTTCCGGGTGTACATTCTTCTTGGATGTTGTTTTTAAGAGTGTATTTAAGACGACCAAGTTGTTTTCCTCACGAAACTGTATCAGATGTTCACCTCTGCTGTTCTTTCATTCTGAGTCCATAAAGCTCCTACGACATTCTCCACACCTCTCCCACCAACGTTTGCATTCAAATCTCCCGTAACTCACGATGTCTCCACTCTTCACATGCTTCAATGCTTTTTTGCACCTCCTCATGGAATACTTGAACTTCTTCATCATTGTATCCTGTGTTGGCGCATACAGTTCTCAACACAAAATGTTCATCGGTTTCCCTTCAAATTTTGCCATCATCACTCGCCCTCTGATATTGGCCGATAACCCTGCATTGTTCTTGCTACCTTCTTTTCCCATCATTATTCCAACTCCATTCTGAGGTTCACTGTCACTGGAGAAGATCAACACATGCTTTCCTTTATCTGTTTTCCTAAATCCCCATCAATATAACTTCTGCCAATCCTAAAATGTCGATATTGAGTCTTAACATCTTTTTCATGCAATTGTCTATTTTACCACTCTGGTAGAGTGCCCACATATTCCAAGTTCCGATTTCAGAAGATCTTGTCATCGTTTGAGACAGCATCATCAGATGGTAGCTTTTCCAACTTTGGTCTGTCTCGTCATTCAATCTTCCGAGCATGTCGCTTCTTCGCTGTTCCTTTTAACGGCAGACATCACCACAGGGGACCCAGGTCTGCCAACATCACTACTACAAACTATGCGACCAGATTCCATTCTGCATGATTCCATGAGTGACTATGGGTAATACATGGTGAGTACTCAGACTCTCCAAGGTAACGGCTATTTGTCCTTAAGCATCATGATTCCCCTAGGTGTGTCACATATCGGTGCTTGTTGCGCCTTCTTACCATTGACTCTGAGTTGTGATTTGCCTCATCTGCAGGTCCAGACTCTGATATATGTATATGTATATAGATATATATATATATATATATATATATATATAATGATATATATATAATTAGGGTGGACCAAGCCTATAGAAAAAAAAATTGTTTGAAAATGAGTGTTCCCAAGGCTGTCTCGTTACACCTGAAAACAGACTCTACATACAAAAACTGGACAGAGGAATATGTTTAGAGATAGCTACCTACCTTTTGACTTTTGGTTCATGCTTGTTGTCCCCATTTCGGACTGGAATATCACTTTGCCAGGAACAGAGCCACCAATTCACAGTGTCCATCTCAATCATGGTCGTGTGTTACAGCTCATTATTAGCCTATTTTATTAATGTTGTAGAAGAGTGGCACTAGGTTCTGCACGTTGGAGGACTGGAGGTTCAAGCCCCTGTCCAGAGACTAGTCTTCGACGTGACGGCCCGACACCGGGCTGAGGATAGGCACCTGCATCCTCTTGAGAAGGCCCTGGACAAGAGCTTGTCTGAAGTGCGTGCCACCACCACGTGTTCTAAGGATGCTGTTGGTCAGCTTCTCAATCACTCTGAGAGGAATTGATGGCCTGAGATGGGGCTCTTTCAATGCTCAGACGAGCTTGGCCTATACATCAACAAGGTAACTTCCAGCTTGCTGGTGACGAGCTCTTTCATTGGCATGCCGGATGGTCTCCGATAGAAGATGACATCATTCTACGTGAGCGGTCAAGAGCCAGACCCCACGAGAGGACTATGGAGAGCTGCTTGATGAGGCAGCAGTCTTAATCTCAGTCTGTAAAGACTACATGGATGCCATCTTAGTTTGGAGGTGATGTGTTGGCGTAACATAATTATGAACATGACGTTAGCGGCATGTCGCCGGTCAGTCTGCTCCTTTCATTAAATATATATATATATATATATATATATATATATATATATATATATATATATAATATAAATATATATTCTTTCATATCTCATTCAAAAGCTACAGACTATGCAATCTGGCTTGTTTTCAAAACAATAAGCACTAAAGTGATCAGAACAGAGTACACGTGTAACGAGTAGGACAAGTCTAGTCCTCCTTGTTTGTTGACAAATTATACGAAATAGCAGAGTACGCTGCCATATGGATGATCTTGTTCCAAGCATGCAACATGTTTTTGACGTATACTGTACCTTTATTTGGTAGTGCAATGAGCAATGACAGCTCTGTAGAGGCAAAATAAAATAAAACCCGGGTTACGTGCATGAAGCGAAACATACTCCTGCTTATAATGCATAACAACCTCACTGCACTGGAAAACGTGAGGAAGAAACTGCAGTGAAATGGCAGAGACTTGTAATACCTTCCTCACCTGGAGGCGGCGCTACACATTACACATTTCCATAGCGAATTTGCGTCCTCCCCGAACCCCCACTCCAACCCCCATTACACCCGGCAAGATAAAACACCTCTCTACACTGATTGCGTCATCCTGATCATATGTAGCAAATCAGCCAGAACTGTAGGAGCAGTGCGACAAACAACACACACACAAACACCGGTCGTGAATTAGAGTAACGATTTATACGTTTTTGTGAAGTCATTTGGAAAAAAACAAACTCACTCAGATGTTTCGCTTGTATTTGTACAGAAACATATCTTCTTCCCCCATTTTGGTAAAACATGCAATTACTCCTCGTCGAAAAATGGCCGAGGACTCACCCCGACACTCAGACTTGAGAAATGGCTTCAACTTCCGACATAATTCTGGCTTCTTCCTTAAGAGTGTCATTTTAGCTAATGGGTGAGAAAACATTTGACAATGACAGGCTATTGAAATGCTTGAATTGAGTTTTAATGCTTGGGATCATCCTAAAGACCTAAACATTCAGCCGAAGTAGTGAGATCATGCAGTTGTCCTTCAAGGAATAAAATTGGGCGAATGTTCATATATTCTGACAAAAATAACTGTAATAGCTAAAATCAAGCCGTAACGATGTGTTGACAAACCACAGCAAAACAAAGAATGCAATTCGGGTGATTGACTACTTGCATCATTACGTCTGTCTGCATCTCATCACGTGGTAAGATACGCTTCCTGTATAGTTATCGCAAAGAATAAACATGACTGCATGGGTCTCAAATGGTATTATACCAGAAACAAACCGACATTACAGTAAAGAAACACAATTTACTTGAAAGCAACAAGGAATTGTACCAACGGACACAAGATTTGAGGGGCATTATGGTGAAAAGACGACGACGCGAGCAATTTCAAAATATGTTTTCCTCTCGTGGCTGTGAATCGGGCACACACCACGACGAGTATGCAAGATTCACCCAAGAATGTAAGATCGTTCAACCTGTCGAGGAAGTACTAATGTTTTTGGAGATCAGGCAGAAATTAGACAAACATCACACCAGGAGAGAGAAGGAGGAAGTTAGGAAGTTCCAAAACACTGTCATCTAAAACACACTCATGAAAATCATTTACCTTTGGGCTGTCTGCATTCAAACCTGGGTTCAAATCTTCGACCCGGCTGTAAACTGTCATCCTGGTTTAAGCAGGCAGGTTGATTAATCAATGTGTCAAATGGAGATTAAACTGGGTGCCCTGTCTGCTAGCCTTAGTTGGTGGATGTCAAGGATCCTCAGTTGTATTTTGTTAAGAGGAGCTTCCTGTCAAAATCTATATCCCTGGAATGCAGAGTTGCACTAAATGGAGCACAAGCTGTGCCTCGGGTAATGATGCAACCAGCAGGCTGAATTCAAAATTAAATCCCAGTCCAATATGCAGTCACTGAACACAACACCATGGTCATTGATATCACACACATTTGGCAACATTATGATTGAAGCAGGTGCAAGTTGGTGCAAATGACCTTGACCTCTGATGCGAATGGCAAAAACTGGATGGGCAAACAGCTGGACAAGGTGAGCAACAAACAACACTCAATCCCAAACACCACATCTGCATGTGTACAACACCCAACGAGAAGCCCAACACTCAAACAACCAACACTGCATCATGCCCAACCCGGTCAGCGAAACCAGCCGTGTTCGTGCCCAGGAAAACGCAAAAACAACAACAAGCGTACACACGTGGCCTCACCCACACATGCAGCACTAGATCACGTGTAAGACAAAACAAAATAGAGCGGAGCATCCCATCGATGATGTTATTGACGTTATTTTGCGTTTGCAAAATAAATAAATAAATAACAAAAAACACTCCTCCATTTGACCTTAAGCCTGTATCTCACTGGGCTGTGACAGCTCGCGACAAAATGCGAACGGGATTCTCCAAAATGTCTGGAAAGTTCGCGGTGGTTCTCAATTTCCTCGCGTGAGTCGCCAGGACGTCGCTCCTGGTGCGCTTGAATTTTGAACATGTTCAAAAAATTTGTGCGACAAATTTTTCTCAATTAGTCGCAGAGTCGGCGCGGTGTCTCGAACCGTCTCGAACCCTCTCAATTTAGTTTCCGTGAGTCAGAAGGTGTGACAAATGTGAGACAACTTGTGAGGGATTGGCGACCTATGAAACTAATTGTGATTGATTGAGAAAAAAATGATAATCTGTCCTGGACCCCTGAGAGTCTCGTAATTATATCGCAATTTGTTCTCAATGACGTGAGACATACGCATGTGAGAATATTCGTGAGACATACGCAAAAATAAATTCAGTGTGATTCCAAGTGAAAATTATCGCTATTTTATTGCAATTTTGTGTCTCCAACTAGTCGCGCAGCTGTCGCAGCCAGTGAGATACAGGCTTTACCAGCACAGGACCGGAAATGAGTGGTCCATCGAAATAAACCGTCACGTGCCAAGGCTCGGGGTCTATTGTGCCTGAGGAAGTCGGCTGTGAACGGTAAACGTCGCCCGAGACCGGGTCTGCTTTTGCTTATACTCAAAATTTGCGAGTGATTTGATATATATATATTATTAATATATATATTATATATATATATATATATATATGATATATATATATATAGTATATATATATATACACGAGGTCCGTCTAAAAAGTAACGGGACTGAGCCTGCTGCGTGCTCCACTTCCACAACTTGAATGAACGGGTTGCGTCACAGTCTTTCGCACATTCCAGAAATATACATGATTGGTGATGGTTGACTGCGCTCATTGTGTGATATTTAACAGGTCGTGCTTTACACGTGTCGAGTCTGAGTCGTCGCGCTATGAGTCGTGAGCAGAGAGCCAATCTAAAGTTCTTGCCCAAGCTTGGCAAACACCTTCCGAGTCCTTCGCAATGCTGCAGCAAGGTCTATGGGAAGAAACGATGTCACATACACGTGCATTTGAATGGCGACAAGAGTTCAAAGAGGGACAGGAGGAGGTTGAAGACGATCACCGGTCTGGAGGATCTTCATCGAGCAGAACGGCGGACAACATCGAGCGTGTGAAGTAGATGGTGCGCCGGATCGTCGACTCACGGTGCGGATGATTGCAGAACTTCCATCAACAAGGACACTGTCTGGAACATCATCACTGAAAATCTCGAATCGCAAATGCGCAGGGTGCGCAAAGATGGTCACCCAAGCTGTTGTCCACGGACCAGAAACAGCAAAGAGTCACTGTCTGTCAAGACATTAGCGAGCGCCTCGAGAACGATGCAGACCTGCGCGGGAGAGTTATTACTGGCGATGATCTGGATATATTGAATACAATACCGAGACACCGGCCAGAGTTGTCAGTGGAAAAGTGCTACACCAAGACCAAGAAAGCAAGGATGTCAAAGTCGAAGGCAAGGATGCCTCATCGCGTTTTTTGACATCAAGCGGCATCGTCACACTTGAGTTTCTACCCACAGGGTCAAAACAGTGAATCACATACGTAGACTAACGGAGATCCTCCAGCCTCG
>CM068962.1:108365453-108392429 GCA_035128595.1 Eptatretus atami | reverse complement strand
GGGATTGAGAGGAGAGTGTTTCTGATGCAGCAGGAAAACAAGTTGAGGGGGAGTGAGAGGAGAGTGTTCCTGATGCAGAGAACAAGTTGAGGGGGGACAACGGAGAGTGTTCATGATGCAACAGGAGGAGGACAAGTTTAGGTGGATTGAGAGGAGTGTGTTCCTTATGTATCAGGGGGAGAATAATTAAGTTGAGACGGATCTAGAGGAGAGTGTGCCCTCATGTTCGGCCGGCACATCAGCGAGCTTGGCTGGTGCCTCTGCCACCAACTCTTCTGAGCAACCAGTACTCCTTTATAATCATCCATTTTGGCAAACAATGCCATTGCATATTTGTTGTTGCTGTTGAGAATGCAAGGCTTATATTAATTATGGTATCAGTGTAAGGGCTGTGTACTTCTAACATAGTGATGATGAAGATCAATCTCAAGAAATATCTTGCTGTTCTTTAAGAAATGAACATTTTCTCTCACTCCATTAAACAAAAGCTGGTTGATGAGTTTTGGACTTTTCAATGATCAGTGTATTTATGAATATATCCATTTTTTCAGACTTGAATATCGTAGAAGACAAGTTTTACAGTTTTCTTTTTTTTTAATTGTACTTTTTTTTTTCAGGCACCTAAAATTTGACTTCGGCCACTCAAAAAAATAAATAAATCAGGATTACAAAAAACTGGGTGACTTTTAGGACACCCTAAACAAGTTATTGTGGAGCCCTGATATATAGTATGATAGCTGTATATATATATATATATATATATATATATATATATATATAAATATATATATACACGAGGTGTGTTCAAAAAGTATCCAACCTTAATTTTTCGTGCGTAAACAAATGAAGCTAGGGAGGCGTGGTTTGGTGCACGTATGTAGGCTATCCTAATCCGTATGCGTGAATATTTTCCGCCTGCAGAAGCTGTCAGTCGCCGACAGACCGCCGATGAGTGAGGAAGTGTAAGTGAGCGCCATAGGATTTTCGTTTTTGACAAAATGACGGAAAACTTGAACAACACTACTGCATCAAATTTTGTGTAAAGCTTGGCGTTCCCAAGTGGAAACGATCCGCAAGATTCAACAGGCCTTCGGGAACGAAGCAATGGGCACCACACAGATAAAAGAGTGGTACAACCGCTTGAAGATGGTCGCACATCAGTGGAAAGTGAAGCACGTTCTGGTAGGCCCTCAACATCCGAAATGAGATCGTCATTGACCAAGTGAGGACCCTGCTGATGCAGGATCGTCGAATCACGATCAGAGAACTTGCAGACGAGGCGGGCGTCAGCATTGGATCCGTTCATTCCATTGTGACTGAGGATTTGGGTTAAGGAGAATCTCAGCGAAGTTCGTGCCAAAGCTGCTAACGATCGAGCAGAAGCAACTCCGTTTGGAGATCGCAACAGGACATGCTGGAGACTGTGAACAGCGATCCAACTTCTTCTACACAGTGATCACTGGCGATGAGACCACAGTGATCCGTCATTTTGTCAAAAACGAAAATCCGACGGCGCTCACTACACTTCCTCACTCATCGGTGGTCTGTCGGCGACTGACAGCTTCTGCAGGCGGGAAAATATTCACCATACGGATTAGGATCGCCTACATACGTGCACCAAACCACGCCTCCCTAGCTTCATTTGTTTACGCACGAAAAATTAAGGTTGGATACTTTTTGAACACACTCGTATAGTATCATATAATTCATGTTTCTTGTCAAGTTCTGAATATTTTCTAACGGTTAGACTTTATATTGTCATGTCTAGGGGGTTAAATTAATTACCCCGACCCAATTGTTGTGCACGGGCGGTTAACACCGACCTGGAAGGATAGCCCAACGATTGTACCTTGGAGGCGAACACGTGATCCTTGGAGATTAATGCGTGTGCGGGACAGGAGGCGGCGAAGCATGTACCAGAGGCGTTCACTGGGACAGAGACACAAGGGTTTATACTCGAACCCGTAACGAATAGACAGACACAAACAACTTTAATAAATAAGGGATTAATGAACATAAATCAAATATTTATAATGGAAATAAATCAAAACATAATAATAAAAAACGTGAGGTAAACTGAAGCTAATTTTGAGACGTCTCCACACAGACTCAAATACAGACAAGAGGAAAGATAAAATAAAAGAAAATCCCTCCCTTTATTCTGGCACTTAGCTGGGTGTCCAGAAATGATCTTTTATGAGCTTGGCGATCGAACTTTGTTGTCCTACGTGGAAAACTGCAACCAAAATGGCACCAAGCTGTTCTCTGCGCGGGAAACGTACATGAGGTAATTCGTGCAGTGGTCTTCAACACCAGGGCTCACCAACTGCCGGAGTCTCTTCTCTCAAACAAATATGCCGACCCCTCTCCTCTCTTACACCAGGTCCGCTCACGATGACGGCCCACCTTCCTCCTCGAACACACAACAGGATAACGCCGAGTTATTGCTGAGAGACGTGCTCCGCTTCCTCTCTCTCTCTCTCTCTCTCTCTCTCTCTCTCTCTCTCTCTCTCTCTCTCTCTCTCTCATAAACGTAGAACTTCTTGACTCAGCCGAACAGTCAATGGCTAGCGTCTTGCTTCAGTACGTGAACTATTTCACACCGGCACGAACAATGAGAATCGTGCTGCTATTTTGTCATGCCAAGAGGAGAGAAAAAAACGAGACCCTGTCTCAATCGCGTTGCTCACATCAATTATCTCCTCTCCTCGTACCTTCTGCCCTTTTTTCGATCATGCCCCCTCTCTTACGCTGACCAAGCATAAGCCTCGGGGCATGGCTTGTTGGCACGAAGCCGAGAAGGCGGGGTTTTTGCCTTCTCGGAACGTTCGGCTCTGCTGCTGTTGTTGTTTGGTTGTTGTTATAAGAACGTAATTCCTTTATTTCCAGTTTTGTAAATGCAAAAACATAGGAAAAGGTCACAGGGGGCAATCACATACTGGGAGAAATTAGCCTTAAACCCAATAATTAACACAGCACCACTCCCGTGGTGACACGTAACAGTCTTAAGGCCCAGTCACACCTTGACGTTTTAGCCAGCAATGGCAACGTATCAAAATGTATGTAAACACGCTGGCTTACGCTGAACTTTTGATGTTTTTTAAAAAGATCGGACGTATTCATAACGAGTTGGTCGTATGCATAACATATTAGTAATGGACACAGAACGTTTCGTTGTCTTATAGATAACTTATACCAACGAATGCTTAGCCTGTTGTGTCGTTCACAACCTATGCCAACGATAGTCTAACTTATGCATAGCGCGCTGCACGTATCGCCGACGATCACGTGGCGTAGCCTATTAAAAGGCTGCCGCACAATGATTCAAATCATACCGCCGAAGAAATGGAAGTGTCAACATCGCAGTCACACCTTGGCGATCTTGCCAGCGTATGCCGACCTCTGAAAAATGCGTCTAAAACGCTGGCGCACGTCGAGTAGGTATGGGTAAGTTTGGTATACGTGAATAGAACGCTAAATACGCTATCATACGTCGTAGTAAGTGGAATACGTCTTGAAATTTTAAACGTGTTAAAAATTTTAGACGTACTTGCGCATGCCTCACACGTTCCGCATGCGATGGGAATAAGTTGTACGCACATATGCGATCGTTGGCACACGTCGACAACAGTTACTTGTAAGTTACTCATAAGTCGAAACACGTCGAGGTAATGGTTAGCGTCAGTGTTCCAGACTCCTGTTTTTTTTTTTTTTTTTTTTCTTCGGTATGACGGTGATGTTGACACTTCGATTTCTAGTGCGGTTATAATATAATATAATTAATAGGCTGCCGCTCAACGATTTAAATCATAACCGCACTAGAAATCGAAGTGTCAACATCACCGTCATGCCGAAGAAAAAAACCAAAAAAAACCAGGGAGTCTGGAACACTGACGCTAACCATTACATTGACGTGTTTGACTTATGAGTAACTTACAAGTAACGTGTGTCGACGTGTGTCAACGATCGCGTAACGTGCCTACAACACGTTACTCATAGGTTAGAAATAAGTTTCGGGTACGCTAAACATTACTCGACGTGTTTCGACTTATGATTAACTTACCAAGTAACGTGTGTCGACGTGTGTCAACGATCGCGTAACGTGCCTACAACTTATGGCCAGCGTTATGCGGAACGTGTGAGTCATACGCTGGTCAAAGTCGAACAAATTTCAAGCATGCTAAAATTTGAGGACAACCGCAAAGTACAACGATGAAAGCCAGCGTACTACGACATATGGCAGTGTTTTTCAGCGTGCTCTCAATGTTTCCAAAACTTACCAATAACGTATTCGACGTGTGCCAGCATTTTAAACAATTTTTCAAAAATCGGCATAAGCTGGCTAAAACGTCAAGGTGTGACTGGGCCTTTAAGCTGATAGTTTTCTCTACTTAATTTACATTGAAATGTCTCCGACCCGTCCACGGACCATTCTACTCGATACAGTCCTACCTTTGCTCTGAAATTCCTCCATCTACCCCACAAACATTACAATATTTGTCTTTCATGCCTTTCTGGTTACTTTGGCGGTTTTTTTCAAAAAGAAGATAGTTCTTCGCACAAAATATCTGCTAATGACAAATATTATGTCTGATATATTATACAAAGGCCACAATTCCATTTGTCTCTGGAAAGCAATTTTCATTCATCTACCGATGTCAAAAATCCATTACACTCGCATTCTTTCTATTTTCATGGGCCTTCTTTCAGTGTATGACATCAGTATTCCCAGTGAATACATGCCTTGCACATGCAGTCTGTGCTGCGTACAGAACAAACAGCAATAACGGATTGCTTCCCATCTGTGCCCAGCCCAAGCAAAGGCTAAGTGCTCCATTAGATTGCCGTGCCTTCGGAAAACTCATCAGGTCAAATCTGGCTTGCAACGCTGGCAAGGAAAACCGCAGAAACCGCCAACCTCCATGAGGTTGATATAGCTTGCATTTCTCTCCTCGTCACCAAGAGCCAAGGGCAAAAGAAAATGCAAGAAACCGAATCTTAAATCATTAATTTCTGTTAATTATGGCCTTGTCAGGAACATGATTGTTTGAAAGCAATTATGCAAATGTTAATGAGTGTAAATTTGCATTTTCACATTCCCTTTTGTTCAAATGCCATTGATCATTATAGTCTTGATAGATAAATACATCGTCATGGATAACAAATTTCTTCAAGACATCTACGGTTAATTAACAAAACTTTGGAAAATAAACAGATATTAGTTCTAAAAAAAACAAAACTGCAGTGTCAAACATTTACTTGCATTTAAATCAGGACAAAAATCTGACAGCTTCTGCAATGGTTCCAAAAGCATTGTGGAAAACAAGAGATGACACTTCGACGATGACATCAGTGGTTGTCACACCCAGTTAGTATGAACACCATGCCAAGTATAATTAGCGTCACTGGCACACAGCAACCCAGGCCCAACACCATCACAAGTGCTTGTTGTGAGCTCAACAAGCAACTTCAAATCGCTTGTATCTGTAAGATGAATAGTAAATGGGATAGCAATGATAACATGGTCATAAGTTGTCCATTCCTTTCAAAAGCACAGTTAAAACGTTTAGGGCAAGGCTTCTTGCCTCACCTGAGTGCTGCCAGAAAACCAGTAAAGAAATGGACAATGGCATTTAAACAGAGGAAGGTCCAACATGATATCCGCAGTCACATTTTCTGAAAATAGGCAGAACAGGTGTTCATTTGGCCACAGCTCTGGAAAGTTTGTTGTCTCCTGTATTCATTGCAAACTAAGCTCGAATCCAAGAAATGAAACGTTACTGGGACTGTAAATCAGTGGTTAGAGGGATGGCTTATTGTAAGTAAATGAGGAAGGGGGGGGGGGGGCAAGATACATCTGATGCTTACAAAAACTCCAACAGCAGTTTTTGGAAAATGGCATCATGTTTGTTTGCAGTAGTAAAAAATAGCTCCGCAAAGCGGGCGTAACCCCTCAGCCTATGCATTGTAAAAGGAAGCAGTGATATCACGATGATGCAGTCAGTTAGAGCACGTTGGACGTCATATCGAAAATCAATCAGACTTCAAGATGGCTACCGTGGCGGCTAGTGAAAACGGTCACCTCTACCTTACTAAAGATCAGTTTTATGATAAAGCAAGAGTTTGGACCAGAATTAAGCACAGACACAATAAAAAAAAACTAGACATATTTGGATGCCGCTACGTCTACCAATATTCCCCTGCCCACATTAAGTCTTTGCTTACTCGAACTTTTACCGAAAGCCTCAAGACTATTTGATCTCAACATTTAATCTGTATATATGTATAATGGTACATGTACTTCGTTTACTCCAAATCCTGAGCTCAATTACATTTTATCTGACATGACCTCTGACCTTTGACCTCTTGATGCTAAAATCTAATCAGTTCATCTTTGCATCATATCCATCCATCCATTAGGACCATACTCTGTACAGAGCGTTGGTGCTGCTGAAGCAGTCTCCTGGGCTATTGGGCACAATCCTGGACAGGTTGCCACTCCGATGCAGGATGCTGAACTCTAATTGCATCGAATAAATATTTCCTTATATCAAGTTTGGTCACTGGCTCACATGTTATTGTGGTAACAGGATTTTACCTAACATAACTTCTGACCTTTCACCTCTTGACCTAAAAATCGAACCAGTTCATCTTTGCATCATTACACAATATACATACTTGTACCAAGTTTGATTTAAATCCCTTCAGCTGTTCTCAAGTATCACATTTTTAACTGACATGACCTCTGACCTTTGACTGACCTTTGACGTCTTGATGCTAAAATCTAATCAGTTCATCTTTACATCATGATACATACTTGTACCAAGTTTGACTTTTAGATCCTTTCACCCGTTCTTAAGTTATCGTGGCAACGAAAACCTATCACACACACCCATGAATAGAGGGACGGACGGACCACCTGAAAACACAATGCCTCCGGCGACGTCGTCAGCAGAGGCATAAAAAAAATTATTTGTTCATACATTGAGAAGGCCATCAAAGTAAAGTTCACTTGTAAAGTTATACTTTCAGCAACACAGAAGTTCAGTAATGACTCTTGTAGCATCCATGCATAATGTGACTTGTTTGTGATGATCCTCAATGACAAAGAACCACACTAGAGCGAAGTCTATGGCGTGCCATCGCAAATCCTCACGCTTCCCACCTTACGTAAAGTTGAAAGATGGTGAACTGTTCCACCAGGAATGACCCAATATTAAATTTTAAGTTAAAAAATGATGTGAATGAAATAGTGTGAAATGAAATAGTGAAATAGTGTAGAAAAAAAATAGAAAAAAATGAAATAGTGTGACAGACAGACAGACAGTCAGACAGTCGGTGGTGATTACATCATTCCCCCATCTTTTTTCAAAAAGCGTTGGGATAACTAGTGACTGAGAAGTGAAGCTTGACAATTTTAGTTGAATGTTTATTTGAGAAGCTTCCCAGTGCACACAGTGAACTGAATAAATATGATGGTAAACAGCACAAAAGTTACGGAGAAATAATGAAGTGCTTACAATCATAACCTCAAACAGAAAGCTTCATGCGATATGATATACAGTAGTGAGCCTGTCCTCCGTACAGTGGAAGATGGGGTTTTGCAATCACTTCTGTGTGTATCTGTGTCTGTCCTGGTCATAACTTTTATTTATTTATTTATTTTACCATTTGAGCTTTTGTCATCAAATTTTCAACAAACCTTTATAATGAGAATATGGAGAATTCAAATTAATCATCCTTATTATAATTATTGGATCGGTGTTTGTGTGTTTGTTTGTTTGTTGCGTTACTCCTCTTACAGTTCTGGGCTCATTACATCCAGTCTTGCTACATCGGATCAGCATGACCCCAATTAATGTATAAGGGCATTTTTATCTTTGCCAGTGGTCTTGGGGAGGGGGACACAAATTCTTGATGTAAATGTGTATCGTGTTGCGCCACCTCAAGGTGGGAAAGGGTATTACAATCTCCACCATTTACTGTATCGTATTCTTGTCCTCACGTTTTGCAGTGCAGTGAGGTATTTTGAATTATGAGCAGTATGTATGTTTTTGCTTCATGCATGTAACCCGGGTATTTTTTTTTTTGCCTTCACAGAGCTGTCAGCTGCCTATACACTGCCCAAATAAAGGTATGCATCAGGAGAACATGTTGCATGTTTGGAAAAAGATTGCCCATAGGGCGGCTGCTCTGCTAGTTTCATGAAAAGGTCAAAAGGTCAAAGGTCAGCGTCATCTAAAATCATCAATTTTCATCCAAATTACCTGAACGAAGAAGAATAATAATAAGAAGTCCAATACAAAGAAGACATGGACAGGCTTTGCATTTTCAGATGCTTTCTAGTGAGCCCATCCCCCACGCAGCGGAAAACTGGGTTTTGCAATCACTTCTGTGTGGCTGTGCGTCTGACTGTGTGTCTATCTGGGCCATAACTTTTTCATAACTCCAAGCCATAACATTTAAGCTTTTGTCATCAGATTTTCAACAAAGCTTCATTATGAGAATATGGAGAAGACAAATTAATAATTTTGTTAAAATAATTTTCATTAATATTATTACCCTCGTCAGAAGAGAGGGTATTGCATTTGGGTCCGTTTGTCTGCTTGTTTGCTTGTCCGCACAGAATGTGAATAGGTGTATTGATTACATTAGACCCCTATACAGTACACCATAAGACCCTTTCAAATCCTCAGACCCTTAAAGACTCCTAACAGCCATTAATACCCCAAAGACCCTTTACAGAGACATGACAGAAGTAAATAGACACCTTAAATTTATTCATTTCATCTGTTTAAAGCAAGTTTGAATCAGTGATTTGTACTCGTATTCAACTATTTATTTGTAGAAACGAGTTCCTGGGTCATGTGACAATTGACTATGCCTCGATCCCAGGGAGCACACGACCTTTGTGATTTTCAAAGAGGATGAATTGTTGGCCAATCGGAAGGTGGAGTCAGCCAGCGTCAGATAGCTCAGAACCTTGGCATTCTACTTTCTATGGTCAATTGGGTGATTGTGCAATTAACCAGCTAAGGCAAGGAATACACAGCTTCCTGTTCTGGTCGATCTGGGCCCTCAGAAAGGTGTCTTCGAGCTGTCAAGCAGTCCATTGAGAAAACTCCCCATTGGAAGGCAGTAGATGGTGCAGAGGAGGTCAAAGTTAGCTCAAGAACTGCCGTGCGGTACCTTCATCAACTGGGCTACTATGGGAGAGCTGCTTGGAGAAAACCTCCTCTTAGACCAGCCAACATTCAAAGGAGAAAAAGTGGGATGATGAGATGGCCAAGAGACCCTTGGAGTTTTGGCAAACTGTCATTTTTTTCAGATGAGTCCCAATTTACTCAATTTTCTGACAGTGGATGCGTATGAGTCTAGAGACTTCCCAGTCAAGAGTTTTCTTTGAACCGATTACAGCCAACTGTCAAACACGGTGGTTTTTCAGTGATGGTGTGGGGAGCAATCTGGAGCGCTGGTCGGTCAGAGCTTGTGGAGTGTGTTGGCAACATCAACACGATGACACAGTTCTAACCTCGAGGATGGATGTCTCCCTGTCTTCTCCACCGGTCAGATGGTCAAAAACAACACTCTGTTCATTGAAGATGGAGCTCCATGCCACATTGCAAAAAAGACCAAAGAATGGCAGGACAGAAATAGGATCAAGTGACTTCTATGGCCAAGTCAGTCTCCTGACATGAATCTCATTGAACACCTCTGGCCATATTGGATCGGGCTGTGCGGAAAAATTCCAGGAAACCAACAATCATGGGCAGAATTGCTAAACCTTTTGCGTGAAGCCTGGACAGAAATCCCAGAAGAGAAAATTTCAGAACTCGTTAGTTCTATGTCTGAAAGAGTAAAAGCGTTTAAATCTGCAAATGGCAAGTCTACAAAACACTAGTGTGTGTATTAAAATGGATCAAATATACTTCAAATGTTAAAGAAATAAATTATTTTAAAATCACGGTGTCTATTTACTTCTGTCATGTCTCTGTAGATCCCACAGATTCTTCAAAACCCCTCAGACCCTTAAAAAACATAAGACCCCATATACCCCATTCGACCCTTTGGAACCCTAAGACCCCTTAAACTCCTTTCTACCCTTTAGGCCTTTGGACCTTCACACGTTTCAGACCTTTTAATACCCATTGACCTTTAGACCCTACTTAGACGTTTGAAGATCTTTTAGCCTTCTTTTTAAGTGTGACCATTTCGATCTTAAATTACACCTTTTAGACCCCTTCAACCTTTAAAAAAAACTTTCGACACTTTAGATCATTTCGACACTTGAGACCTTTTCAGACCTTTACATTCTTCGACCGTTATACATTCAGTCAGACCATTTGACCTTTACAACTTTTCAGACCTTTGACCTTTACACCTTTACAACTCGACCTTTTCGACCTTTCATTTGCAATCAGTGATCTTTCATTTAGTACATACTTCCATTTATTTGCCACACCAAATACACCACACAAAACAAACCACCAAAACAAGTCTTGGCGAGGGTCTGCCACCTGATTGCTCTTTCTTGTTATTAGTTATTTTTTGAACCCTTTTTTTTGGCCATTTTTTGCTGTATTGTTTTTTTAATTTTTTTTTTCTCAGCAACCACTTGGCCCATTGACACAAAATTTTCAGGATAGGAGCGACCCCCCGCATGGAGAATATTTCAATTATAAATGTGATGTCATAGGTCACGTGGTATGGCAGCCATATTGGATTAAACACAAAAAATTAAAGCATATCTCTGAAACCGCTGTTCGGAAAAATTTTAAATTTGGCACATCTCATTCTACTCCCGATGGAGAATATGGAATTGTAAGGATGATGTCATTGGTGAAGTGGGAGGCCAGTCAAAAATGTTTTCATCCAAATCCTTGTTTACCATTGAGATTCAGTGTTTATGTCGAGGCCGTAACATTTTTACCAATTGAGCTTTTGTCATCAAATCTTCAATGAACCTATATTATGAGATTGTGGAGAACAAAAATGAATAAAATGTGCATTTAAAAAAAAAAACGGTCGTTTTCGTCAAGTTTAGTTTGAGTACAAGGCGGACGCAGACTGGCTTTGCATTTTCAGATGCTTTCTCATATATTTTGTACTTGTTGACAAAAAGAACCGGTTTAATCATACCCGTTAACAATGTGATCTTATTATGGGCAAAGAAGCATAAATTCTGAATGAGAAGTCCTGAAATCTTAAACTATGTAAAAAAAAACCTCCAACTGAAAAAGAAAGCTGGGAAGGTGGCAGCTCTCTTTCTTTTTCTGAGGCCACTAGTGTGGCCTCCTTCGTGTCCAATTATTCGGAAAAGCACAGCAATTGTTTGTCTCCAGTGAAATGACGGGTCCGTCGACACTAACCCAGCTAAGTGTCTCATGTAACGGACGGCACACTCATTGATGCCTTGCTTTGCTTGTGAAACACAGGATTGACTTTATAGTTGCAGGGTAAGGAATTGTGTGCATACCGGGCAGCTCAAAGATGACCATGTGGCCTCTACACTATCCTGTCAGCCACTCGTGAATTTTCATCCAATTGAAAGTGCTGATCATTCGGTCTCGGGTCTCGATCACTTACATGTTTGCAAGATAGACGTTGATTTTGAAAATGTTTATGAATCATGTGTATATTGCATCGAATCATTGTTTTTGAGACTGTTGGCCGATCACAATAAAATAAAATAAAAATAAACACTTGGGTCTTTTGGTGCAAGTTGTCACATGCTTGCTATGTTTGCCATGTCTCGCTAGTTCCTGGCAAACAAAAGGGAAATAAACTCTGTTTCGACTGATATAATTCTTGGCATTACAAAACCATTGGAATTTGGAATCTTAAAGGACATATTACAGGTGAAGTAAGAAGTAAGAAAGAAAGCATTCTGGTTCTGTCCGTCATGTTACCAGGATAATGTTTATGTGTTTTGCAGTCAGTTTGGATTCCTTTTTGATTGTCGAGGAGGAGATAATGCAACAATTTTACAAGAAGTTGGGGACTAACTTCGTGATTTTACCAAATTAATCAAAGGGTGAGGGCAGGGTGGTGGGGAAGTGATATAGTTCCACAGTTCTGAAAAGTGGATCCATAACTTTTCCAAACAACAGCATCAAACTAAAAGGTTTCCGATAATGCACAAGAACATGATGCGGTGGATTATTTTGAAATGTCGTGCAGAATTCTTATCTGAACCATGACTCATGATGTAGGGAAACTCGGTTTAAATCCCTTATATCAGATGTGTTTGTACATTGTTTCCTATGTCTAGTCATTCATGTTAAAATAAATACTTTCCACGAATGCAATTTATACTCATTCATGATATATGTATGTTGTATATATATATATATATGTATACTAATGTCATGTACATAAATATATGTATGCACACTCTTTAAGGAACAACACTCAGCATCAGAGTAACTGGAACAGGTTGTGCAATCCCTCAAGGTCACAGAGGTCAAGTGTGTCAAGGGCTGGATGGAGGAGGCAAGGTTTGAGGGTTGTGCGTAAATCAGTCAGGGGAGTTGGGTTCAGCAGTGAAGGTGATGAAGGGACGAAATGAGAGAATGTCGACAAACTAGTATCATGGACCACTGCTCAATATAATTATGTAGAATGATAATATGGCATTGCAGAGTTTACATCTTATATATTATTTCCGAGTTTGTGGTTTCGTGTCGCGCTATCTTCGACTTTGTTCTGCGCTCGAGTAACGTGATATTCGGCTTACATTATCTCAAAGACCATATGAGGTGCATGGTACAAAAAAAAGTAAATAAAATGGTTCTGAAACAGTGAAATCGTATTCCACTTACTGCATTAAAGTAAAATTACTACTGATACTCTGTATCAGTTCCTTTCTGAAACACACCCACCCCAACATGTCGCGCAGAGCGTGGTTATGCTAGTCATTATTAGATGACTGTTTCAGACAGAATAACCTCATCAGCAAGATAATAATATTAGATGCTGAAATGATCGCAAACTCAGCAATAAAGCTGAAAAGGACTACAATGTAAAGAACACGTTTCACAAATACCGTTGCTGTTGAGCAGAAATAGAAACAGATGTCAAAACAGATACCAAGCAAAAATCATACTGTTTTTAAAGATAACTTTGATTTTCTCCACCTAATATTTTGAAGAATGTGTTATTGTGTTATTTCTCTCATGCTCCAAGGCAGGTGCCAATGTGGACTAATACAGTGCACTTGTAGCCTCAACTTAAAAAAAAAAAACCACAGAGGGAGAGAGAGGAGTAGGTGGAAAAGAGAGAGAGAGAGAGAGAGAGAGAGAGAGAGAGAGAGAGAGAGAGAGAGAGAGAGAGAGAGAGAGAGAGAGAGGAGAGAGAGAAGAAAGAGAGAGGAGGGAGAGAAATGGGTGGGGAAGGAGAGAAAGAAAGAGGGAGGGAGAGAATTACTCGGGTAGCAGATGGGACCATTCCACATGACCAAGCCAATCAATCACGGCAGTGAGGGCGCAGGTGCAACGCAGGCGCACAGCGACACACCATTTCACAGTCTATCGGGCACAAACACATGGTCGCCAATCAATGAAGCCTCCTCCCCCGTGCCTGCTCTCCCTTCCTCTGAGATGAGCCACGTTGGGGCATTTCTCTTCCTCTCTTTCCCTCCTCCCCACAGCTACCTTCCAGCATTTCCTCACCACCCCCAGTCCTCCTGCTCCCTTACTTCCCTTCCTCCCCTCACTTTGTTCTCTCCTCCCCATCTCTTCTATGTCCCGTTTCCCTCCCCAGAGAAAATGGTTGATGCCTGATGACTTCATAATCACACATCATTTAATCCACAAGAGGCTGTGGGACATACACATACACACAAAAACCTCAGAGTCGATAACCCCAAACGGCGACCTGGCTCTCGTTTGACAGTCTGTGAACATTATCATCCACTCCCCCCACCAATTTCACTGTCAGCTCCCAAATGGCTCTCCACTAGGTAGCAGTTCAAGTCAGTAAAGGCCACCAGCTCATGAAGTAAAATATTCTTTGTTGTTGTAATTATATGAAAGAAGATGGATGGATGGTGCATGCCAAACTGCTGCACTCTGTAGAGCCACCATGTTTTGACACCCATGTTCACACAATTGAAAAACGCAAACATAGGTGGAGTCATTCGGATTTTTTCCCCGTATTATTTAATGTGCTGTCTATTTATAAACATGCAGTCATTCGTCAAAGCAAACAAGACACGACAGATATTCATATCCTGCCACTCAGCTCCAAAATTGCCAAAATAGATAAAATCATCTTCCGCACAAATTTCACACATCATTACCAGATGTCATAACTTACTAAACCTTATTGATGGTTATGGAACAAAATTAAAATGTAAACACATCTCTAGAGTTATGGGGGGTTGGTGGGGGGGGGGGGGTTCTGTACAGTTTCAATGAGTTCCACAAACTACAAGCTCATGAAAGAAGAAGATTAATCATCTGGTGGCATTTGGAGTCTATGGGTGGATCTAGAAAATGGCATTGAGGATTGTCTGCATTCAAAAAACACAAGTTTCCCACCAGCCGAAATTTTTTTTAGCACTAACAGGAGGAATGCCTCTTGTAGTCCCTGCTAGTTTTCTTCCTCAGCAATATGTGGCTAAAATGGTCTGGAAGAAGAGCGTGGCACTTTCCTTCCGCCTGAATCTGCTTGTGACGATAAAGTTTCTGAATATATAATTGGCATTCTGCAAAATGAATGGCTGTAGAACAACGCATCACTGCAGTGGATAACGGGAAAAAACAGCATCCTGTATTGTTTAGGAAGATATGTATATGTTGGGCAGTGAAAAACATGGCCGAAGATATAGTTTCAACTTGAAGGGCACTCGGTAGAGCAGATACCTGATCACGCAATGCCTGATCCACGAGAACATATCGGGCCCAATACATTTTTGAAATATCATACGATATATGGTTTTTGGCCCCTTCTTTCAATGGTGAAACTTTAAAAATTAAATAATCCTCGTATCCAGATCCAGATTCGGATCTTCACCAAAATCGAATCAATTCCTCCTTGTTACACACCCAACGTGTCCACCAAGTTTCGTCCGAATCCGTCCGCAACTTTTTGAGATATCGTGCTGTATATCGTTTTTGGCACGATCTCTCAATGGTGAAGAATCACTTCAAAAATTCTAGTCATCGGATCCGGATCCAGATCGTCACCAAAATCGAATCAGTTCGCCCTTGTCACACACTGAACCTGCCCACCAAATTTCATCCGGATCCGTCTACAACTTTTTGAGATAACCTGTACACAAACAAACAAATGAAATTGCTCGGTGAGCAAGGAATTGCCGGAATAACTTTGTCATATCTCCATGATCTCTGAGAAAAACAAAAACCTGGAAATCAATTTGGTTATTATAAGTCGATAGTGCTACTGTTTAATGAGTTATAGCACTTAGTTTGGTCATGATCATAACTCAGAAGTCAATCGGACTTGAAATGGCGTTTTTATCGCAATTTGAAAGTTTTGACCCGACCCCCCTGAACATTCGACCCCCGACCGCTAAGAAGGGTGTTGGTGTGACACCCCAGAGACATATGGTTTGATGCAGTTTTGAAAGATGCACATTTTGGATTTGGTTTGAAGTCGATAGAGCATTTTAGCGGACGTTATTGCGAAAATAAGAATTTGGGTTTTTCGGTGACCTTGACCTTGACCTTGACCTAGATTCACCAAAAACGACAAGTGTCTAAGTTGGACCATGGCCGAAGTCTGTACCCAGTTGGTCATGATCGCTGAAACAGTGTGGCTGCTACAGGGTAAACAAACACACAAACAAACAGACAGACAGACAGACACAGAATGACACACACACACGACCAACGTAATTGTCGAAATCCGAAGGATTCCGGCAATTAACAACAGACAAACAGAAAGGGGTGAAAACAAAACCACCTTCACCTTCGATGGTGGAGGTAATAAACAAAACAAGCTGTCATAAACCGGTACTTGCGAACTCAGTCGCTGCAACCTTGCTCTTTGGACCTCAAAAACAATAGGTTTCTCCAGCTTTTAATTGGTGAACCAATTCAGTGACTCAATATGCAAATTATGTTCAAATATCAAGTCAATCGGATGAACATTGACGATTTAACAGTGGCCTGCAAAAGTAGTCCTCCCCTCTAAAGTTTTCACATTTTGATGCTACCGAGTTTATTTCATGATGTTCTCAAATTAAAATTAATAAATAGAATCTTCAGAAACAACTCCAAAGTGATTAAGCTAAAAAATGCAGATAAAATGTGAATAAGTTTGATTAACAGAGAAAATCAGATGATTCTCATTTGTAGAAGAATTCAAATCCTTTGCTTAATTAATAGTGGGGCAACTTAGCATAACAATTGTGCATTTTGTGAGGAAAGCACCAAATTTAGCACACTAGTAGCCTATCATATTATGAACAGATTTGGATATTGGGCCATCTCAAAATTTTTGATGGCCGTGGAAAATGGCTGCCACAGCCATCAGCGGCTGAATTTGAGATGGCCCAATATCCAAATCTGTTCAGAATATGATAGGCTACTAGTGTGCCAAATTTGGTGCTTTCCTCACAAAATGCACAATTGTTATGCTATATTTAGCTAAGTTGCCCCACTATAACCCCAAATCACTTCAGGAGCAAAGTATTTGTTTGAAAAGGTTCAAAAAATAAGTGTAATAGGTTTCACCTGCATGTAATCAGTGATTTAACTTAAAAATAAGCTCCGACTTATCGAAGGAGTTTTAAGGTGCAACTCACTTCGTCAACCAACAAGGCAAACATGAAGACCAAGGAGCTTTCCAAAGAAGTCGGACATGATGGGGTGGAGAAGCACCGTTCAGGAGAGGGTTAAAAGAAGATTTCAATATCACCTATTTTCCCTTTGAGTACGGTGAAATCCATCTCAAAGAAGTGGAAGACTTATCATACCACCCAGACTCTACCCAGATCAGTTCGCCCATCCAAACTCAGCACTGGGCAAGCAGGAAACTGGTTTGGGATGTCACTGTAAATCCAACGATGACTTTGAAAGATCTGCAAGGCTCGATATCTGAGATGGGGGTCAGTGTTCATCAATCAACAATATCCTGCTCCCTTCACAAAGCAGGCTTATATATTGACAGGTGAAAAAAGAAAAGCCATTACTGAAAAAGACATCTCAAAGCTCGTATGGAGTTTGTGAAAAAGCATCTTAATGATACTGCAGGCATTTGGAGAAAGGTTTTGTGGTCAGAGAAGACAAAAAATTGAACTTTTGGTCTAAATTCAAAGCGTTACGTCTCGCTCAAGCCTAACACTCCACATCACCCAGTCAACATCATCTCTACTGTGAAGCATGGTGGTGACAGCATCATGTTATGGAGCTGCTTTTCATCAGCAGAGACTGGTAAGCTTGTCAGGATAGAAGGGACAATGGACGGTGCAAGGTACAGGAGAATCCTTGATGAAAACCTTGAGTCAGCCATGAATGTGAAACTGGGTATGAGATGCACGTTTCATCAGGACAATGATCCGAAGCACAAAGCTTAAGCCACACTGGAGTGGCTGAATAAAAGAAGAAAATAAATGTTCTTGAGTGGCCCAGTCAATGTCCTGACTTGAACCCAATTGAACATTTATGGCGAGACTTGAAGATTGTAGTCCATTGGCAATCCCCATCAAACTTGGCTGAATTAGAGCAATTTTCACGTGAAGAATGGGGAAATATTTCACCATCTCACTGTGCAAAGCTCATAGAGACCTACCCACAAAGACTCATCGCAGTCATTGCTGTAAAAGGTGTTTCCACCAAATACTTGTGATCTAAGGGGCTGAAGATTGGAGTGAAAGTGAAACCTGTAGGCGATTGACATACCGACAGACAGACAAACAGACAGATAGAATAACAGTCCAGACCAATCAATATCTTTGTGAATCTTCAGTTTCGCAGGTGTTAAAAGCCACTTCAAAGATTAAGTTTCAGACAGCCATGTACAGCTTTTTAATGCAGAAGATGGCCTGATAAACTACAACCCTACTTTTGAATAAATCAGTAAATTGGTTAAAAACAAGCTCAAATGAGCTAAGATCCTCGTCCTCTTAGTGATGACATCATAGTTATCAGTTATGTATCAGGTGTGCGGTAAATTATCTCCAATGCCCTATTCGATTCCATCTTAAGTATTCAAAAAGCTTGCGTTGTTTCGGAGATAATTGTTTATGCGATTTCCATTGCGATATTATGGTCATAACTTTTTTCTTGGAAGAATTTCCTCAATCTGAGATGGTTACTGTCTGCGTGTGAGCTTTCTGCATGAACATGTCAAGTTTCAAGATGTTCTGATGAAAACTCTTGGTTGTGAAACAAAAAATTTCAGAAAGTAGTGATGACATCATAAAACGAATATGACGTCATTGTGATGTATCAGATTTGCGTCAAATCATCTGTGCAAATGCCCCGTTTGATTCCCGCAAACAGAATTCAAAAAGCTTCCCTAGTTTCGGAGATAATGGTATAGGCGATTTCCATCAGCGGTGATATTATGACGTCATAACTTTTTTTCTAGGAAGAATTTTCTAAATCGGAGATGGTTACTGCCTGCGCAGGGTCTTTTTACATATACATGCCACTTTTCACGAAGATCCGATGCAAACTCTGGGTTGCGAAACAAAAAATGTGAAAAAATAGGAATGACGTCATAAAAACGGATATGACATCATAATGATGTATTATTTGTGCGTTAAATTATCTCTGCTAATGCCCCGTTCCATTCCCGCAAACAGAATTCAAAAAGCTTTCCTCGTTTCAGAGATAATTTTTTGGGGCAATTTCCATTAGCGGAGACATTATGACGTCATAACTTTTTTTCTAGGATGAATTTTCACAATCGGAGATGGTTACTGTCTGTGCAGGGTATTTTTACATATATATGCCAAGTTTCAGGAAGTTTCGATGAAAACTGTAGGCTGTGAAACAAAAAAGTCCACAAGAAGAACAAGAACAACAACGTGAGTAAGACTTAGAGATCCTCTGACGAGGATCTAAAAATTGCTGTAAATGCAAGCTGGCCACATTTACTGTAACGTTGATTTTCTGGAAGCAGTAACACACTGGATCATTTTGAAAGCATGAACTGACAGGTACGTTAATTCAAAAACAACTATGAGTAAAGTTTCTTTCATTGTTTTTCTCAATAACACTCAACGAAGTCTACGTTTCTGACATTCACGATCAAATGTTCATCAATCTTGGATTGTCATAGGTCAATGCTTTACCGACAGTTTAGTAATTCAACTGCACAGGGTTAAACAAACACTGATAAAGTGTCTGCACTGTGAAAGTGTAATTGTTGTGTCTCGTGTCACCTCATTTTGATGTGGAGGTTGCACTCGTCTCCTATTTTTCAGGCTCCAATATTCCCACCTTCTTGTGGGGTAGGCCGGGAAAATCTTTTGGCCCAAGTCTTCCAGGAACCGGCTGCCTAGGCCTGATATTCGACTGAAGGTGGTAGAAATATGTAATTTATTCAGGGTGCTGGCGATATCATGCCTACTTGTGGTGAAAGATTGTGGGATCTTTAACATCCATCAATTACCGGTGTTGACAGATGGGACACCGAGTTTAACTTCCATCTGAAGGATGGCACACACTGATGCATTTCCCGGTGCGTGAAACAGTACGGTGACAGTTTATAGCTGGGACGAGTTCAGAGGTGGGCGGGTATACCTCTCGGCTACCCCCGTCAGCCCCTGCAAGTTGATAATAAGGGTGGATAATTCAAGATGTGGTGATGCAAGGTCGGGTCTTTATTATGCTCTTGTAAAAGTGAAGGCCCACTGCATGAGACTTAAAAAGTATCATGGGTTCACCTGAAAAGCAGCTCACTTTAACTCCAAAATGTGCTCAGAGAAACCAAACATCACATCTTCAAACGAGTTCACACATTTAAGAAGCCACAATCTCCCAAATCTTTTCAATAAGTTTCTTTCCTTTTGTGTATGATGCCTTTCAGGAAGGAAGGAATCAAATTTAGTGCAAGATCTGGGAGCACTTGTGCAAAAACATTAGCTTTGATAGAAGCTGAGCCTAGTAACCTCAATGCTCATCGTCAAACCCAAAACCTCTACCCAAAGGCAGGCCACACCTGCTGTCAAGATACCTTTGTCTGTGTTATCACATGCATGCATAATGAAAATATTTCAGGTTTGTAAGAAAAAGCACTGTACTCTGCAATGGCTACACTTCTCGTGATCGAAGTCAATGTGCGATATGATGAAGTTTTTCTTTTTTTAAAAACAATAAAAATGAAGTTTTACTTTTTTTTAAAGTTTTACTTTTTTTTTTAATGAAGTTTTACTCATAAAATAAAAATGGCAATGGCTTGGATTTAGTATTCAAATCTGAACCAACGACTTACGATGCTGGGATCCCAGGTTCAAATCTCACATGTCCAAAGCCCACAATTCCACGTCCAGAAAACCCTCCTTGTACTTTTGCTGATGCTCCAGCCTCTCTCGAAGGAATCAGGAACTCGTCCAAGACATGGAATGTCTTTCAACCAAGACTAATTTCACACTCACTCTGTCTCTCCGAAAGTACTGTCTGGCAAATTCTTCCATCTACACTCGACAGCTAAGTCCAGTCAAACCTTTGGGTTTCAGCATGAGCTATGATCCCTCTTGGGAAAATCCCCCTATTGATGCTGGCTTCCAAAGCCAGCCACCGACCGGGCATCCTACATCATGCCAAGTCTTTCCTTGGCAAATCTGAGCTCCAAATCACTCACAAGTCCTTCATCCCGAGCTCGATCGAGTACTGCTCTCCCCTTTAGGCTGAAGTCCCTGCTTCACACCTTTCACACATTGACGTTGTGGAGACCAAGGCCCTAAATATCAATGGAATATCCCGTAATGAAGCATCTATGGGCATGTTACTCCCACATCACAGACAGATCGGTGCCCCCTATCTTATACCACATACTTTCTGATCTTTCACCCTCTATCTTTTCCATGTTCTGTCTCTCCCCCTTGTGGTGCATACAGTATTGTTACGGCTGTGGAAATTCGCAGACCACCATAAAGGACCTTAGATCAGTTATGACGATAAGTAATTGTGTAGTTAGATTTCCCCACCGTTGTTTAAAGGGAATTTCCGTGTTCACAGGGCTGTGATCCTTTGAGTTAGCCGTTTTTCTTTTCTCTATCATTGTTTTGGACCAATCATCCCTCAACAACCAAATCGCCACCACCAACATCATTCCCAAACAACTACAACTCAAACACCACCACCTTCGCCTCTTTACCTCCACAACTCCACCCCGCAAACATCGCTTCACCGACATTCTCAAATGACGCCCGCCAGCAACCAAATCGCCACCACCAACACCCTTCCCAAACCACCGCAGCAAACTCCCACCACCTCCGCCTTTCTACCACACATCGTACCATGGGTTGTGGATGGGTTCCTTTCGCCTCAAAAAGCGGATCAGGAATGATTCACGCCCACTTTTCATCCATCCAATGGCTGAGCATCAGGTGGTGTAGGCCCTCGCCTCCGAACCCGCTGTGATCCAAAATTTGCATATACGCTCTCCCCCGGCCTATATAAGCGCGAGCACAACGCACTCGCGGCAGTCAGCAGTGTGGGCAGTAGTCGGCAGTCTGGAGAGTCGGGAGACGGGGCAGTCAAGTCGAGTGCAGTGTGCGGTCGGGGCAGTCAAGTCGAGTGCAGTGGTCGGTCGCGGCAGGTCAGGAGAGTCGCCGTGAGAACGGGGCAAGTCATAAGTCGAGTGCAGTGTTCGGCAGTGCCAAGTAGGGTCTGGAGAGTTGGCATTCCGGAGAGTCGGAGAAGACGGTGGCGAGATCAACGTACAAGTGGCACGTGTGTTCTGGTCCGCGGGCAGTCCAACGTCTGGAGCGGTGGAGTGGCAGGTTGCTGGTTAGGGGTCGGAGAACCGGACGGGAGCTTCGCTAGAGGCAGACGGCGGCAGTGTCGGTGCGGCAGTGTCGGTGGGGCAGAGTCGGGAGACGGAGCTCGAGGCCGACGGGAAAGGCAGACGGGGGCCGAACGCCGGAGAGCGCTCACCGACCACGCCAGGGGCACGAAGCCAGGCGCAGCTATGCTGACATCGTGGCTTGCCCGCCATCGCGCCACGAGGGCGCGGGTAAAATTTCAAACAGGGATAGACGGCGACAACGGCGGGGAACAGTTCGACAAAGCACATTATTGCACACTCAGACAAGCACGTATTTACAGCCATACAGTAATTCAGGCACGTATACAGTGAAAGCAATGAAAGGAGTTACAACCGAATAAAGTCTTTATTCCACACGCACACTTAGACAATTCTACTTATAAGACGGCGCCACCACATGCATTTACACAAAAGAAAGAAAAAGCCACCTCAAGGCAAGGGTGGCGAACAGGTTCGTGGACCAAATGTGCGATGAACCTGGATGAGTGGCCAGGTCCAGAGACCGAAGGGTCTTACCCGCCCGCTGTGGCGCGATGGCGGGCAAGCCACGAGTCAGCATAGCTGCGCCTGGCTTCGTGCCCCTGGCGTGGTCGGTGAGCTCTCTCCGCGTTCGGCCCGCCGTCTGCCTTTCCGTCGGCCTCGAGTCCGTCTCCCGACTCTGCCCACCGACACTGCCGCACCGACACTGCCGCCGTCTGCCGACACTGCACTCGACTTGACTGCCCCGCCGACACTGCTTGACTTCCACTCCACCGACTCCAGACTTGACTGCCACTTGACTGCCGACACTGCTCCACGCGACACTGCCGACACTGCTACACCGACACTCTGCAGACTTGATTGCCCGTCTCCCGCCTCTCCAGACTGCCACTCCACCGACTCCAACTTGACTGCCCCGTGGAACTTGCCGAACACTTGCAACTTTCCGACCTGAAAACTGCGCCACCTGACACTCGACTGACTGCCCGCGACTGCTGACTTCCACTCCACGACTCCAGACTTGACTGCTTGACTGCGCACTGGACACTCGACTTGACTGCCCCCGACACTGCTTGACTTCCACTCCACCGATCCAGACTTGACGCCACTTGACTGCCGACGCACTGCTGCTGCCATTCCACCGACTCCAACTTGACTGCCCCGCCGACACTGCTTGACTTGCCGCGACCAACCACACCTGACTGCCGCAGGACTTGCGTTGTGCTCGCGCTTATATAGCCGAGGGAGGAGCGTATATGCAAATTTCTGGATCACAGCGGGTTCGGAGGCGGGCTACAACACTGATGCTCAGCCATTGGATGGATGAAAAGTGGCGTGAATCATTCCTGATCCGCTTTTTGAGGCGAAAGGAACCCATCCACAACCCATGGATCGATGTGTGGTAGAAAGGCGGAGGTGGTGGAGTTTGCTGCGGTGGTTTGGGAAGGGTGTTGGTGGTGGCGATTTGGTTGCTGGCGGGCGTCATTTGAGAATGTCGGTGAAGCGATGTTTGCGGGGTGGAGTTGTGGAGGTAAAGAGGCGAAGTGTGTGTTTTGAGTTGTAGTTGTTTGGAATGATGTTGGGTGTGGCGATTTGGTTGTTGAGGGATGATTGTGTCCAAAACAATGATAGAGAAGAAAAACGGCTAAACTCAAAGGATTCACAGCCCTGTGAACACGGAATTCCCTTTAAAACAACGGTGGGGAAATCTAACTACACATTACTTTCGTCAATACTGATCTAAGGTCCTTTATGGTGGTCTGCGAATTTCCACAGCCGTAACAATACTGTTGCACCACAAGGGGGAGAGACAGACAATGGAAAAGATAGAGGGTGAAAGATCAGAAAGTATGTGGTATAAAGATAGGGGGCACCGATCTGTCTGTGATGTGGGAGTAACATGCCCATAGATCTTCAATTACGGGATATTCCATTGATATTTAGGGCCTTGGTCTCCACAAGGTCAATGTGTGAAAGGTGTGAAGCAGGGACTTCAGCCTAAAGGGGAGAGCAGTACTCGATCGAGCTCGGTGAAGGAAGTTGTGAGTGATTTGGAGCTCAGATTTGCCAAGGAAAGACTTGGCATGATGAGGATGCCCGGTCGGTGGCTGGCTTTGGAAGCCAGCATCAATAGGGGGATTTTCCCAAGAGGGATCATAGCTCATGCTGAAACCCAAAGGTTGACTGGACTTAGCTGTCGAGTGTAGATGGAAGAATTTGCCAGACAGTTACTTTCGAGAGAGACAGAGTGAGTGTGAAATTAGTCTTGGTTGAAAGAACATTCCATGTCTTGGACGAGTTCCTGATCCTTCGAGAGAGGCTGGAGCATCGCAAAAGTACAAGGAGGGTTTTCTGGACGTGGAATTGTGGGCTTTGACATGTGAGATTTGAACCTGGGATCCCAGCATCGTAAGTCGTTGGTTCAGATTTGAATACTAAATCCAAGCCATTGCCATTTTTATTTAATGAGTAAAACTCATTAAAAAAAAAAGTAAAACTTTAAAAAAAGTAAAAACTTCATTTTTATTGTTTTTAAAAAAAGAAAAACTTCATCATATCGCACATTGACTTCGATCAGGAGAAGTGTAGCCATTGCAGAGTTCAGTGCTTTTTCTTACAAACCTGAAATATTTTCATTATGCATGCATGTGATAACACAGACAAAGGTATCTTGACGCAGGTGTGCCTGCCTTTGGGTAGAGGTTTTGGGTTTGACGATGAGCATTGAGGTTACTAGGCTCAGCTTCTATCAAGATAATGTTTTTGCACAAGTGCTCCCAGATCTTGCACTAAATTTGATTCCTTCCTTCCTGAAAGGCATCATACACAAAAGGAAAGAAACTTATTGAAAAAGATTTGGGAGATTGTGGCTTCTTAAATGTGTGAACTCGTTTGAAGATCTGATGTTTTGGTTTCTCTGAGCACATTTTGGAGTTAAAGTGAGCTGCTTTTCACGGTGAACCCATGTACTTTTTAAGTCTCATGCAGTGGGCCTTCACTTTTACAAGAGCATAATAAGACGCCGACCTTGCATCACACATCTTGAATTATTCCACCCTTATTATCAACTTGCAGGGGTGACGGGGGTAGCCGAGAGGTATACCCGCCCACCTCTGAACTCGTCCCAGCTATAAACTGTCACCGTACTGTTTCACGCACCGGGAAATGCATCAGTGTGTGCCATCCTTCGATGGAAGTTAAACTGGTGTCCCATCTGTCAACACCGGTAATTGAGGATGTTAAAAGATCCCACAATCTTTCACCACAAGTAGGCATGAATATCGCCAGCCCCTGAATAAATTACATATTTCTACCACCTTCCAGTCGAATATCAGGCTAGGCAGCACGGTTCCTGGAAGACTTGGGCCAAAAGATTTTTCCCGGCCTACCCACAAGAAGGTGGGAATATTGGGAAGCTGAAAAATAGGAAGACGAGTGCAACCTCCACATCAAAAATGAGGTGACACGAGACACAACAATTACACTTTCACAGGCAGACACTTATCAGTGTTTGTTTAACCCTGTGGCAGTTGAATTACTAAACTGTCGGTAAAGCATTGACCTATGACAATCCAAGATTGATGAACATTTGATCGTGAATGTCAAACGTAGACTTCGTTGAGTGTTATTGAGAAAAACAATGAAAGAAACTTTTACTCATAGTTGTTTTTGAATTAACGTACCTGTCAGTTCATGGCTTTCAAATGATCCAGTGTGTTACTGCTTCCAGAAAATCAACGTTACAGTAAATGTGGCCAGCTTGCATTACAGCAATTTTTAGATCCTCGTCAGAGGATCTCTAAGTCTTACTCACGTTGTTGTTCTTGTTCTTCTTGTGGACTTTTTTGTTTCACAGCCTAACAGTTTTCATCGAAACTTCCTGAAACTTGGCATATATATGTAAAAATCCCTGCACAGACAGTAACCATCTCCGATTGTGAAAATTCATCCTAGAAAAAAAGTTATGACGTCATAATGTCTCCGCTATGGAAATTGCCCCAAAAAATTATCTCTGAAACGAGGAAAAGCTTTTTGAATTCTGTTTGCGGGAATGGAACGGGGCATTAGCAGAGATATTTAACGCACAAATAATACATCATTATGATGTCATATCCGTTTTTATGACGTCATTCTATTTTTTCACATTTTTTGTTTCGCAACCCAGAGTTTGCATCGGATCTTCGTGAAAAGTGGCATGTAATATGTAAAAAGACCCTGCGCAGGCAGTAACCATCTCCGATTTAGAAAATTCTTCCTAGAAAAAAATTATGACGTCATAATATCACCGCTGATGGAAATCGCCTATACCATTATCTCCGAAACTAGGGAAGCTTTTTGAATTCTGTTTGCGGGAATCAAACGGGGCATTTGCACAGATGATTTGACGCAAATCTGATACATCACAATGACGTCATATTCGTTTTATGATGTCATCACTACTTTCTGAAATTTTTTTGTTTCACAACCAAGAGTTTTCATCAGAACATCTTGAAACTTGACATGTTCATGCAGAAAGCTCACACGCAGACAGTAACCATCTCAGATTGAGGAAATTCTTCCAAGAAAAAGTTATGACCATAATATCGCAATGGAAATCGCATAAACAATTATCTCCGAAACAACGCAACTTTTTGAATACTTAAGATGGAATCGAATAGGGCATTGGAGATAATTTACCGCACACCTGATACATAACTGATAACTATGATGTCATCACTAAGAGGACGAGGATCTTAGCTCATTTGAGTTGTTTTTTAACCAATTTACTGATTTATTCAAAAGTAGGGTTGTAGTTTATCAGGCCATCTTCTGCATTAAAAAGCTGTACATGGCTGTCTGAAACTTATCTTTGAAGTGGCTTTTAACACCTGCGAAAACTGAAGATTCACAAAGATATTGATTGGTCTGGACTGTTATTCTATCTGTCTGTTTGTCTGTCTGTCGGCTATGTCATCGCCTACAGGTTTACTTTCACTCCAATCTTCAGCTTAGATACAAGTTTTGGTGGAAACACCTTTTACAGCAATGACT
>CM068962.1:108339733-108356110 GCA_035128595.1 Eptatretus atami | reverse complement strand
AAGAAGAGAGATCACACCCACCCCAACATGTCGCGCAGAGCGTGGTTATGCTAGTTTCATTAATTGATGACTGTTTCAGCAGAAATAACTCATCACAAGATATAATATTAGACTGCTGAAATGATCGTCAAACTCAAGCAATAAATCTGAAAAGGACTAAATCGTAAAGAACGCACTTTCACAACTACGTTGCTGTTGAGCAGAAATAGAAACAGATGTCAACAGCATACCAAAGCAAAATCATACTGTTTTAAAGATAACTTTTGATTTCGCTCCACTATATTTTGAAGAATGTGTTATTTGTGTTAATTCTCATCTCAAAGGCAGGTGCCAATGTGGACTAATACACGTGCATTGTAGCCTCAACTTAAACAAAAAAACCACAGAGGAGAGAGAGGGAAGTAGGGTGGAAAAGAGAGAGAGAGAGAGAGAGGAGGAGAGAGAGAGAGAGAGGAGGAGAGAGATAGAGAGAGAGAGAGAGAGAGAGCAGAGAGAGAGGAGGGAGACGAATGGGTTTTGGGGAAGGAGAGAAAGAAAGAGGGAGGGAGAGAATTACTCGGGATAGCAAGATGGGACGATTCCACCATGACCAAGCCAATTCAATCACCGGCAGTGAGGGCGCAGGTGCACACGCAGGCGCACAGCGACACCGCATTTCACAGTCTATGGGCAGCAAACCCATGGTTCGCCAATCAATGAGCTCCTCCCGTGCCTGCCTCTCCCTTCTCTGAGATGAGCCACGTTGGGCTTCTCTTCCTCTCTTTCCTCCTCCCACAGCTACCTCAGCATTTCTCACCACCCCAGTCTCCTGCTCCTTACTTCCTTCCTGCCCCTCACTTTGTTCTCTCTCCCCATCTCTTCTATGTCCGTTTCCCTCCCAGAGAAATGGTTGATCTGATGACTTCAATAATCACAATCATTTAATCCACAAGAGCGTGGGACATACCATACACACAAAAACCTCAGAGTCGATAACCCCAAACCGGGCGACCTGCTCGTTTGACAGTCTGTGAACATTATCATCCATCCCCGCACCAATTTTCACTGTTCAGCTCCAAAATGGCTCTCCACTAGGCTAGCAGTTCAGTCAGTACAGGCACCAGCTCATGAAGTAAAATATTCTTTGTTGTTGTAATTATATGAAAAGAAGATGGATGGATGGTGCATGCCAAACTGCTGCACTCGTAGAGCCACCATGTTTTGACCCCAATGTTCACACAATTGAAAACGAAACCTAGGTGGAGTATTTCGGATTTTTTCCCCGTATTATTTAATGTGCTGTCTATTTATAAACAGCAGTCATTCGTCAAAGCAAACACGACACGAAGATATTCATATCTGCCACTCAGCTCCAAATGCCAAAATAGATAAAATCATCTTCCGCACTAAATTACACATCATTCCCAGCTGTCATAACTTACTAAACCTTATGATGGTTATGGAACAAAATTAAAATGTAAACACATCTCTAGAGTTATGGGGTGGGGGGGGGGTTCTGTACAGGTTTTCATGAGGTCCACAAACTACAAGCTCATGAAAAAGCAAATTATCAATTGGTGGCATTTGGAGTCTATGGGTCGGAAATTCTAGAAATGGCCATTGAGGATTGTCCTGCATTCCCAAAACACACAAGTTCCCCACAGCCCGGAAATTTTTTTTAGCACTAAACAGGAGGATGCCTCTTGTAGTCCTGCTATTTTTCTTCCTCAGCAATATGTGGCTAAAATGGTCTGGAAGAAAGAGCGTGGGCACTTTCCTTCCGCTGAACCCTGCTTGTGGACGATAAAGTTCTGATATATAATTGGCATTCTGCAAAATGAATGGCTGTAGAACAACGCATCCATGCAGTGGTTAACGAAAAAAACAGGCATCTCTGTTTGTTAGGAAAGATATGTATATGTTGGGCAGTGAAAAAATGGCCGAAGATATAGTTTCAACTTGAAGGCATCGGTAAGAGCAGAATACGCCTGATCACGCAATCCTGATCCACGAGAACATATCGGGCCCAATACATTTTTGAAATATCATACGATATATGGTTTTGGCCCCTTCTTTCAATGGTGAAACTTAAAATTAAATAATCCTCGTATCCAGAATCCAGATTCGGATCTTCAACCAAAATCGAATAATTCCTCCTTGTACCACCCAACCGTGTCACAAGTTTCGTCGCGAGATCCGTCCGCACTTTTTGAGATATCGTGCTGTATAATCGTTTTGGCCCGATCTCTCAATGGTGAAGAATAACTTCAAAAATTCTAGTCAAAATCGGATCGGATCCAGATCGTCACCAAAATCGACAATCAGTTCGCCCTTGTCACACACTGAACTGCCACGATTCTTCATCCGGTCCGTCTACAATCTCTTGAGGGAAAAATCCTGATACACAACCAACAAACAAATGAAATTTGCGTCACGCGTGAGCAAGGAATTGCCGAATCACTTTCGTCACTATTCTCACTGATCTCTGAGCAAACCCACAAAACTCTGGATAATCCCCAATTTGGTTCATTATATAATCGATAGTGCTACTTTTATGATGCTTATACGCAACTTACGTTTGGTCATGAATCATACACCTCAGAAGTCCAATCGGACTTGACTCAATAGTGACTTTTTACTCGCAATTTGATCAAGTCTTTGACCACGAACCCCCTGACATTCGCACCCTCTCCCGTCCGCACAGGCTAGAAGAGGTGATGTGGTGTACCGCCCATGAGAGCATTATGGTTTGATGCAGTTTTGAAAAGATGCACATTTTGGATTTGGTTGAAGTGACGATAGAGCATTTTTAGCGGAACTTATTGGCGAAAACTAAGAAATTTGGTGTTTTTCGGTGACCTTCGACTTTGACCTAGATTAACCAAAAACGACAAGTGTCTAAGTTGGACATGCCGAAGTCCTGTACCAGTTTGGTCATGATCGCTGAAACAGTGTGGCTGCTACAGGGTAAACAAACACACAAACAATCAGACAGGCAGACAGACACAGATGACACCACACAACCGACCAACGTAATTGTCGAAATCTGGAAAGGGGAATTCCACAATTAACACAGACAAACAGAAAGGGGTGAAAAACAAACCACCTTCACCCTTCGCGGTGGAGGTTAAATAACAAAACAAGCTGTGCATAACCGGTACTTGCGAACTCAGTCGCTGCAACCTTGCTCTTTGGACCTCAAAACAATAGTTTCTCAGCTTTTTAATTGGTGAACCAATTCAGTGACTCAATATGGAAAATTATGTTCAAATATCAAGTCAATCGGATGAACATTGACGATTTAACAGTGGCCTGCAAAAGTAGTCGCTCCCTCTAAGTTTTCAACATTTTGATGCTACTGAGTTTATTTCATGATGTTCTCAAATTAAAATTAAAAATAGAATCTTCAGAAACAACTCCAAAGTGATTAAGCTTAAAAAAATGCAGATTAAAATGTGAATAAGTTTGATTAAAACAGAGGAATCAGATGATTCTCATTTGTATGAAGAATTCAAATCCTTTTGCTTAATTAATAGTGGGGCAACTTAGCATAACAATTGTGCATTTTGTGAGGAAAGCACCAAATTTAGCACACTAGTAGCCTATCATAATTATGAACAGATTTGGATTATTGGGCCATCTCAAAATTTTTGATGGCAGTGGAAAATGGCTTGCCACAACCATCAGCGGCTGAATTTGAGATGGCCAAATATCCAAATCTGTTCATAATATGAATAGCGCTACTAGTGTTGCCAAATTTGGTGCTTTCCTCACAAAATGCACAATTGTTATGCTATTATTTAGCTAAGTTGCCCCACTATAACCCCAAATCACTTCAGGAGCAAAGTATTTGTTGTTTAAAGGTTCAAATAAAGTGTAATAGGTTTCAACCTGCATGTAATCAGTGATTTTAACTTAAAAATAAGCTCCGACTTATCTAAGGAGTTTTAAGGTGCAACTCACTTCGTCAACCAACAAGGCAAAACATGAAGACACATAGGAGCTTTCCAAAGAATCGGACATTGATGGGTGGAGAAGCACCGTTCAGGAGGAGGTTAAAAGAAGATTCTCAATATCACCTATTTTCCCTTTGAAGTACGTGAAATCCTCTCTAAGAACGTGGAAAGACTTATATACCACCCAGACTCTACTCAGATCAGTTCGCCCATCAAACTCAGCAACTGGGCAAGCAGAACTGGTTTTGGATGTCACTGTAATCCAACGATGACTTTGAAAGATCTGCAAGGCTCGATATCTGAGAACTGGGGGTCAGTGTTCATCAATCAACAATATCCTGCTCCTTCACAAAGCAGGCTCATATATTGACAGGTGAAAACAAGAAAAGCCATTACGGAAAAGACATTAAAAGCTCGTATGGAGTTTGTGAAAAAGCATCTTTAAGATACTGCAGGCATTGCGAGAAAGTTTTGTGGTCAGAGAAGACAAAAAATGAATTTTGGTCTACCATCAAAGCGTTACGTCTCGCTCAAGCTAACACTCCACATCACCCAGTCAACATCATCCTCTACTGTGAAAGCCATGTGGTGACAGCATCATGTTATGGAGCTGCTTTTCATCAAGCAGGACTGGTAAGCTGTCAGGATAGACAGGGACAATGGACGGTGCAAGGTACAGGCAGAATCCTTCGATGAAAACCTTGAGTCAGCCATGAATGTGAAACTGGGTATGAGATGCACGTTTCATCAGGACATGATCCGAAGCACAAAGCTTAAGCCCACCCTGGAGTGCTTGAAATAAAAGAAAATTAATGTTCTTGAGTGGCAGTCAATGTCCTGACTTGAACCCAATTCAACATTTATGGCGAGACTTGAAGATTGTAGTCCATTGGCAATCCCCATCAAACTTGGCTGTTGAATTAAGCAATTTTCACATGAAGAATGGGGAATATTTCAACCATCTCACTGTGCAAAGCTCATAGAGACCTACCCAAAGACTCATCGCAGTCATTGCTGTAAAAGGTGTTTCCACCACAAGTACTTGTGATCTAAGGGGTGAAGATTGGACGTGAAAGTGAAACCTGTAGGCGAGTTGACATACCGACAGACAGACAAACAGACAGATAGAATAACAGTCCAGACAATCAATATCTTTTGTGAATCTTCAGTTTTCGCAGGTGTTAAAAGCCACTTCAAAGATTAAGTTTCAGAACAGCCATGTACAGCTTTTTAATGCAGAAGATGGCCTGATAAACTACAACCCTACTTTGAATAAATCAGTAAATTGGTTAAAAACAAGCTCAAATGAGCTAAGATCCTCGTCCTCTTAGTGATGACATCCTAGTTATCAGTTATGTATCAGGTGTGCGGTAAATTATCTCCAATGCCCTATTCGATTCCATCTTAAGTATTCAAAAAGCTTGCGTTGTTTCGGAGATAATTGTTTATGCGATTTCCATTGCGAATTATGGTCATAACTTTTTCTTGGAAGAATTTCCTCAATCTGAAGATGGTTACTGTCTGCGTGTGAGCTTTCTGCATGAACATGTTCAAGTTTCAAGATGTTCTGATTGAAAACTCTTGGTTTGTGAAACAAAAAAATTCAGAAAGTAAGTGATGACATCATAAAACGAATATGACGTCATTGTGAATGTATCAGATTTGCGTCAAATCATCTGTGCAAATGCCCCGTTTGATTCCCGCAAACAGAATTCAAAAAGCTTCCCTAGTTTCGGAGATAATGGTATAGGCGATTTCATCAGCGGTGATATTATGACGTCATAACTTTTTTTCTAGGAAGAATTTTCTAAATCGGAGATGGTTACTGCTCTGCGCAGGGTCTTTTTACATATTACATGCCACTTTTCACGAAGATCCGATGCAAACTCTGGGTGCGAAACAAAAAATGTGAAAAAATAGGAATGACGTCATAAAAAACGGATATGACATCATAATGATGTATTATTTGTGCGTTAAATATCTCTGCTAATGCCCCGTTCCATTCCCGCAAACAGAATTCAAAAAGCTTTCCTCGTTTCAGAGATAATTTTTTGGGGCAATTTCCATTAGCGGAGACATTATGACGTCATAACTTTTTTTCTAGGATGAATTTTCACAATCGGAGATGGTTACTGTCTGTGCAGGGTATTTACATATATAGCCAAGTTTACAGGAAGTTTCGATGAAAACTGTTAGGCTGTGAAACAAAAAAGTCCACAAGAAGAACAAGAACAAAACGTGAGTTAAGACTTAGAGATCCTCTGACGAGGATCTAAAAAATTGCTGTAAAGCAAGCTGGCCACATTTACTGTAACGTTGATTTTCTGGAAGCAGTAACACACTGGATCATTTTGAAAGCATGAACTGACAGTAGTTAATTCAAAAACAACTATGAGTAAAGTTTCTTTCATTGTCTTTTCTCAATAACACTCAACGAAGTCTACGTTTATGACATTCACGATCAAATGTTCATCAATCTTGATTGTCATAGGTCAATGCTTTACCGACAGTTTAGTAATTCAACTGCCACAGGGTTAAACAAACACTGATAAGTGTCTGCACTGTGAAAGTGTAATTGTTAGTGTCTCGTGTCACCTCATTTTGATGTGGAGGTTGCACTCGTTCTCTATTTTTCAGGTTCCCAATATTCCCACCTTCTTGTGGGTAGGCCGGGAAAATCTTTTGGCCCAAGTCTTCCAGGAACGGCTGCCTAGGCCTGATATTCGACTGAAGGTGGTAGAAATATGTAATTATTCAGGGTGCTGGCGATATTCATGCCTACTTGTGGTGAAAGATTGTGGGATCTTTTAACATCCTCAATTACCGGTGTTGACAGATGGGACACCGAGTTTAACTTCCATCGAAGGATGGCACACACTGATGCATTTCCCGGTGCGTGAAACAGTACGGTGACAGTTTATAGCTGGGACGAGTTCAGAGGTGGGCGGGTATACCTCTCGGCTACCCCCGTCAGCCCCTGCAAGTTGATAATAAGGGTGGTAAAATTCAAGATGTGGTGATGCGAAGGTCGGGTCTTTATACTGCTCTTGTAAAAGTGAAGGCCCACTGCATGAGACTTAAAAAGTATCATGGGTTCACGCTGAAAAGCAGCTCACCTTTAACTCCAAAATGTGCTCAGAGAAACCAAAACATAGATCTTCAAACGAGTTCACACATTTAAGAAGCCACAATCTCCCAAATCTTTTTCAATAAGTTTCTTTCCTTTTGTGTATGAGCCTTTCAGGAAGGAAGAATCAAATTTAGTGCAAGATCTGGGAGCACTTGTGCAAAAACATTAGCTTGATAGAAGCTGAGCCTAGTAACCTCAATGCTCATCGTCAAACCCAAAAACCTCTACCAAGGCAGGCCACACCTGCGTCAAGATACCTTTGTCTGTGTTATCACATGCATGCATAACTGAAAATATTTCAGGTTTGTAAGAAAAAGCACTGTACTCTGCAATGGCTACACTTCTCTGATCGAAGTCAATGTGCGATAATGATGAAGTTTTTCTTTTTTTAAAAACAATAAAAATGAAGTTTTACTTTTTTTAAAGTTTACTTTTTTTTTTAATGAAGTTTTACTCATAAAATAAAATGGCAATGGCTTTGGATTTAGTATTCAAATCTGAACAAACGACTTACGATGCTGGGATCCCAGGTTCAAATCTCACATGTCAAAGCCCACAATTCCACGTCCAGAAAACCCTCCTTGTACTTTTGCGTGATCTCCAGCCTCTCTCGAAGGATCAGGAACTCGTCCAAGACATGGAATGTTCTTTCAACCAAGACTAATTTCACACTCACTCTGTCTCTCCGAAAGTAACTGTCTGGGCAAATTCTTCCATCTACACTCGACAGCTAAGTCCAGTCAAACCTTTGGGTTTCAGCATGAGCTATTGATCCCTCTTGGGAAAATCCCCTATTGATGCTGGCTTCCAAAGCCAGCCACCGACCGGGCATCCTACATCATGCCAATCTTTCCTTGGCAAATCTGAGCTCCAAACTCACTCACAAGTCCTTCATCCCGAGCTCGATCGAGTTACTGCTCTCCCCTTAGGCTGAAGTCCCTGCTTCACACCTTTCACACATTGACATTGTGGAGACCAAGGCCCTAAATATCAATGGAATATCCGTAATGAAGCATCCTTGGGCATGTTACTCCCACATCACAGACAGATCGGTGCCCCCTATCTTATACCACATACTTTCTGATCTTTCACCCTCTATCTTTCCATGTTCTGTCTCTCCCCTTGTGGTGCATACAGTATTGTTACGGCTGTGAAATTCGCAGACCACCATAAAGGACCTTAGATCAGTTATGACGAAAGTAATTGTGTAGTTAGATTTCCCCACCGTTGTTTTAAAGGGAATTCCGTGTTCACAGGGCTGTGAATCCTTTGAGTTTAGCCGTTTTTCTTTTCTCTATCATTGTTTTGGACACATTCCTCAACAAACCAAATCGCCACCACCAACATCATTCCAAACAACTACAACTCAAACACCACCCCCTTCGCCCTTTAACCTCCACAACTCCACCCCGCAAACATCGCTTCACCGACATTCTCAAATGACGCCCGCCAGCAACCAAATCGCCACCACCAACACCCTTCCCAAACCACCGCAGCAAACTCCCACCACCTCCGCCTTTCTACCACACATCGTACCATGGGTTGTGGATGGGTTCCTTTCGCCTCAAAAAGCGGATCAGGAATGATTCACGCCCACTTTTCATCCATCCAATGGCTGAGCATCAGGTGGTGTAGCCCGCCTCCGAACCCGCTGTGATCCAGAAATTTGCATATACGCTCCTCCCTCGGCCTATATAAGCGCGAGCACAACGCAGCTGCGGCAAGTCAGGTGTGTTGTCGGCGCAAGTCAAGCCAGTGTCGGCGGGGCAGTCAAGTCTGGAGTCGGTGGAGTGGCAGCAGCAGTGCGTCGGCAGTCAAGTGGCAGTCAAGTCTGAGACGGTGGAGTGGAAGTCAAGCAGTGTCGGGGGCAGTCAAGTCGAGTGTCAGTGCCGGCAGTCAAGTGGAGTCAAGTCTGGAGTCGGTGGAGTGGAAGTCACAGCAGTGTCGGCGGGGCAGTCAAGTCGAGTGTCAGTGTCGGCAGTCAAGTCGAGTGCAGTGTGGCAGTCACGGGGCAGTCAGTTTGGAGTCGGTGGAGTGGCAGTCTGGAGAGGCGGGAGACGGGCCAATCAAGTCTGCAGAGTGTCGGTGTAGCAGTGTCGGCAGTGTCGGTGGACAGTGTCGGCAGTCAAGTGGCAGTCAAGTCTGGAGTCGGTGGAGTGGAAGTCAAGCAGTGTCGGCGGGGCAGTCAAGTCGAGTGCAGTGTCGGCAGACGGCGGCAGTGTCGGTGCGGCAGTGTCGGTGGGGCAGAGTCGGGAGACGGAGCTCGAGGCCGACGGGAAGCAGACGGGGGCCGAACGCCGGAGAGCGCTCACCGACCACGCCAGGGGCACGAAGCCAGGCGCAGCTATGCTGACATCGTGGCTTGCCCGCCATCGCGCCACGAGCGGCGCGGGTAAGACCCTTCGGTCTCGTGGACCTGGCCACTCATCCAGGTTCCACGCACATTTGGTCCACGAACCCTGTCTGCCACCCTTGCCTTTGAGGTGGCTTTTTCCTTTGCTTTTGTGTAAATGCATGTGGTGGCGCCGTCTTATAAGTAGAATTGTCTAAGTGTGGCGTGTGGAATAAAGACTTTATTCGGTTGTAACTCTGCTTTCATTGCTTTCACTGTATACGTGCCTGAATTACTGTATGGCTGTAAATACGTGCCTTGTCTGAGTGTGCAATAAATGTGCTTGTCGAACTGTTCCCCGTTTGTTGCGTCCTTCCCTTGTTTGAAAGTTCCATCTTGCTCACGAAGGAATTGGTAGGAGGGGTGTAAGCACCCGGTAAATAATCACGTCCGTCGGACCGGCGATAACTCCGCTCGGTTATCACTGAAGCACGGAACGAGTTTGGCCAGTGGCTAGGCCGGCCAGCGGCGAGGTACGATCGCCCGGTTAACTACCCGCGCAGGTACTTAGGTAGGTCGAGTTTTGGCGAACAACCCTATCTGCGCGGGTGGCGATTGGCACGATTGTGGTGGGGTCGAAAGACCCACCCGTGACTAGCTCCTGGCGGTAGTTCCAAGGAGAGTCACGACTGAATTGTCCGTTCCGGTGGGCGACGCGGTCGCGATTTGAGTTACGTGGCCGATCGCACGCCGGGCGGACCGAAATTCGTAACAGTATGTATTGTATGTTTACATGTACAGTCAGACCTCTGTATAAGGCACCCTGGTTGTAATGAACAGCTTATAACGATCAGGACATTCAGAACGTGTTTTGCTCAATGCATATTTACCCCGTTATAAAGATTCATATAAATGGAAAACCTGCATATAACTATCTCTTTGTCCCAACAAGTCGGACATAAACACAAGGCCCTGCGTTAGGATCGTTGAAATGCAGATGACATTGCTAAAAGTAATGACCAAAAACATCAAAAGAAAAGAATTTTATTATTCCCTGTGTCACGAAACAATCACGAAACGGAATTTATTTTCTGAAACGGAATTTAGGCTTTTTGGAAATGGAAAATCACTGTCTCTACAAGCCTGGTAAGCCTGGTGTTGGCTCAGTGGTTAGGGTGGTGGCTTGGGATCCTAGGGTCCTGAGTTCAAGCCCCGTTGGCTGCTGAATTAACACCAGGGGTTGACTCAGCCTGTCATCCTTCCGGGGTCGGCAAAATGAGCACCAGTGTGTTACTGGTAATAGGTGCACTGCATCAGCGGCATAGCCGTGCCCCTAACCAATGATGCAACCAGCAGCCAAAAAGGCAGCACACGATCGGTTACAAGCCTGGTGTTGGCTTAACGGTTAAGGTGCCTGTCTTAAGATATGAGGGTCTTGAGTTTGAGTCCCTATCTTTCCATTGAAATAACACCAGGTGGGTTGACTTAGCCTGTCATCCTCCTGAGGTCGGAAAAATTAGTATCGGCTTCCTGGAAACAGGGGGCAATGCATCAGTGGCACAGTCGTGCTCCCACAAAAAATGATGCAACCAGCAGCCACAGGCTGCATACGAAACGACTGACTCGACAATTCACATTGTTTTAACAGTCTGTCGCACAGCATATTGTCATGTCTTCTTCATTACATCATTTGAAGGCGTGAAAAAACAAGAAGACGTGTGGAGCGTGACGAAGCGTTCGCACCCCATCTCCAATGGACATGAGTCCTGCACCTGCGCAGACCTTTGCAGATAATTATTTGCAGATTATGTAGATTTACCGTGTGAGACATAATCTGCGGCTGATGCTCTCCATGACAGCCAGATGGTGCCAATGGCATTTAAACGACAAGTGTGGTCATCATTGCTTAGATATTTTATTTATACTGTAGGTCGTCCTGACAATTTTCCTGGAGGTTTGGATGAATTTGAAGCAACTTTTACTTCTTTGGCATGATTTATTGGTTCACGAAAAAATATTTTCACGAAAAATATAATTGGTTCACGAAAAATATAAGTGACCACTATTATTCGTTATTGTTGTGTGTCTGTCTGTCTGTCTGTCTGTCTGTCTGTCCCGAGCATAGCTCCGTGGGTTTTGATCCGATCCTGATGAAAATTTTGGTGGGAGGTTTATATCAGATCTAGTTGTTTTTCCTGAAAATGGGCGTGGTCCGCGCATTATGGGCGGAGCACGCCCAAAAAACATGTGTTTTTAGGGTAGCCGATTTCAATTGCATCTTCCTCCTAGGGGTTTTGTCGAAATCTGACAGGGTTTTCGGTATTTGGTTAGCCCAATGACACCTGCATACCCCACGGAGCTCGATTTTTCATTTTAGTCCAAGGTCCAGTCACAAGGTCATGAACTTAGAAAATTCGAATTTTGACATTAAAAATCAGACGACCGCCCAAACGTTTGAGGAGCGAGGATGACAATATTTTTTATGCATAATCTTGAGGTCATTCCCCACCTAAAGTCTTCAAAACCATTTTCTCTATTCTCGAACACCTTGCCGTGGACGCCCTTCAAGTTTGTTTTTACGCTGATTTCATCAAAGTTTGTGATAAATCCGAGGAAGTGCGAAATGCCATATAGCCTATATGAACGTGAATTGGTTCCTGGAATGTTCCAGAGGAATTTTTGCACCAAACAGGTCATACATCCTTGACCTTTGACCTTTAAAGTTCACAAGGTCAAATTTTCAATGTTGTTGGAATCGAAACCGGTGGTTTCGACCTCTTCAACGACTAAACTCCATTACAGCTATTAGGCAGTATCCTGTTTCCTTTATTTTAATGTCACAACATTGTTTTTGGGACCTTTAAAAGGTTATGCAAAGGGTCAAATTTTAAAGTTGCTTGAAGACACCCGGTTTTCGACATTTTGCAGCTAATAACCTGTCACTCGTACCACATCATGTTGATCATTTTTATAACTTGGTCACATTATCAACATTGGCTCATCCTTGACTTCTGAAACAATCTACATCGTCAAATACCGCTCGTGAACCATCGTCGTCTTCAGACTTGTATAATATACAGTGCCTTCAGTAAGTATTCACACCCTTTGACTCTTTCACGTTTTGTTGTGTCACAGCCTGAATGTAAAATGGATCAAATTGAAATTTTTTGTCACCGATCTACATTAAATACCCAATAATGTCAAAGTGGAAAATTTTTTAAGTAAATTTTTACAACTTCATTTAAAAATGAAAATTTGAAATGTCTGGAGTCAATAAGTAAGTATTCAATCCCTTTTGCTATGACACTCTAAATCGAGCTCAGGTGCATCCAATTTCCTTCGATCATCCTCCAGCTGTCTCAACAACTTGATTGGGAGTCCACCTTTGGCCAATTCAATTGGTTGGACATGATTTAGAAAGAAACACACCTTTCTATATGAGGTCCCACAGGTGACAGTGCATATCAGAGCAGAAACTCCACCATGAAGTCCAAAGAACTGTCTGTAGAACTCTGAGATAGAATTGTGAGGAGGTATAGATCTGGGGAAGGGTATAAAACAATTTCTAGAGTGTTGAAAGTTCCCAAGAGCACAGTGAGCTCCATCATTAGGAAATAATATGGAATATGGATAATATGGAACTACCTAGACTCTTCCTAGAGCTGGCCGTCCAACCACACTTAGCAACTGGGCAAGAATGACCTTGATCAGGGAGGTGATCAAGAACCCAATGACTACTCCGACAGAACTACAGAGTTCCTTGGATGAGATGGGCGAACCTGCCGGAAGGACAACAGTCTCTGATGGATTCCACTCCTGAGAAAAAGGCACGTGACAGCACGCCTAGAGTTTGCACAAAGACACGTGAAAGACTCTGAGAGAATGAGGTAAAAGATTCTGTGGTGGCGGATTCCGTTAAAGGTACATTGCAATAGTCGGTAATTAATAGACGTACGTGGAGTCTGCAACCAACATTCCAACATTACATAATAAATGGACATATCATCACACGGCTTCACCATGAAAGTGCATTCTAATAGTACGTAATTAATAGACGTACGTGTAGTCTCCAACGGGTGTTCAAAAAGTACGTAATTAATAGGCCTATAGTCACACACACCAAGGCATGTTGAAAAGTAATGCAACATATTATTTTTCTGCAAAACAGGTAAAGATATTTGAATGAAACAAAGCACAATCTGCACATTAGTTCTTCGCACCTCAGGTTGCAAAGTTTCGTGATTCTAATATTAGATGTGTCAGTGCTGCATTAGTCAAGATGGCAGATGGCAGTACGGATGTTGTCAGTGCTAGTGCTGGCATTAGTCAAGATGGCAGATAGAGGCAGTAGTCGGATGTTGTCAGTGCTGTGAAGCGTGAAGCGCTGGAGATGAGAGTAGGGATGATTGACTGGAGATGACTGTAGATGAGAATTAGGATGACTGAATGGAGATGAATTGACTGGAGATGAGAGTTGGGATGACTGACTGGAGATGACTGGAGATGAGAGTTTGGATGACTGGCTGGAGATGACTGCAGATGAGAGTTGGGATGACTGACTGGAGATGAGATGACTGGAGATAAAGTTGGGATGACTGAATGCAGATGAGATGACTGCAGATGAGAGTTGGGATGACTGGAGATGACTGCAGATGAGAGTTGGGATGACTGACTGGAGATGAGAGTAGGGATGATTGACTGGAGATGAGAGTAGGGATGATTGACTGGAGATGACTGTAGATGAGAATTACGATGACTGAATGGAGATGAATTCACTGGAGATGAGAGTAGGGATGATTGACTGGAGATGACTGTAGATGAGAATTAGGATGACTGAATGGAGATGAATTGACTGGAGATGAGAGTAGGGATGATTGACTGGAGATGACTGAAGATGAGAATTAGGATGACTGAATGGAGATGAATTGACTGGAGATGAGAGTTGGGATGACTGACTGGAGATGACTGCAGATGAGAGTTGGGATGACTGACTGGAGATGAGATGACTGGAGATAACAGTTGGGATGACTGAATGCAGATGAGATGACTGCAGATGAGAGTTGGGATGACTGGAGATGATTGCAGATGAGAGTAGGGATGACTGAGTGGAGATGACTGAAGATGAGAGTTGGGATGACTGACTGGAGATGAGATGACTGGAGATGACTGCAGATGAGAGTTGGGATGACTGACTGGAGATGACTGCAGATGAAGTTGGGATGACTGACTGCAGATGAGATGACTGGAGATAACAGTTGGGATGACTGAATGCAGATGAGATGACTGGAGATGACTGCAGATGAGAGTTGGGATGACTGACTGCAGATGAGATGACTGGAGATGATTGCAGATGAGAGTAGGGATGACTGACTGGAGATGACTGCAGATGAGAGTTGGGATGACTGACTGGAGATAACAGTTGGGATCACTGACTGCAGATGAGAGTTGGGATGACTGACTGGAGATGAGAGTTGGGATGACTGACTGCAGATGAGATGACTGCAGATGAGAGTAGGGATGACTGACTGGAGATGACTGCAGATGAGAGTAGGGATGACTGACTGGAGATAACAGTTGGGATCACTGACTGCAGATGAGATGACTGCAGATGAGAGTTGGGATGACTGACTGGAGATGACTGCAGATGAGAGTTGGGATGACTGACTGGAGATAACAGTTGGGATGACTGACTGGAGATTAACTGACTGAAGATGAGAGTTGGGATGACTGACTGCAGATGAGATGACTGGAGATGACTGCAGATGAGAGTTAGGATGCCTGACTGGAGATGGATTGACTGGAGATGAGAGTTGGGATGACTGACGAAGGATGACTGGGGATGAGAGTTGGGATGACTGAATGGAGACAAAATGACTATAGATGAGAGTTGAGATGAGATGACTGCAGATGAGAGTTGGATACACCATTACGACCCTGAGAGTACAAGACGGTCAATGGAGAACCACCACAAATGATCACCAGCCTTGACTTGGCTCCGTAAAGTTTGGGGGAAAAAAATGAAAATCTAAGAAACAACTTCGTGGAGAATGTTTTTCGTCCGACGATCATGTCAAAGCGACTGTGAAGTGCTGGTAAAGTCAGCAGGATGTCTGTGACGGCATCACAAAACAACTTGAATGTTGGGAGAAATGTGTGGACAGCATTAGTGATATGTAGAGAAATAAATATGCACCATGGTAAAATAAAGATTGATGTTCGTCTCTATCTTTGTTTCACTCAAGATTCTTACCTGTTTTGGAGAAAAGAATAGGAGGAATTACTTTTCAACACGCCCTCGTATATGTGACCATGTTTGCTTGGATTAAAAGGACAACCATGCAATGCAGGTTTTACTAATACAGCTAAGATATCCAAAGTTTTGTGTGTATAAATAACCATGAGTACCCGTATCTACTACAGATAACAGCAAACAACAGGTTGTACACATAGCAATGGTATTTCAGAACAATTGCATGCTGAAGGATTAAGTACTCATTGATATATTCCATAGTGGGAATGTAGCCGATAGGCCTTGCTCAGCCAGAGCAGCCAGTTTAACTTAATGGCTGTTGGAAACAATCCTGCCAGCACAAACACTGCAACATGCACGAGCCAGACTGAATATGGCACGCATTGCCCACGGGCGACCATGCGACAAGGCAAGTTAGTGCAAGTCATCGATGTCACAAAACATGTAGCAATTACAGCCTCCCAAAAGGAGGTTCCTTGATGTCAACCACAGATAGGCGCCTTACCGATATTGTCCGGTATTTGCTGTCTGACTTGTCAGACAAAATTTGAATGGTGCACTGCTATAACTCATTGATAATTGCTGAAGGGTGATGAATTAGGAACAGACAAGGAAAAAACAGCTACCTGACGAAGCAGCTACACAAGTGCGCAGTGAGTCAAAGGTTAGAGATTACCTTCTTCGACAATTTCATGTGGAAAAGGATGACTTGATTTTGGTGGTGGTGCCG
>CM068962.1:108320938-108339708 GCA_035128595.1 Eptatretus atami | reverse complement strand
GAGAGAGATCCACCGTTGTTTAAAGGGAATTTCCGTGTTCACAGGCTGTGATCCTTTGAGTTAGCCGTTTTTTCTTTCTCTATCATTGTTTTGGACAATCATCCCTCAACAACCAAATCGCACCACCAACATCATTCCCAAACAACTACAACTCAAACACCACCACCTTCGCCTCTTTACCTCCACAACTCCACCGCAAACATCGCTTCACCGACATTCTCAAATGACGCCCGCCAGCAACCAAATCGCCACCACCAACACCCTTCCCAAACCACCGCAGCAAACTCCCACCACCTCGCTTTCTACCACACATCGTACCATGGGTTGTGGATGGGTTCCTTTCGCCTCAAAAAGCGGATCAGGAATGATTCACGCCCACTTTTCATCCATCAATGGCTGAGCATCAGGTGGTGTAGCCCGCCTCCGAACCCGCTGTGATCCAGAAATTTGCATATACGCTCCCCCTCGGCCTATATAAGCGCGAGCACAACGCAGCTCGCGGCAGTCAGGTGTGTTGGTCGCGGCAAGTCAAGCAGTGTCGGCGGGGCAGTCAAGTCTGGAGTCGGTGGAGTGGCAGCAGCAGTGCGTCGGCAGTCAAGTGGCAGTCAAGTCTGGAGTCGGTGGAGTGGAAGTCAAGCAGTGTCGGGGGGGCAGTCAAGTCGAGTGTCAGTGCCGGCAGTCAAGTGGCAGTCAAGTCTGGAGTCGGTGGAGTGGAAGTCAAGCAGTGTCGGCGGGGCAGTCAAGTCGAGTGTCAGTGTCGGCAGTCAAGTCGAGTGCAGTGTGGCAGTCACGGGGCAGTCAAGTTTGGAGTCGGTGGAGTGGCAGTCTGGAGAGGCGGGAGACGGGGCAATCAAGTCTGCAGAGTGTCGGTGTAGCAGTGTCGGCAGTGTCGGTGGAGCAGTGTCGCAGTCAAGTGGCAGTCAAGTCTGGAGTCGGTGGAGTGGAAGTCAAGCAGTGTCGGCGGGGCAGTCAAGTCGAGTGCAGTGTCGGCAGACGGCGGCAGTGTCGGTGCGGCAGTGTCGGTGGGGCAGAGTCGGGAGACGGAGCTCGAGGCCGACGGGAAAGGCAGACGGGGCCGAACGCCGGAGAGCGCTCACCGACCACGCCAGGGGCACGAAGCCAGGCGCAGCTATGCTGACATCGTGGCTTGCCGCCATCGCGCCACGAGGGCGGCGGGTAAGACCTTCGGTCTCGTGGACCTGGCCACTCATCCAGGTTCCACGCACATTTGGTCCACGAACCTGTCGCCACCCTTGCCTTTGAGGGTGGCTTTTTCCTTTGCTTTTGTGTAAATGCATGTGGTGGCGCCGTCTTATAAGTAGAATTGTCTAAGTGTGCGTGTGGAATAAAGACTTTATTCGGTTGTAACTCTGCTTTCATTGCTTTCACTGTATACGTGCCTGAATTACTGTATGGCTGTAAATACGTGCCTTGTCTGAGTGTGCAATAAATGTGCTTGTCGAACTGTTCCCGTTTCGTTGCGTCCTTTCCCTGTTTGAAAGTTCCATCTTGCATCACGGAAGGAATTGGTAGAGGGGTGTAAGCACCCGGTAAATAATCACGTCCGTCGGGACCGGCGATAACTCCGCTCGGTTATCACTGAAGCACGGAACGAGTTTGGCCAGTGGCTAGGCCGGCAGCGGCGAGGTACGATCGCCCGGTTAACTACGCGCAGGTACTTAGGTAGGTCGAGTTTGGCGAACAACCCTATCCTGCGCGGGTGGCCGATTGGCACGATTGTGGTGGGGTCGAAAGACCACCCGTGACTAGCTCCTGGCGGTAGTTCCAAGGAGAGTCACGACTGAATTGTCCGTTCCGGTGGGCGACGCGGTCGCGATTTGAGTTACGTGGCCGATCGCACGCCGGGCGGACCGAAATTCGTAACAGTATGTATTGTATGTTTACATGTACAGTCAGACCTCTGTATAAGGCACCCTGGTTGTAATGAACAGCTTATAACGATCAGGACATTCAGAACGTGTTTTGCTCAATGCATATTTACCCCGTTATAAAGATTCATATAAATGGAAAACCTGCATATAACTATCTCTTTGTCCCAACAAGTCGGACATAAACACAAGGCCCTGCGTTAGGATCGTTGAAATGCAGATGACATTGCTAAAGTAATGACCAAAAACATCAAAAGAAAAGAATTTTATTATTCCTGTGTCACGAAACAATCACGAAACGGAATTTATTTTCTGAAACGGAATTTAGGCTTTTTGGAAATGGAAAAATCACTGTCTCTACAAGCCTGGTAAGCCTGGTGTTGGCTCAGTGGTTAGGGTGGTGCTTGGGATCCTAGGGTCCTGAGTTCAAGCCCCGTTGGCTGCTGAATTAACCAGGGGTTGACTCAGCCTGTCATCCTTCCGGGTCGGCAAATGAGCACCAGTGTGTTACTGGTAATAGGTGCACTGCATCAGCGGCATAGCCGTGCCCCTAACCAATGATGCAACCAGCAGCCAAAAAGGCAGCACACGATCGGTTACAAGCCTGGTGTTGGCTTAACGGTTAAGGTGCCTGTCTTAAGATATGAGGGTCTTGAGTTTGAGTCCCTATCTTTCCATTGAAATAACACCAGGTGGGTTGACTTAGCCTGTCATCCTCCTGAGGTCGGAAAAATTAGTATCGGCTTCCTGGAAACAGGGGCAATGCATCAGTGGCACAGTCGTGCTCCCACAAAAAATGATGCAACCAGCAGCCACAGGCTGCATACGAACGCATGACTCGACAATTCACATTGTTTTAACAGTCTGTCGCACAGCATATTGTCATGTCTTCTTCATTACATCATTTGAAGGCGTGAAAAAACAAGAAGACGTGTGGAGCGTGACGAAGCGTTCGACACCCATCTCCAATGGACATGAGTCCTGCACCTGCGCAGACCTTTGCAGATAATTATTTGCAGATTATGTAGTTTTACCGTGTGAGACATAATCTGCGGCTGATGCTCTCCATGACAGCCAGATGGTGCCAATGGCATTTAAACGACAAGTGTGGTCATCATTGCTTAGATATTTTATTTATACTGTAGGTCGTCCTGACAATTTTCCTGGGAGTTTGGATGAATTTGAAGCAACTTTTACTTCTTTGGCATGATTTATTGGTTCACGAAAAAATATTTTCACGAAAAATATAATTGGTTCACGAAAAATATAAGTGACCACTATATTCGTTATTGTTGTGTGTCTGTCTGTCTGTCTGTCTGTCTGTCTGTCCGAGCATAGCTCCGTGGGTTTTGATCCGATCCTGATGAAATTTTGGTGGGAGGTTTATATCATGATCTAGTTGTGTTTTCCTGAAAATGGGCGTGGTCCGCGCATTATGGGCGGAGCCACGCCCAAAAAACATGTGTTTTTAGGGGGTAGCCGATTTCAATTTGCATCTTCTCCTAGGGGTTTTGTCGAATCTGACAGGGGTTTCGGTATTTGGTTAGCCAATGACACCTGCATAGCCCCACGGAGCTCGATTTTTCATTTTAGTCCCAAGGTCAAGGTCACAAGGTCATGAACTTAGAAAATTTCGAATTTTGACATAAAAATCAGACGACCGCCCAAACTTTGAGAGCGAGGATGACAATATTTTTTATGCATAATCTTGAGGTCATTCCCCCCTAAAGTCTTCAAACCATTTTTCTCTATCTCGAACACCTTGCCCGTGGCGCCCCTTCAAGTTTGTTTTTACGCTGATTTCATCAAAGTTTGAATCCGAGGAGTGCGAAATGCCATATAGCCTATATGACGTGATATTGTTCCTGGAATGTTCCAGAGGAAGTTTTGCACCAAAGGTCATAATCCTTGACCTTTGACCTTTAAAGTTCACAAAGGTCAATTTTCAATGTTGTGGGAATCGAACCGGGTTTTCGACCTTCTTCAACGAACTAACTCCATTAAGCTATAGCACGTATCCTGTTTCCTTATTTTAATGTCCACAACATTGTTTTGGGACCTTTAAAGGTTATGCAAAGGTCAAATTTTTAAAGTTGTTGAACGAAACGCGGTTTTCGACATTTTGCAGCTAATAACCTGTCACTCGTACCACATCATGTTGATCATTTTTATAACTTGGTCAAACATTATCACATTGGCTCATCCTTGACTTCTGAAACAATCTACATCGTCAAATACCGCTCGTGAACCATCGTCGTCTTCAGACTTGTATAATATACAGTGCCTTCAGTAAGTATTCACACCCTTTGACTCTTTCACGTTTTGTTGTGTCACAGCCTGAATGTAAAATGGATCAAATTGAAATTTTTTGTCACCGATCTACATTAAATACCCAATAATGTCAAAGTGGAAAATTTTTATAAATTTTTACAACTTCATTTAAAAATGAAAATTTGAAATGTCTGGAGTCAATAAGTAAGTATTCAATCCTTTTGCTATGACACTTAAATCGAGCTCAGGTGCATCCAATTTCCTTCGATCATCCTCCAGCTGTCTCAACAACTTGATTGGGAGTCCACCTTTGGCCAATTCAATTGGTTGGACATGATTTAGAAAGAACACACATCTTCTATATGAGGTCCCACAGGTGACAGTGCATATCAGAGCAGAAACTCCACCATGAAGTCCAAAGAACTGTCTGTGAACTCTGAGATAGAATTGTGAGGAGGTATAGATCTGGGGAAGGGTATAAAACAATTTCTAGAGTGTTGAAAGTTCCCAAGAGCACAGTGAGCTCCATCATTAGGAAATAATATGGAATATGGATAATATGGAACTACCTAGACTCTTCCTAGAGCTGGCCGTCCAACCACACTTAGCAACTGGGCAAGAATGACCTTGATCAGGGAGGTGATCAAGAACCCAATGACTACTCCGACAGAACTACAGAGTTCCTTGGATGAGATGGGCGAACCTGCCGGAAGGACAACAGTCTCTGATGGATTCCACTCCTGAGAAAAAGGCACGTGACAGCACGCCTAGAGTTTGCACAAAGACACGTGAAAGACTCTGAGAGAATGAGGTAAAGATTCTGTGGTGGCGGATTCCGTTAAAGGTACATTGCAATAGTCGGTAATTAATAGACGTACGTGGAGTCTGCAACCAACATTCAAACATTACATAATAAATGGACATATCATCACACGGCTTCACCATGAAAGTGCATTCTAATAGTACGTAATTAATAGACGTACGTGTAGTCTCCAACGGGTGTTCAAAAAGTACGTAATTAATAGGCCTATAGTCACACACACCAAGGCATGTTGAAAAGTAATGCAACATATTATTTTTCTGCAAAACAGGTAAAGATATTTGAATGAAACAAAGCACAATCTGCACATTAGTTCTTCGCACCTCAGGTTGCAAAGTTTCGTGATTCTAATATTAGATGTGTCAGTGCTGCATTAGTCAAGATGGCAGATGGCAGTACGGATGTTGTCAGTGCTGTATTAGTCAAGATGGCAGATGGCAGTACGGATGTTGTCAGTGCTGTGAAGCGTGAAGCGCTGGAGATGAGAGTAGGGATGATTGACTGGAGATGACTGTAGATGAGAATTAGGATGACTGAATGGAGATGAATTGACTGGAGATGAGAGTTGGGATGACTGACTGGAGATGACTGGAGATGAGAGTTTGGATGACTGGCTGGAGATGACTGCAGATGAGAGTTGGGATGACTGACTGGAGATGAGATGACTGGAGATAACAGTTGGGATGACTGAATGCAGATGAGATGACTGCAGATGAGAGTTGGGATGACTGGAGATGACTGCAGATGAGAGTTGGGATGACTGACTGGAGATGAGAGTAGGGATGATTGACTGGAGATGAGAGTAGGGATGATTGACTGGAGATGACTGTAGATGAGAATTACGATGACTGAATGGAGATGAATTCACTGGAGATGAGAGTAGGGATGATTGACTGGAGATGACTGTAGATGAGAATTAGGATGACTGAATGGAGATGAATTGACTGGAGATGAGAGTAGGGATGATTGACTGGAGATGACTGAAGATGAGAATTAGGATGACTGAATGGAGATGAATTGACTGGAGATGAGAGTTGGGATGACTGACTGGAGATGACTGCAGATGAGAGTTGGGATGACTGACTGGAGATGAGATGACTGGAGATAACAGTTGGGATGACTGAATGCAGATGAGATGACTGCAGATGAGAGTTGGGATGACTGGAGATGATTGCAGATGAGAGTAGGGATGACTGAGTGGAGATGACTGAGATGAGAGTTGGGATGACTGACTGGGAATGAGATGACTGGAGATGACTGCAGATGAGAGTTGGGATGACTGACTGGAGATGACTGCAGATGAGAGTTGGGATGACTGACTGCAGATGAGATGACTGGAGATAACAGTTGGGATGACTGAATGCAGATGAGATGACTGGAGATGACTGCAGATGAGAGTTGGATGACTGACTGCAGATGAGATGACTGGAGATGATTGCAGATGAGAGTAGGGATGACTGACTGGAGATGACTGCAGATGAGAGTTGGGATGACTGACTGGAGATAACAGTTGGGATCACTGACTGCAGATGAGAGTTGGGATGACTGACTGGAGATGAGAGTTGGGATGACTGACTGCAGATGAGATGACTGCAGATGAGAGTAAGGGAGGACTGACTGGAGATGACTGCAGATGAGAGTAGGGATGACTGACTGGAGATAACAGTTGGATCACTGACTGGCAGATGAGCATGACTGCAGATGAGAGTTGGGATGACTGACTGGAGATGACTGCAGATGAGAGTTGGGATGACTGACTGGAGATAACAGTTGGGATGACTGACTGGAGATTAACTGACTGAAGATGAGAGTTGGGATGACTGACTGCAGATGAGATGACTGGAGATGACTGCAGATGAGAGTTAGGATGCCTGACTGGAGATGGATTGACTGGAGATGAGAGTTGGGATGACTGACGAAGGATGACTGGGGATGAGAGTTGGGATGACTGAATGGAGACAAAATGACTATAGATGAGAGTTGAGATGAGATGACTGCAGATGAGAGTTGGATACACCATTACGACCCTGAGAGTACAAGACGGTCAATGGAGAACCACCACAAATGATCACCAGCCTTGACTTGGCTCCGTAAAGTTTGGGGGAAAAAAATGAAAATCTAAGAAACAACTTCGTGGAGAATGTTTTTCGTCCGACGATCATGTCAAAGCGACTGTGAAGTGCTGGTAAAGTCAGCAGGATGTCTGTGACGGCATCACAAAACAACTTGAATGTTGGGAGAAATGTGTGGACAGCATTAGTGATTATGTAGAGAAATAAATATGCACCATGGTAAAATAAAGATTGATGTTCGTCTCTATCTTTGTTTCACTCAAAGATTCTTACCTGTTTTGGAGAAAAAGAATAGGAGGAATTACTTTTCAACACGCCCTCGTATATGTGACCATGTTTGCTTGGATTAAAAGGACAACCATGCAATGCAGGTTTTACTAATACAGCTAAGATATCCAAAGGTTTTGTGTGTATAAATAACCATGAGTACCCGTATCTACTACAGATAACAGCAAACAACAGGTTGTACACATAGCAATGGTATTTCAGAACAATTGCATGCATGAAGGATTAAGTACTCATTGATATATTCCATAGTGGGAAATGTAGCCGATAGGCCTTGCTCAGCCAGAGCAGCCAGTTTAACTTAATGGCTGTTGGAAACAATCCTGCCAGCACAAACACTGCAACATGCACGAGCCAGACTGAATATGGCACGCATTGCCCACGGGCGACCATGCGACAAGGCAAGTTAGTGCAAGTCATCGATGTCACAAAACATGTAGCAATTACAGCCTCCCAAAAGGAGGTTCCTTGATGTCAACCACAGATAGGCGCCTTACCGATATTGTCCGGTATTTGCTGTCTGACTTGTCAGACCAAAATTTGAATGGTGCACTGCTATAACTCATTGATAATTGCTGAAGGGTGATGAATTAGGAACAGACAAGGAAAAAACAGCTACCTGACGAAGCAGCTACACAAGTGCGCAGTGAGTCAAAGGTTAGAGATTAACCTTCTTCGACAATTTCATGTGGAAAAGGATGACTTGATTTTGGTGGTCGTTGCCTGGAATGGAAATTAACTCCAATGTGCATTGATCATTCGGCTTACCAGAAAAGTCAGTTTATTTGAAGACATATTATTTCCATCTGGAAAAAAGTGTGGACCTTGTCATCTTTACCTCCACCACCAAAGGTGGACAGAGGTTACATTTTCACCCCTGTCTGTCTGTTTGTTACTTATGAAATCTAAAGATTTCGTAAGTATATTGATGACTTCCATCATCTGTTTGTGTGTTTGTTTGTGTGTGTGTTTGTTTGTTTGTAGGCACAATAACTCGAGAACGGAAGAAGCTACCAATGTCAAATTACACCACGTGATTCAGGAGGGTGATGGCTAGTGCTGATTTTGGTCAAAATCGGTCAAAGGTCAAGGTCACAGTGAGGTCAAACATTCGATTTTTGATGGTTTGGTACAGATAACTCGAGAACGGAAGAAGCTACCAATGTCAAATTACACCACGTGATTCAGGAGGGTGATGGCTAGCGCTGATTAGATTTTGGTCAAAATCGGTCAAAGGTCGAGGTCACAGTGAGGTCAAACATTCGATTTTTGATGGTTTGGTACAGAATCATCGTATAAACTTCTGGTTTGCGTCGCTACCTTCTCTAGAGACAGCTTTTATTAGACAAGGTCAGAGGTCAAGTTGACGATTTCGTAAGTACCAGTCTATGACTGTTTGTTTGTTTGTTTGTCTGTGAGCAGGATATCTAAAAAAAGTTGTGGACGGATTCGGATGAAACTTGGTGGATGAGTTGGGTAGATGACATTAAGAACAAGTCGATTAGATGTTGGTTAAGGTCATGATGCAGATCCGGCCTATCAGAGGGATACAAAACATAAACTGTTCAGCCAAGTGGAGGTGTGCACTCTACCGAGTGCCGGTCTAGTTAAAGCTGTATTCCTACTTTTCCACAACACAATTTATTAAACAAACTAGAAGGGCACTCGGTAGAGCACGTACCTCCGCCCTGCCTGATACATGAGAACATATTGGGTGTAATAACATTTTTGAATGAAATATTGTGCTACATATCGTTTTTGATCCTATCTCTCAATGGTGAAGAATAACTTAAAAAAATTTGAGCAGTCGGATACGGATCTTCATCAAAATCGAATCAATTCTTCCTTGTCAGGCATACAACGTGTCCACGAGGTTTCATCCGAATCCGCCCACAACTTGAGATATCGTGCTATATATCATTTTTGGCCCTATCTCTCAATGGTGAAGAATCACTTTAAAAATTCTTGTAATCAGATCCGGATCCGGATCTTCACTAAAATCGAATCAGCTCGTCCTTGTCACACACTGAACCTGTCCACAAAATTTCATCCGGATCCGTCCACAACTTTTTGAGATATCCTGTACACAAACAAACAAACAGACAGACAGACAAACAGAAGGGGGTGAAAACATAACCTCCTTCACCTTCGGCGGTGGAGGTGACTACAACAAACAGCAAGTGTCATTACAACCATTTTGAGTTTGATGTAGAAGGTTGTTTTTGAGCTGGGTTGTGAAACTTTCACATGGCAGCAGAAATACTGACCTATATTCTTTTAAAACAGTGGACTATTGAAGGCCTATGAAAATATGCAAAGGATGTAAACAACCAGAATTTTATCATCCATTAGTACTCGTAAACAGATGTCGCGGCTTGGTAGCTGACAAACTACTACTGAAATAATAATAATCATCTATCACATCAAAATTAAACAATCAAAAGAATAGTCTTCATAGCACAACCTTGAATGCAAGAACTTCCATTTGCCCACCCCCAAAAAAACTCTTATAAAATATTCACATTTTTCCCGAACGCTGAACTCGTCATAAACCATAATATGCCGTACAAGCCATAAGCTCACCTCCATGAGACTCAAATGCGATTAGGTTAGATTAGCTAGCAAGCAGTCACACAGTTGGGGTTCGACAATGTGGCGGAGATTCAAACCGTCGTGTCTGATTAGCAGCCAACACTGTGTGCCCGTTGCATCACTCTGGAAACGCAAGAACTCAACCTCTCTTGACATTGGCAAAGGACTCTCCAGATGTTCTGACACCAATGACACGGTTGGCTATCAACGAGATGAAAAAGAAAACAAAGTTCAGCCAAACCGTTGAAGAAAACAGACCTGAAAGTAGAGAGCACGATGACAGTAGGCTGCGCTCAGTGCGAGCTAAATTAATGAACGCAGCGCCCGGGCTGCAGGGTTTAGCACATGTTTAAATTTGAAGATATAATACAGACAAGCCCTCTAGCAATTAAGAGGTAATGAGATATTCAAAGGAAACAACTAGATCTGATTAGGTAATAATTAGTCTGGTAATATCACCCTGTGTGATTTAAACTCCGATACAAAAGGCAATTATCACTCCGCTAGATCAACAAGTGTGAGAGGGGCATTTCTAAGCAGGATGTGATGGCCCGGTTCGCACCTTTCCCGGAACAACCTGGGTCAGATCATTGTTGCTTGCCAGCTGCTACCACCTGCGAGCCTTCCCTCGTTTCCTGCCTGCTCCAGTCCCCAAGTTTAAACCTGCAAGACGGGCTGTAAGCCGACAAGCCAAAAGCAAAATATGTGGAATAGGAGAGATATGTGGCAGAGAGATAAGACAGATTTAGCAAGATTGAAGGAAGAAAAGAATCAGCAAGGTGATTCCATAGATAAGAGAAAAGGAGGATGCTGAAGTGGAGGTGAGCAACAAAGCTTAAAATTGAGAAGGGTAACAAGGATTAGGTTACTAGATGATAAAAAGGGCAGGGGCGGGGATGGCAGGATATACTTTCTGTGTTTTTATAGCCGGGCTGACATTCGAACCGAGGTGAGACGGCTCAGGTACATTCACCTCTGAGCCGTCTGGCTTGGGTTCAAATGTCAGCCAGGCTATAAACGATCATCGTGCCGTTTCTCAGACCGGGCGAGGAATCGATGTGTTTGTGTGTGTGTGTGCGCCGTCCCTCGAATGGATGTTAAACTGGGCGTCTCTGTTGGTATTAGTCGGTGAATGTTAAAGACCTCATGATGTCCTTCGCAAAGAGTAGGTGAGCTATCGTTGGCAACCCTGAACAATTCATAAATTCCTGTTCTAACCTACAGGAAGAACTGTTTCAGCGGCACAGTCACACCCTCCAGCAAATTATGCTACCCACAGCCATGTGCTGCATATGTGAAAGAAGAAGAACAAATGGCAGGGGGAGGGGGAAAACTCAGGAGAGGCAAGACCAAACAAAGGCAGTATAAAACCACATGGCCACTAAGGCAGCACCACCAGCTCCGTGACACCGTGGACCACGCCTAGTATATCATTACAAACTCAAGCTTATCAAGGACATGGTTCCAATGAGAATTCCAAGTTGTTGACCAACTCTGGCAGGCAGTCTGGTAAAATAGTCAGCCCAAGAACGGCTGTCTGTCTGTGGTTAATTATATGGGGGGAAAAAAAAACATTGACAAAAACGATCTCATTTAGAGGTTGATTGCAGTTGTAAATTGGAGGATTTTCCTGCAGATGTTTGTGCAGGCCAGAACGAGAGCGTGGGATTTTTCCAGCAATGAACATCGTATTGCGAGTGGTTAACCAGATTCATACTTATCAAGGTCATCGGGCAACAACGCAAGCACGGCATAACGATAATAATCATATTTTCCGTTTTGACCACGTATCAAGGCATTATGCGGCCAATCGGTGTCGCAAAGACGACGAAGATTTGTGGTGACTGGTGATCACCCCCTTTCACAAGTGACAACCAATCTGACGACCGACACTTACAACGGAAAAATTTGATGTTGAATAAAGCACACTTAAGATTGAGCAAACAGTGGTGAGATACCAGCTTAGAAAAGCAAACAGGAGTGCACCCATACAAATTATGAACCACTGATGGATTCAATTGCCGAGATGGTTTATTGCCCATTTAGCCTTGTACTATTCCAGCTGAGGCAACAATGTTTGCCAAAATGACTCCTTAATCCCCACACATGTTGACAGTTCACATCGAAACCACCAAACACGAGATGGGACCTGCCGCATCACAGCCTTGGGCAATACCAGATGTTTCGCCTCTTTGCGGGAGGTCATCGGCAGTGAGTGGGATTTAACGAGAAACTGGAAGCGATGGCACTCTGTGTGGGTATTAGCCACACTGCCACAGGACGGTACGGTAGATTATCAACTGACCCGTGAAACGAGAATGTGCAATTTATAAATGCCACGGACGCATCATGCCACAATAACGGAGTTTTCACGTACACCAAAGGCAGCAAATCATGATGGTCACAAATTTCGGCGGTGTAAAACATCTCATCGCTTGTGCTTGGTTAATCAAATGCACTCTCAGTGAACATGTGCATTGAGCATCAAGCATAAAACTTCGGCTTGAGGCACACAACCTTCAATCCTCAACCATGAAAGCCGTTTTCATCGAAATGAAATCGACTTTCTGTTGTGGAGCCGACTCTGTGTTTGTGGTACTATTTGCCTTGACAAAGGATTATGGGACTAAAACTGCAGAACGGGCAGGATATGTACATCTCCCTTCCCCCGAGCCCCCACAAGCTGTGAAAGAAGCTTCAGGTAACTCGAAACTGCCAACTCCGTGCTTGAGACATTCCTACCTACCGCATCATACTGAGTAAAACACACACCACCATACAGGTATTTATTGGGTGGAATAATGACTCACAACATCAAGACTGGTGAGCGTTATAACATGAGTAAACTAGAAGGGCACTCGGTAGAGCGCACACCTCCGCCACGCAATGCCTGATCCACGAGAACATATCGGGCCCAATACATTTTTGAGATATCATGCTATATATCATTTTGGCCCAATCTCTCAATGGTGAAGAATCACATTAAAAATTAAATAAATCTCATATCCAGATCCGGATCCGAATCTTCACCAAAATCAAATCAATTCTTCCTTGTCACACACCCAATGTGCCCGTCAAGTTTTGTCCGAATCCGTCCGCAACTTTTTAAGATATCCTTGTACACAAACAAGCAAACAGACAAACAAACAAGACAGAAAGGGGTGAAAACAAAACCTCCTTCACCTTCGGTGGCGGAGGTGAGCGCTCTACCGAGTGCCCTTCTAGTTTACTCAATGTAGATAAGATAGTGTTTGGAGTTGGAGCTACACTATTTTACAATTTATGGAAATCCAGATGCTTGTGGCATATTGCTTCTCCACTCACCAGGTGTGCACAGTTTTTCTTGATCGGGCGTCATCACCTAATTTCCTGCGATGAATTTGGGGGAAACGCACTCGAAACCTGTGCAATTATTTGCACCATCTCTCTGAGGCACTCACACGCATTGGCACAAGTGGAGGTGATTCTGCGTGATAATGAGAAATGTGTTGCAGACATCCACAGGTATTCACAAAGTAAAACTTTCACAAGAACCTCCCTCACATGCATTAAAAACAATAATACAACTCTCTATCGACTAACTACTAACTATAACACTGTTCAGGAAATGGACCGATGCAGATATCTACAAGCATCATGCAAAAATGAATGGCTGAGAATACCGGATTCAAATGCAAAAAAAAAGCGACATCTGCAACTCTATTCGAGGGTATAATCTGTCGTTTTCGTTGTATGGGTATGTTGTCAAATCTCAAACAGAAGAGATACATGAAGATACAAATGTGTTGGGTGTGATTTCATTATGTCTTTGAAAGGGGTCATAAACCTCATCAGAAATTACACAAATCTGGGAGTCCAAAGGCTGGTGTTACATCCTCAAGAGCATGTGTATAAATATGCCAAACACAATGGCCTGCAAGTCACAGTGATGAAATATTAAAAAAAGATCAACCAGTTTTGAAAATATCATGATATACATTAGACTACTGTATATTGTCCACCTTATTACTTCTTGCACCGAAAGTGGAAGGAGGTTATGTTTTCACCTTTGTTTGTTGGGTCGCCGAAATAGGTGACCCTTATTGTCAGTAATTCTGTCTGTTTGTTTGGATGTTTGGTGGATGTTTGTTTCGTTTGTCATCAGCATAATTGGTAGTAAACGTGGGCGGATTTTGACCAAACTCGGGTGGTAGATACATCTTATGACCTAGTGCTTTGGAAATTGTGATGGTTGCTAGGGACGCTTTTGTTCCCTAAACAACCGAAAAACCTTCAAAACCGGTACCGTTCACGCGAAATCAATTCCGAAAGCCATTATCCCACGTAGGGTATGAAATTTGGCACGAATGATCTACAGGTGATGCTCTATCAAATATATTCCAGTTTTTGTGATATATGGAATACTTTACCCGCAGCGCCCCCTACAATTAGGGTATGCGCGAAAACCGGCGAAAATTGAAGGCCCCGGAGCGACCAGGTGAGTGCATCGATACGAATGAACTTGCAGGTTCATGTACTCAATGAGAACTACAACTTTGCCTCAGGACATATTGACCGATTTTGCTTAAGTCAGGGGTCAAAGGTCAATTAGTGCAAAAATCGATAATATGAAGAGCTGGATGTGCCTTCCCACAAAATGCTACTCCTCCTCGGGTTATGGTCGGATGGTCATGAAATTCACACTAATCGTCTGGAATGCATTGTGCACAAACGATGGAGCCGGATTTTCGATTTAGATCTTTGTTCACCCACAGCACCCCTCGAACTATGGGGATTTCCGATTTCAAACCGCATTTTCAGTACTTTTCATTCAAATGGATACCGAGTAGTTATCAGTAGATGGAACTCGATGAGATTTGATATGCATAATCTTAAGGTGATTCCTATCCGCTATATGACATCCATTTTGCTCTTTATCTTATAGTTTCCATGCTCGGCGACCCATCACCTGCCTACCGGCTTGTCTGTCTATTTGTCTGTCTGTGAGCAGGATATTTCAAAAAAGTTATGAACGGATTCAGCCAAAACTTGGTGGACAGGTTGTGTTTATTTACGTATTTATTTGGATGCAGTTTGTGGCTGCTGGGCTGCATCATTTTTAGCTCACCTGGACTTTAGTCCGGTGAGCTTATGCGATGGAGCAGTGTCCATAGGTGAGTGAGTGAGCGTCAGTCAGTCTGTAAATGCTTCATTCATTGTAACGTCATCCAAACACACTATTTTAATGCAACTTGGCCACAAACTTCATATCAGATGCCCAATAAAGGTGTAGCGACCGCATCAAAATCTGCAATCATTAAGGTGGTCTTGGGGGGGGGAGGGGAGGGGTTGACCCCCCAAAATAGGTATTTGCTCTCTTCTCCGAAACTACACACGTGATTTCAATGAAACTTGACCACAACGATCCACAAAAGTTTGTTCACGGCATTAAAAACATTAGGGTTGAAGGGGGGTTGAGCAACTGTTGCTCCTCATCCAGGTGAGTATCAGGACACACAGTTCTATTCTTTTCTGGAGGCACGGCTGTGCCATTGATGCAATTCACCCTGTTACCGGTAAGTTGGTACCCATTTTGCTGACCTTAGAAGGATGAGAGGCTGAGTCAACCCTCCAGGTGTTAATTCAACAGTGAAAAAACAACAGGGGCTTGAACTCAATTTGCCAAAGATCTTAAGCCAGCTACCTTAACTGTTAAGCCAACACCAGGCCTGACAGGTTGTGTGTGTGACAAGGACGAATTGATTACATTATGGTGAAGATCCGGATACTACAATTTGTTAAGTGATCCTTTACTGTTGAGAGACAGGGCCAAAAATGATATAAAGCACAATATCTCAAAAACGTTGTGAAATGATGACAAAACTTGGTGGATGAGTTGGATAAGTGACAAGAACAAGCCAATTAGATTTTGTTCAGGTCCAGATCCAGATCCGGCCGATCAGTGGGATTCAAAATGTAAACTGTTCAGCCTTGGGGAGGTATGCACTCTACCTACTCGGAAGGTGCTGAATAATTAAATGTCCATTTCATTGTGACCTAATCACGTCATGCTGCATTGTGGTCAATGTTTTCAAAAAGGGATTCAACATGGAAGTACCAATCTCAATCCCGGATATGTCCAGTGTCCACCTCCGGCAGCAATAACTCCATTGTGCTGTCATTGCATTGACCATATGAGCACTCAAATCTGAGCCTGGGGAATGGAATTTCATGCCCGAATCAGATCCTGTTCCAGCTTACTGAGGGTCTGTGGCTGTTTTGGCAAGATTCAAATGGAGCAATCAATGATGTCCCAGAAATGCTCAATTGGATTTAAATTTGATGAGTTGGGAGGCCAGGGTGTCATGACATTAACGTTGGCATTGACAAGAACGTTCTTTGTTCAAATGGCCCTGTAGGCAGGAGCATTATCATGCATAAAGATGATAACTGGACCATGTTGTTGAAGGGTCACAAACAGAAGTTGCTGTAAGATCTCATTAACGGATCGCTCTGCCATCGGATTGCCATGGATACAGATCACGTTGGTGCAAAATGGTTCAGCAATATCACTTCGACATCCAAAAGTTGTGGGCAGTTTGAAATCAATTCTGTAAATTGGTCGTACAAATGTATTGGTCCTGAGGAGGAGTCATTATCCTGGGACGTCCATTTCTTGGCATATCTCTTGTTGATCCAGTGGCTTGATAACGTCTTTTGAAGTCATAAACAGTTCCTCTTCTCACATTAAAGACCCTTGCAACATGACTAAAGGAAGAACCTGCTTGAAGGTGTCCAATTATTTAATTCCTCTCATTTTCTGACAGTCGTGGCATTGTGATGGATTGTTACTTCCACCTACCGCAGGTGAAGGAGATTAGTTTTCACCCCTTTCTTCTGTTTGTTTGTGTTTGACGTTTGTGTTTCAGGATATCTCAAAAAGTTGTGGACGGATCAGTGAAGAATTTTGTGGACAGGGGTGTGTGTGGTGACAAGGACGCACTGATTAGATTTTGGTGAAGATTTTGGTGAACACAAATGTGTATATATATATATATATTATATATATATATATATATAATATATATATATATATATATATATATATATATATATATATAAGTAATCGTCAACTTACGACCGCGATCAGTTACGACCACCAGTCGTAAGTCGATTTGGTCGTAAGTCGGCCAACCTTTATTTTTACCTTTATCTATAGTGTATAGGCCGATGCAAAAATGACCGTATGTATATTATACTGTATAATGATATAATAATCATTGTAAGTCATATTTTATTCACATTTCTTTGTTCATTATTGTTATAACCATGGTTATAAAAACCATTTTTATTGTTACTGTATAACGTTTTTACGTCCGTCAGGTTTAAGTCAAACACTGCATACTACAGTACAATTGGTTATAATATTTGCAAAAATACATAAAAACAAAATAGAAAACTTTTTAAGTAGTTACAAAACAACTCAATTAAAAACAAATTACCCCCGTGCGGGAGTGACGGTCATCTCTGCGAGAAAATATATAGCCTCCTGAAGGTAGGGCAGTTTTTGCAAACTTTGAAGTCACGTGACGCGAAAACGAAAGCGAATATCGAAAATCCGGCCTGACAAAATTTAGATATTGTCCCATAGATTTATATGCCACAATCAAATTCAAGATTGCCTGAGAAATGTAGGAGGAGATAGATTTTGAAAATCGTCATTTTCGCATGAAATCGTCATTTTCGCATTTTTTGCCAACTTTGAAGTCACGTGACACGAAAACGAAAGCGAATATAGAAATCGGCCCGACCAAATTTAGATATTGTCCCATACATTCATATGCCACAATCAAGTTCAAGATCACTTGAGAAATGTAGGAGGAGATAGATTTTGAAAAATCGTCATTTTCGCATGTAAATCGTCATTTTCGCATTTTTTGCCAACTTTGAAGTCACGTGAACACGAAAACGAAAGCGAATATCGAAAATCAGCCTGACCAAATTTAGATATTGTCCCATAGATTCATATGCCACAATAAAATTCAAGATTGCTTGAGAAATGTAGGAGGAGATAGATTTTGAAAACGTCATTTTCGCATTTTTTTGCCAACATTGAAGTCACGTGACGCGAAAACGAAAGCGAATATCGAAAATCCGGCCTGACAAAATTAGATATTGTCCATAGATTTATATGCCACAATCAAATTCAAGATCGCTTCAGAAATGTAGGAGATAGATTTTGAAAATCGTCATTTTCGGCATTTTTTGCCAACTTTGAAGTCACGTGACATGAAAAACGAAAGCGAATATCGAAAATCCGAGCCGATCAAATTTAGATATTGTCCATAGATTCCATATGCCACAATCAAATTCAAGATCGCTTGAGAAATGGCGGAGGAGATAGAATTTGAAAATCGTCATTTTCGCAACTTAAAGGCTCGTGACCTTGACCTTGATCTTCGGTGACCTTGAAAGTCATACCATCGTGTACGTCTCATCGACCTCTATCAGGATCAACTAATGACCAGATCTCCCGTCAACTTCATTGTGAACGGAACTGACGGACGGACCGTCACCTCTCCTCTCAACACCAATATTATTAGGTCATGCTCGAAGAGATGACCTAAAAATACAAAACATGTTATTGGTCATTCGTGCTTGGCTGTGGATCGTCGATGTTATCTTCGATGTTATCAGCTGGGGCAGCGGTCGGGTAGCCGGAGTTGTTTTTTTCGTAAACATGGTGAGCTTTGTCTGAATTGTTTGTTTCTTTTTGTCCTCGTAATGGCCTTTCTTTCCTTTCTTTGCCTTGTTAAAGGCGAGATCAATAGCCTTTCTTTCCTTGTTTCTTTCCTTTCTTTT
>CM068962.1:108278076-108320928 GCA_035128595.1 Eptatretus atami | reverse complement strand
GTCGAACGCCCAGCTGGGCAACACTCGCGCTGCCAGATGCGGAGCAGTCATGGCCAGACATACAGTACATATTGCGGTCGCGGGCATGGTCGTAAAGTCGATCAGTCGTAAGGCGCATAGGTCGTAAGTCGACGACTTACTGTATATGTATATATATATATATATATATATATATATATATATATATATATATATATATATATATATATGTATATATATATATATATATCCAGTACCAGTCAAAAGTTTGGACACACCGACTCATTCAAGGGTTTTTCTTTGTTTTTACTATTTTCGACATTGTAGATTAATAGTGAAGACATCAAAACTATGAAATAACACAAATATAATTATGTAGTAACCAAAAACGTATTAAACAAATCAAAATATATTTTATATTTTAGAATCTTCAAAGTAGCAACCCTTTGCCTTGATGACAGCTTTGCACACTCTTGGCATTCTCTCAACCAGCTTCATGAGGTCGTCACCTGGAATGCTTTTCCATTAACAGGTGTGCCTTGTTAAAAGTTAATTTGTGGAATTTCTTTCCTTCTTAATGGGTTTGAGCCATTCAGTTGTGTTGTGACAAGGTAGGGTTGGTATACAGTAAATAGCCCTATTTGGTAAAAGACTGTTATTTTGTCTGCACTGTCATAGTCCATATTATGGCAAGAACAACTCAACAAAGCAAAGAGAAACGACAGTCCATCATTACTTTAAGACATGAAGGTCAATCAATCTGGAAAATTTCAATAACTTTGAAAGTTTCTTCGAGTGCAGTCGCAAAAACCATCAAGCGCTATGATGAAACTGGCTCTCATGAGGACCGCCACAGGAAAGGAAGACCCAGAGTTACCTCTACTGCAGAGGATAAGTTTATTAGAGTTACCAGTCTCAGAAATCACCAATTAACTGCACCTCAGGTTGCAGCCCAAGTAAATGCTTCACAGAGTTCAAGTAACAGACACATCTCAACATCAACTGTTCAGAGGAGACTATGTGAATCAGGCCTTCATGGTCGAATTGCTGTAAAGAAACCACTACTGAAAGAGACCAACAAGAAGAAGAGACTTACTTGGGCCAAGAAACATGAGCAATTGACATTAGACAGATGGAAATCTGTGCTTTGGTCTGATGAGTCCAAATTTGAGATTTTTGGTTCCAACCGCCGTGTCTTTGTGAGACGCAGACAAGGTGAACGGATGATCTCTGCACCTGTGGTTTCCACCGTGAAGCATGGGGGAGGAGGTGTGATTGTGTTGGGGTGCTTTGCGGGTGACACTGTCGGCAATATATTTAGACTTCAAGGCACACTTAACCAGCATGGCTACCACAGCATTCTGCAGCGATACGCCATCCCATCTGGTTTGCCTTATGGGACACATTTGTTTTTTACAGGACAATGACCAAAAACACACCTCCAGGCAGTGTAAGGGTTATTTGACCAAGAAGGAGAGTGATGGAGTGCTGCATCAGATGACGTGGCATCATAAACACTGACCCAAACCCAATTGAGATGGTTTGGGATGAGTTAGACCACAGAGTGAAGGAAAGGCAGCCAATAAGTGCTCAGCATATGTGGGAACCCTTCAAGACTGTTGGGAAAGCATTCCAGGGTGATTACCTCATGAAGGCTGGTTGAGAGAATGCAAGAGAGTATATATATATAATATATGACTACACACACATATATATATTATATATATATATATTATATATATCAGTAATAAAAACATTTAAAATATGCAAAGGATGTCGGGATGTTCTCCAAAAAGTTCATAAACAAGGTAGGGATGGTCACAAGAATTATCACATGAACATGTGAACACGTCTACATGTGTCTTTAAATAATGGTTGTCCTAGAAAGACACAAAGTGTGTGTGTGTGTGTGTGTGTGTGTGTGTGTGTGGTGTGTGTGTGTGTGTTGTTGCTTGGAAAGGGGGGGGGGGGAAGGCAATGTGAGGGTAGGGGAAGGTAAGGCAGTGTGAGTGGAAGGGAATGCGGTGCGAGGGGAATGGAATCAGATCAGCTTCCATTTCAGAAAGTAACCGGCTTCCCTATTCCACAAGCTGTCGGTCACAACTGCACATGTTGTCATACATGGTAATCTCAGCAGAGATTAAAACTTATTAAACAAAGCACTCATTGTTCTGCATGAAAAAGATCTGACTTATGTACAACCACCACAACCTGCAGCATCAAGAAGAGCAAACGAAGAGGAAAACTGCAGCAATGGCCCAAGGCAAAGCAGATGATTTAGCATAGACAGGTAAACACCGCAAGTTCAAATAATCTGCAAATGTGCAGCACACCTGCACTGGGCAAATCAACGCCATGCTGACAGGTGCTCAGCTTCCAAATGGTGCCACTGGCCAGGGCCGCATGGCCAGGTGTGCTGAATGTTAACGGGGCGGCTGGGAGAAGTGGTGCAACTGCAACGCTATGCATGCATTCACTTGTTTCTAATTTTTGAAGGGTTGTTTGATTGAATGAGGTTCGAAAGGAAGGCGCTAAAGCCAGTGAATTGGAAAGAGTGAAAAACTCTTGAATGGGGGAAAATGAGAGAGAGGGGGAGAAGAGGGCGAGAGAGAGGGGAGAGAGAGGGGGAGAGAGAGGAGAGAGAGAGAGGAGAGAGAGAGAGAGAGAGAGAGAGGAGAGAGAGAGAGCAGAGAGAGAGAGAGAGAGAGAGAGAGAGGAATACGCCTGAGAATGAGAGATGAAGAATTATGGAGAGGCCGAGTTTGAGGAGTGCCTGGAATGATTCCTATAAGTGAAACCAAAAGGCTTTTCTTCTGAATCCCTCCATTCTTTCGTTCTTCCTTTCATAAATTTAATGGAAAAAAAACCCCTCCAGCTCACTGGCTGGACAGGAATTGCATAAGATCACCACAGGAACGAGTATTAGGGAGTGAAAGGGATTACTGAGACCGAGTCCAACAGGGCAGAGCAAATTGCAGGGCTGAGAGAAAAGAAGGGAGCGGAAAAGAGCGAGAGGGAGTGAAAGGAACAAAAGCCGGCAGATGGTTTAAAAAAGAATGCTGGACTTAAAACATATCAGTTATGAGATGGCTGTGAAGGAAGACAGTTTGACAAAGCAACTGATTAGAGTTTGCTTTTCTCTCCTCTTGTTGAACAGATCATTCATGCCTGGCCTGCTGGACCACATGTTCTGTTTACAACTGCAAGTTGTGACGAGAGCTCCCTGGGAGCTCACAGCTTGGTTCAACATATCAGCTTACTGAGCGTGGCCGTAAGCAGTGCCATTCATGTACAAAGGGGAATACCGTATTGCAATCTCAAATGCTTCGTCGGCTCTACATGCAGAACTTTAGGCTTATTATGAATACAATTTGCCTTGTACAATATTGTGTTTTCCTAATACTATACTAGCAGGGGTACCCGGCGTTGCCAAGTGCTGTTCTAATCCTGTTGACATTTTGAAATTTTTATTATTATTATTTTGTAGCGACCTAAAACACTTCCCCACACCATCTCAGGAATGGAGTTGGGTATCATTTACTATTACCTTTCATGTAGCGACAAATGCATCAGCACTATCGAGTGATTAAAACAAAAAATCCAAAACAAAACAACTGAATTTTTTTGTTTGTTTTATGCCTAAAACACTCCCTGGAACCCAATCATGAACCTCTGAAAGGTTGACGAAGATCTGTTCGGTCATCTCTGAGAAACATGGCGACACACAGACAGACAAACAGACAAACACCTATCTCTCATATACTATAGATGCAGAAAGGCACAATGGTGATTGGTTTTATTTAATTATTTATAAAAGGGAACTATGTTTTAGATAATAATCAGAGGAATTGTAACAGCTCTGCTTTTCCTGTTTTAATTAATTTTTCATTGTCTCAGGATTGAAGATTTTTTTTTTCGCAAGATAACCTGAACCGAATCTTGCCGCATTTTGGTATAAATAAAACCGGTCAAATGTACGGTCTAATGAAAAAGAATTGAATGTAAAGCAAACAAGTTTATTTTCTTTTCAATTAGTAGCATGTGATAAGCTTCAATACGTATTTGTATTTTTTCATTTTAAAACGTCTGTAAAGGACATGCAGTCAGATTACATGCTATGTGCACCAAATCATGGTGCTAACCAAATATATGTATTCGTTCTCTCTGCAGAGCGTATCCTGCACTTTTGAGATGCAAAGTGTCACGTGCCAATGAACACGGCACCAGATGGGACCGTCAAAACAAATCTCAACACAGCTTACGATGGGAGAGTGTGGGCAAACACTGTCTGTGCATTTGAGGAAAACAACAAAACAGGCAAAGTAATAAATAAATACAAGAAACGAAACTTTAATGGTTTGTTGTTCTTTAAGCAGAAAAAACGATCCACTCATACAATGACTTGAACAACAAGAACCAACAAAACAACCAGACATTCATAATGCAAACATACATACCACCAATATTCAATAAATACAATGAAAACAATTAATTGGTATTTGTTAGTGAAAACAAATCATTCAAGGGCCCTTGGGATCATCAGCTGGGATTTGTTCATCATCATCATCATCATCGAGAGGGAGAGAGGGAGAGAGGGGAGAGAGGGAAGGAGAGAGAGAGAGAGAGAGAGAGAGGAAGAGAGAGAGAGAGAGAGAGAGAGAGAGGAGAGAGAGAGAGAGAGAGAGAGAGAGACAGAGAGACAGAGAGACAGAGAGACAGAGAGACAGAGAGACAGAGAGAAAGCCAGTAACAGAGATGAGAAGAAGGAAGAGAATGAAAAGAGAAGAGGGTAGAGAAGAAAGAGAAAAGAAAGAGGGAAGAGAAGATAATGAGAGAGAAAAATCAAGGTAGGTAGGAGAAATGAGTGAGGTAGGTAGAGAAAGAATGTGAAGTGGTTGCAGGGAAGAAATGATGCAAGTAATTGTGAAGGGCAGGTTGGGCTAAGAAAAGAGGAACAGTTTGAAGGTAGGTGAAAGAGGATGAGGTGAGATCAGAGAGAGGGAAAACCAGAAGAGAAGTTGGCATAATTGACGAAAAAAATTCAGGCAGCAAGGTACCCTGAAACAGAGACGACTTAAGTAACAAAGCCAGAAAGCAGCGACACAATGGCAGCTTTCCCAAAATGCTGAAGTGGATGTGCTGCTGTGATCATTCAAGGTGTAAAGCATACTTACACCTAATATTACACCTTGAACAATGGCATTGTAGCTCATGGTGCAAGAATAAAGGCAAGGCCATACTCATTCAAGAAGCTTGGCAGGCCATTAAATATCCCAAAACATATGCTTGGGTACTGTTAACAGGCTGATTCTTTTTTAGATTCTGGGTAACATAACAAAGGTAAAATATTTTGAAGTAAAAAGAAGGTTTGTAAAAGTGTCTAGGGGCCATATATTTATTGTGCATAGCACAATGTGAATTCATACAAAATTAGAGAATTCATATAATCAATAATCTTGTTGATCATCATGTAATTTAACAGCAAAACCTCTTCAGTAAATGCAAAAGAAGTACCAAATATCAATGAACATAACCATGTGGAGTGTTAAATCAAAGCATGGACACACCGCCGACACATCCCTCCCCAGTCCGCTCGAGATCCAGATTTTGACAAATCGTGCCTTGAGTATTCTTTATATTTTTTGCCTTTTCCAAAAATAAAATTCAGTTACAAATGTGGAATTAAAACATCTTATTGTCCAGAGTTTATCAATGAACCATCAACCCTCCCCTGCACTCAGAGATGACTGTCAGTAATTCCCACACAAACAGCAGGAGGTGCTTGGTTGTCATAGGGGTGTGCAAGGGAGGCAGGAAGGGAAAGGTAGATATTTCAAGCTGAACACAACTGCTAATGTGGAAATGTGTAAATTAATTGTAGGAATTAAACAGAAATTAATTACAGGAAAAAATACTACAGAAATATATATATATATATATATATATATATATATATATATATACATATAACATATGCAATCGCCCCAATCCCCCTATCCCTACACCATGTGCATCATATATGTGCCAGCATGAACCAACACCCCCCCTCCCCCAGCACCCCCACCACTAACCCCTATTAAATCTTGTAAATGTGTGCAATCTCGTAATGACCATTCACTTCACAACGTTATTTAAATCAATTTTTTTGCCTGTGGGATCAGGTCATTGGGCCCACCATGCCTGTGCTGTATTAACCTAATAAATCAATTTCCTTATCTACTAGATATGTATGAATCCCATTCTTTCAATGAACTTAATCTAACTTAACATCTAAATCCCCACATAATTACCTTACACGTTTCATGCATCATCAATGACCATGCAATTTCATGGACCAAAACAATTTGCAAACAAATCCCCCCCCCCAACTCACATCCATAACATCAAGCACAAACAAGTACCCACTTCACCCTTCTTATACATGTTCATATATAATGACATTATTCAGGGGGTGAAGGTTTAGGAGTGAAGACTGCATTGCAATTCGTGTTTTCTTCACACTTACAATCAAAGTCTCACAATAGAAAAGCAAAAATTCCAACAATCTACACATTACGTGGTTGACAGCACTGGGGGGAGGGAAGTGATGAGTAATACGTTTCTGTGCACAAGATTATTTGACACTCCATGAATGTGGAAATTTTTCACATTTTTCCATAAAGGCATTTGACACAAAAAACAGTAAATTCAAAGCACCACTTTCATGAAATTTGCTACAGTTGTAAAATTATCAGAATGTGCATACCAGGTTGTTCAATTATATAATGATCAAACAAAGGTTTTGCTTCATAATTTAGATATTTTTCCCGTGCTAAGAAAATACCCAACCTTTTATGTACTCGAACCTGCTAATGGGAACAAATACTTTCTGTTTGGCCTAAACTTTAATAACGGCAGACAATGATGTGGCAGTGTTGTGTTAAACATCTCCTTGTATCGTGTACTGTATCATATTTTATATGTACATGATTCAGTTGAGGATGAGCGGAGTGGGGTCGAGGCCATTTATTCCTGATACGTGAAACACCCTGCAACCCACGCCTGCATAAAGAGACTTTTTAGAACGCCAGCCGCATTTTCTATCCAATCATCATGCAACTTTATGTTACAATTATCCATGGGTCGGTGCTCCTTTGCTGAAAGTTTTGTGTCAATCACTCAAGTGGTTGCGGAGAAAACGAACTTAAAAGTGAATAAAGGTGAAAAAGTGAGTGGAGAAGACAAAAGTGAGGGCCTTCTCAGCCAACATTCGACAACATGGTCAAGGATGGTTATTACTCGTAATATATACAAACTTCAATTCAAATATATATATATATATATGTAATAAAGTTGAAGTTCTTACTTCATATGGGCTGGTGAGTTTAGGGAGTGGGGGTGGGTGGAAGTTGGGGGTGTACATGTAATGTGGTGCACATGGTGGAGAAGTATACAAAATAAATAAATGGTTCCTTGATGGCAACAAAGGAGGACTGAAACATTAATTCAAGTTGAGAATGCAACATTGAAGTTGAACATGTGATCGTGAATTTAACAGCAAATGCTAATACAGCTATTGGAAATGGATAACAGCGTGGGACAGAGCACAGGTGTGCAATGCAATGCAATGCAAAAAAACCCTTTGCAAGTGTGGTCAAGTTTGAATTGATGCTATTCAAAATCATGGCAAGTATTCAGAAATATAGATTCAATGGGAGCTGAGGAAGCCATCCAAAGAGTTGATGCTGAGAACAAGGCCAGGTCACATTACAAACCCAAAAGCACTGCCAAAAATGTGGGGACAACATTGAGGTACTGGAAGCTGGGACAAAAAGGCAAGAGAACATGTCGATACGAATAAAGAACAGTCAGCATAGAAAGCAATGTTGATAAAAACAAAAAATGGGACTCACTCATAAGACTGGAGCTGAGGAAAGCGCTTGAAGGCATTCCGTCATGCATGCCCATGCCCCTCTCGCCCATGTGCTCCCCGTGTGCGTGGGGGCTGTGGTTGTAACCCTGGGAAACAGACGGGCAGATAGACAACGAACTCTCATACACCCACACTTCAGAACATCCGGTCGCAAGGCAATGAAAAATCTGAGGGGTGCGGAGGTGTTAAGGAAGCCTGTTTGATGATCAAACTTAAGGTATTATTTGCGGTCTTTCTTATCACTTCCATTGATCGTGTGCTTATGCTGAAGTCGAGTGAGATATGTGCCGTGGAGTGGCGCAGATGTGTTGGCCAGAAGCTACTTTGCGAGTCATTCATCAACAGCATATTCCAAGCCATAAAAGCATCCTGCAGACGTTGTCATGTTGTTGCTCACATCAAAAAGCTTACAAAGCTCCATTGAAGTCAATGAAGTGGTAGAGAAGATCTGAATAACAGGCCTTGGATTCATGAAGTTTAGCCTAAGCTGCCCTACTCTACCTTTGTTACTCAGTGTAGTTCCAGCACATTTTTTCACTTTAAACTGTTGCTGCGGCAAACAAGAAAAACTTAGTGCACTGTATAGTCCAAGTTATTCAATAAGACATCACAAGACAAATGAGCACACAAAATAAACTGAATTCAGCTGTTAAGTAACATTATTGTTGAATTGTTGTTCACAAATTAATCAAACTTACAAACCTCTCTGTGGGATGTTGGACCATGATACATCATTGTGAATAATGTTAATGTTAATTTTAATACACCAAGCAAGTATCTTTCCAAGCCAAAATAAAATAAAATAAAATAAAGTACAACGGACGTCTTACAGAAAAATACAAACCCCATATTGTTTTACTTCATTATTAAAATAGGACATACAAGTGAAAGAGCACTATAAAATCGTTTTTGTGCAGTTGTTTTCATGGTCATCAAACACCTTGGTGAATTATTTTAGCGATTTCAAAATAGATTTTTCATAGAGCTCCATGATATCATAATTGCAGGAAGAACTAGAAAGAGCAATCAAAGATTGTGGACCATCGCCAGGAGTTGATTTGTGTGGTGTGCGTATCGTTTTATAGATGTACTCACATTATAATTGTACATACTTTATAGACGTACTCGCATTCTAATTGTACATACTTTATTGAGGTACTTGGTTGAAAAAAGATAACGCGTAAAAATTGTGGTCTATGTTGGCACATTATGTGCAGACAAACAAAAACAAGAAAGATGTCGTGCATGGCACTACACTTGCGAAATCCAAATAAACAATAGTTGCTATGGAAACAGCAATTTGGCAATTTCGAAAATTTGACCGATCAAGTGTTATGCACAACAAATTTGGCTGATACATTTTTTCCAAATTCGGCCTAATAGGTGTTTGGCACGTTTCGGATGGCCTTGACCTTGACCTTTGACAAATTCTAACCACATTTTCCTCACATATACTGCACAAACGTACAAATAAGCTGTGCAAGTTTAAATATGATATCTTGAAAAATGATTGAGGTATGGTAATAAAACATTCACAAAAACACCCATTTGATAATAAATGTGGTGAAATTGTTGTCATGGAAACTGTTGATGTGTCATGTTGTCATGTTGCTAAATTGATTGTTATTATTTCTAGTGAACCAATTATGTGACCCAATATGCAAATCCTGTTCAAATTCAAAGTTAATAGGCTGAAAATTGATGATTTTTTATGTGACCTTGAGCTTTCACCTTTTGACCTCAAACAATATCCTTCAGTGACCAAATATGCAAACTCTTCAAATTTCAAATCAATCGGAAGAAAATTGATGATTTTATGCAAGATTTTTTTAACCTCAAAAACAATACTGTATTTTCTTCGAGGTTTTGATTGGTGAACCAATTCAGTGACACAATATAAAAATTCTGTTCAACTGAGCAGAGTACCCAGCATTAGTAGTTGAAAAAAGTATAGTCTGTTTATTGCAAGAAGACTCTATAGATGTTTGTGTGGGGTGAACCTAAAGGGGTCTAAAGGTCTAATGTGTCGAAGAGGTGCAAAGGGTGTATCACGGTCTTAAGGAGTCTTAAGGATTAAAGGGAATTTTCCAATAGCAGTTATAGTCTGAGAAGTTCTTCTAGAGTCTTGCAAGAAGAAAGATGGTGCCAATCAAGGATGACATGATCTTGAGTGCTCCGTTTATTTTACCTTTTTAATCGATTTTTATTAAGTTCTTCAAGTAGACATTGGTGTTACAGCAAGGAGGACTATTGCTGCTTTCGTAGCAATTATGGTGAGTTCAGTCTGAACACTGCTCTACGTTTGAACCTCCCTGAAGAAATTATAGCCAACTCGAGCTGCAGCGAGGAAAAAAAAAAAAATATATTATAATAATATTGTTACGAATTTGGATTCGATTGCACACAACATCAGGTTCCTTTGTCAGCTATGTCGATAAGTGCTTGTTCCCTAGATAGCTCACCTTCCATTGTTTAAATGTTCAGAAATCGATTAGATGCACTGCGGATCGATTTAATAGTTAGGGAACGAACATGGAGACATCCCTCCCTCTTCTGCGAAGAGCAAGAAGAACCTGGCGTCCCGTGACTCATGATGTCAACAACTCCCTCCCACCCGTGGCTGAGCGGGGGATGGAGCACGAGGCAGCATGAGTCATGAGTCACGCCGGAGCGGGGGAAGGGCGGGAGAAGGATAAGAGGAGATCTTTCTTTTTGTGTTCGGAGTTGAGAGTAAGCTTTTTGCTTCGGCAGAGAGTAGTGTTCAGCAGACGTCGGGTCCTGCTTGGCTTGCGTTAGGGTTGAGGCCTTCGGAAGCTTTTTGCTTCGGCTGGCTCAGTGAGCTTCGGCTGAGGCCTGGTCGGAGGAGAGCTTTTTGGAGGCTTTTTGCTTTGGTGGTTCAGTGAGCTTCGGCTTCTGCTTGGCTCGGGAGAGCTTTTTGCTTCGAGCTGCTTTGTTTGGAAGAAAGTTAAGCCGGTTGCTCGGCTCGAGCTGCGAGTGGTGGCTTCTTCTTCTTGGTTCGTGGAGCTCTTTGTCTCCATTTTGGTTCCCGGCTTGGTGCGACTCATCGACCTCTTCTTGGAGGTGGTTCCTCGGGAAGCGACGCATCGACGGAAAGGATCGGCGCCTCGTCTCACCAGCACGTGTTGAGAAGCACGGGAGGATTCGCGGGAGCTCGGAAGGATCGCAGCTCACGGCGATTGGATCCAGCTCGCTCTCGCTGGAGCCCGGGTCCGAACAACTTGAAGACCACACGAGAGTGAGAGGTTCGAGATAGGTCTGGGTTTCAGCTCACACTGTCCTCGAGCTGCATCCCGTTATTAAAGGCCTCTGCCACCATTTCTTGGGTGTGTGTGTGTGCGTACGTGTGTCCGTGGGCCGTCTAATAAGTAGGAAATTGTTAAGTGCTTTGTGTGCTGTAAATGTTTGCATTGCATTTTGTATAGATGGTCGTAGTTCTTTTGTCGTGCTTTTGTCGCTTGTATAATTGCATACGTGTTTTGCCTTGTTTAATTGCATACGTGCTTTATTATAATAAATGTCCTTGTGTGAATGTAAACCTGTTCGTTGCGTCTTCCCTTAATTGAGCTGCCATCTTGCACTCGGAATATAGTTGGTTTTTAAATAGCCGGTAAAGTGATCGGGTCCAACGGGACTGCGCGATAATACCCCGCTCGTTATCCCAAAAGGAAGTGAGCTGCTTAAGCCGCTCGTTTCCAAGCGGTCCGCGTTGAGGTACAATCTCTCGTAACCTACCCGCGCGAATATTAGGTAAATCGAAGATTTGGCGATCGGACCCTGTAGCGCGGTAGAGTGCGGACAAGGTTGTGGTGTGGTTAAAAACACACCCGTGGCTGGTTTCCGGCGTTGATCCGGAAAGTCGCGACTGGATTGTCCGTTCGGTGGCGAAGCGACCGCTATTGGTTAGACGGGTCGTTCGCACGCCGGCGGGCGGAATCTACAAACAATATATATATTATATATATATATATATATATATATATATATATATATATATATATATTATATATTATATCTCTATCGCCATGCAAACTTTGACACAACCCGTAAAGGGTGGAAGCGGGGTAGAAGAGGGGGCGTTTTTGACAAGACTGTAGAAGCGAAGCAATCACCAACCACTCCCCAGCATTTTCCTGACCAATATGTACTCTTTGTATGACAAGATGTATGAGTTAACATGCCACATACATACAAGCTCAGCAAGATTTCCGGGACTGTTCTGTATACATTTTTACTGAAAGTTGGCTCAACTCCACTGTACCTGATGCTGTCATCCAGATCCCCGGATTTACGCTGCACCAGTCGGATCGTGATTTTGAGGCCGTGAGTAAAAGGAAAGTTATACAAGGAAATCAGACACAGGTGGAGGCCATTCAGCCCATCATGCCTGGGTACACAAGATTGAAAGAAGAAAATGCAAATATATATTTTTAATCTATATTTTAAGTTTTTGTAATTTTTGTATGTTTTTTTTTTCTTCCCCTCATGGGAGGGGGCATGAGCTTGGGTTAAAAAACACACATTAAACCACACAACACCCCTTGATGAGACCCCCACCAACAGCACTTCCGTACACATGCACGACAATCACCATCAATGCTCAAACTACCTTAAAGTCCTATTCACATCCCCATACCCCTCTCTCTCCATCACTTTTCAGATTATCTATTTAATTCTAATTTTAACTTATTCCATTTTATGCTGCCACAACCTTTCCAGGGAGGCCATTCCATGCATTAACTACTCTCTGAGTAAAAGTCCTAAAAGCCCCCTGGCATCGTGCAATATATTAGTTTAGACCCATCTTTCAATGGTGAAGAATCACTGAAAAAAATCTAGTAGTCGGATCCAGATCTTCACCAAAATCTAACCAGTTCGACCTTGTCACACCCCGAACCTGTCCAAAAAATTTCATCCCGATCTGTCCACAACTTTTTGAGATATCCTGTACACAAACAGACAGACAAACAGACAGAAATGGGTGAAAACATAACCTCCTTCACCTTCGGTCAGGTCAGTATGGGAGCATGTGCCAGAACAGCGCGTGCTGCGTCCACTTTCCCCGTACTCCAGGGGCCTCCGTCTGGCCTTCCCCAGCAGATGCCAGGCCCATCCCCATCTCCTTGAGATGCTGGTCAACCTGCTGCAACCACGAGCACGTGGTCGGCCCATTGGCCTCCTCCACTCACGAGACTCCTCGCTGAGAGAATCTGTGAGCAGGATCAGCGTCAGAAACGAGCACATGTCCATACAGCGCAACTGACGCTCACGGACCATGCAGGTAACAAATCTCATCGAGTCTCTCTCAGCAACCGCTCGTTGGACACAAATCTGACGCCGATAGCCAAAGGATTCTCCGAAGAGACCTGGTACCAAAGAATTAAGTCTCCGTCTCAGATCCTTGTCAGAGTCCAAGTCTCGCATCCATAGAGCAAGACTGGAAGCACCAAGGACCTGAAGACTCGGAACTTCGTCCTCCCGCACAGGTACGGCAGCGCCACACCCCATGATCCAGTGAATCCATGATCCCCAGGCCCGACCCAGACGTCTATTGACCTCTGACTCACAGCCAGCAGAGACATGAATATCACTGCCAAGGTAAGTGAATCTCTCCACGACCTCAAACCCTCACACACAACAGGCACAGACAGGACAGCAGCATCCAAGATGTCATGAAAGCCTGGACTTAGTTTTTGACCCAAGAAACCCGTAATCCCAGCGCTCCGACTCCTCATTCAGCACCTCGAGGGATGACTGCATTCATTCTGCGAAATCAAGGTCCGAGATCTTGACATTCCAAACGATGCACCGCAGCTTGATCTTTCCGAATCCTCCCTAAAATCCAGTCCATACAAGTGCTGAAAAGTGTGGGGCCAGTACACACCCCTGACGAACTCCAGTAATAACTGGAAATAAGTCAGAGCTGGTACCACCACACTTCACAGCACTCTCAGTACCAGAGTAGAGTTCAGACATCAGATCGATCAGTTTTGGTGGACCCCACGAAGACCAAGAATCCTCCAGAGGGCATCCCGATTCACTGAATCGAACGCTTACAGAGATCAACATAGGCTGCAAGCAGCCCCTGCCGAAAATCTCGTCTGCGTTCGGTGAGGACACAAGAGCAAGGATACGGTCAATCGTTGACCTCTTTGGTGTAAAGCCTGACTGCTCTGGACGCTGTGCTCAAGCAGATGGTGGCGAACCCTATCAAGAATTATCCGAGCCAAGACCTTGCCCGGCACTGAGAGCAGCGTCACCCCTCGGTAGTTGTTGCAGTCTTGGCGATCACCCTTCCTTTCCAGAGAGGGACAAACAAGGCCCCCTTCCAATCAGTGGGATGATGCTGTGTTCCAGGCAGAGCACAAACTGCATGCAACGACACGAGTGCAGCATTTCCACCAGCCTTGAGAAGTCAGCATGGATGCCACAGATCCTGGAGCTTACCCTGTTTCAACCCGTTCACCGCAGCCCGTGTTTCCACAGCGAAGGTGGACACAATTGATTGGAGGGTCAGCACAGGATTGTAACACCATTGACGTCAACTTGACAGCTGGTGGATCAGCCTGGTACAACGCTCAAAATAACCGCCCAGCGGGCCTTCACTTCAGACTCCTCTATTAAGAGCCTACCACTCTCTGCTCTAACTGCAGTGCTCCGAGGGATGGGCTTGGATGAACGCAATGCGCGAATTCCCCTGAAGCGGGACGAGAACACCTGTCCACAGGTGATGCTCTACCCCTCACAGATTCCTCGCACATAGCCTCCTTGTCCACCCTTAGTGCACGTACAGTTTTACGCCTCAGCTCCTGAACAGTTCAGCTCTGCCATTCAGCCTGGCCCTGCGACTCTGGTCAATGGTATCCAGATGTCCCTTGAGAGAAAAATTCTTCTTTGCCCTGCGGTGAGTTCCAAGACATCCACCGCAACATCAAGGACGGTGGTCTTGAAGGTAATCCATAACTCTTCAGACCCCCAAAGCACCCAGACACCCAAATGTCCACTCAGCCTGTTCGCAAACTCCTCAGCTACCTCACTCATCCTTGAGCTTGCCAACATCCAGCCTAGGCTGGGATGGTACCATTCTCCAGGATTTAAGGTGCAGCTTTAGAGTGCTACAACAAGCCGGTGGTCAGTATTGAGGAACTGAGCACTCCGGTAGACCCTGCAGTTCTGGATCATCCTCCAGCGACCGTCAACGAGGACATGGTCAATCTCCTTGCCACACCGCCAGCGTTGATACCAAGTCCAGCGATGAGCTTGTGGGGCTGAAACCATGAACGGCCACCCTAAGTCCTGACTTCTTGCAAAGTCAAGGAACTTAGTGCTATTCTGATTCATAGTTCCTGACCCAGGGGCCAACACACATCTCATAACCATCCCTATCATTCCAGTCGATGCATTGAAATCCCCCAAGACTAAAGTGTATCTCGTCTGGGGCACTGATCAACCACAGACTCGAGCGTGGCGTAGAATGTGTCCTTCACGGTGAGGTCACTCGCCTCAGTCGGAGCATAGACAGAGACCAGGGAAATGACACCTAAGGAGTGACGAATCCTTAGTCTCATAATACGCTCGTTGACCGGTGTTACCTCAATTATCATTGGGGTCAGCTTATTGGACACAGCTACAGCAACTCCTTGAGTATGGTAACCATCAGAGCGACCAGTACAATAGTAGGTGTAACCACCCACCATTATCTCCCGCAATCCGGTCTCCAACCTCAGAGAGGCTGCAATACCGATGTCCAAACGCTTGAGCTCAGATGATAACAGAGACAGGTGATCATCCTCTCTTAGGGATAGGAATTCCAGGCACCCACCAAAGGGACCGCCTCAGGTTAACCCAAGGAGACCGCCGTCTGGTGGACGACACCTCAGCACCACTCCGCACACTCTCCCGCAATCTGACCAGGAGGTTACCCGTGGTTTCCCTCCTTTCATCAAAGATTGGGGGTCCCGAAGGCTTTCCCCAATCCCGTCATCCGGTGAGCTGCCGTCGAAGGGAAGCTGCACAGGAGGTACTCCACGGAGTGGGTTCAGATTTTTTGCGTTTTGTGTTTTGAGGAATGAAGGGTTTTACGGTGGCCGGAGTGCAAATCCTGCCACCAACCTCCTAATAAAAAGTAACCCAACTGCAGAGGACGTCCGCAGACACAGTTGGGCACTAGATATGGATGGCCGTTGGCTCACAAGGAGCTCCTCCGCCCTTTGACAGGTTTTGTTTTTAATCCTGCTGGGTGTCCATATCCAAACCCCTCCTCACCACGAAAACCTGGTGGGGAGACGGTTTAGTCGCCGACAACCCGACCATGGAACAGGTTAGTACAGGTTTACATGGTACCTGTAGCAGGTCACAGATCTGACCTGACCTGACCTCACCTTCGGTGGCAGAGGTAAAAATGCTATATTTTATGTTCTTAATAACTGTGAGTCATGAAAATAAATCGAACAAAAACAATGCACAAACATGTCAATTAATTGTACAGCTTGGCAAAAGAGTAATAAATTTGAACGTTGAAGTCCCTTACTCTATTTTCCTCATAATCCCTTAAATTTGTGCATCGTGGCATTTTGCGGTATATGGGGATTTTCAAGATTGTAACCCCCGCAAACGGCAAGGCCCTCCTGTACTCAAAATAGGAACGTCCAAAGCTTAGGGTGCGACCAACTAACATTTATTCCCTGGCTTTCTTCATTGTTCATTTTTTTCCAGTTTAGTTGACCGCCCCTCACCCCACTCACTGCTTCAAAACATGTGTCTGGTCCCCTTCCAAACTATCTCTTCATCCCATGACCACTCATTCACGTGTGTATTATCTTATTCTGAGGTCTTTTCCCACTTCTTGTTTCACCGATCCCCCCTCCCTTTCTTTGCAAGAAATAACATCAGTGATGTCTGTCTCCAAAGTGGTTTCTTTCTTTCTTTCTATATTTTCTTGTGGTCATTGTGATACTTGTCATCACAAAATGGTGCTAATGTGTCCTGGTGCAGGCTCATTTGGAAGAATTAGCTCTTTCCATATCTGTAAGTACATTTGCTGTCTTCATAATTTTGTGTTTTATAACTGTAATGTTCAATTTGGTTTTATCCATAACTATTAGAATGGTGAAATAACTATGCTTGTCCTTTTGGTGGGCTGATATTGTTTGCTATTGCAGTACATACAACCTAAAGAAGGAAATATCCATGTCCTTTCAAGTAGCTTAAAAAAAATAAAATACATGCATATATATGTATGTGTATGTATATAGACAATATATATATATATATATATATATATATATATATATATACATATATATACACACACATAACATATACTATATAATATATATATACACACACACACACAGACAACAATATATTGTATATATATATATATATATATATATATATATATATATATATAAATATATTATATTGTTGCGAATTCGGCCCGCCGGCGTGCGATCGGCCACTGACTCGAATCGCGACGCCTCGCCCACCGGACGGACATTCGTGCGTGACCCTCTCGGACTAACGCCGGGATCCAGTCACGGGTGGGCCTTTCAGCCTCACCACGATCGTGCCAATCGGCCACCCGCGTGGGATAGGGTTGTTCGCCAAACTCAACCTACCTAAGTACCACGCGGATGGTAAACGGGCGACCGCACCTCGCCGCAGGTCGACTTCGATACGGGCCGCTAGTTGAACCCGGCCGGTCCCCACAATAGCTACAGCCGCTACCCGGCTTTTGTCCCTCTGTCGCCGTCGTCTCCGTTCCATCCACGCACACCTGCATGTTACGACGCACAGACTCCACTCCAACACACTCACATTCACCCCGGGAGACGCGGCTGCATGCTACTGCATGCTCACGCCCGACCATCTCCCTCACGTACCGCTTCTCTCACACACACGGTCTCCCTCACATTCGGCGTTCACTCACATGCCACCTCCCTCGCACACGTGGCCCTCACACACGGCTTCCACTTGCCACGTGGGGCACTCACCCGCGGTCCTCATCCCCACGGCGCGCTGGAAAGCACGCACTCCGGCACACTTGCCACCACATCACCACACGGGGTCGCTTCCACACACGTGGACGCACTCACACCTTGCACCACACACACCGGGACAACCACACTGGGGATTCGTGTCCCAACAAGGGTTCCGGCGGGCCTCTATACCCCCAAGCTGCACGTGCCCATCCACAGCACTCGTCCCTTCAACTCCGCGAAGCACGACCGAACCCACCTGGTCGTGATTCGCTTCAAGGGGGCATACTCCTCCCCTCGTTCCTGGAGGCGGCCATCCAGCTTGCGCACCGGGTCTCCACACGCTCGCGAGCTCACCCCCATTATCCTCCACTACCTCAGTGTGTGTGTTCTGTTCCTTTCCACCGTCCTTATCATGCAGTCTCTCCTCTATTTTTCTGTCTCCCGCGTCTCTATACATTTATTAGTTTCTGTTTCTTCTGGAGTTTTTCCATCTCTCTGGACTTCAATTTTACTCTCTCCTTCATTTCATTAATTTCAAACTCGTATAGTTTTTGTTTTCTCTCCCATTTCTTTCTCCTGCTCTTCATTTCCCATCTCATCGTTTCTCTCAATTGGCTCATTTCCTTCCTGTGTTTCATTCGCTGTTCTCTCATTACCCTTCCTTGTTTCTTTCCTGTCCTTCCTTCTGCAGTTTCATGGTTTGCTTCATTTGGTTAGTCTCCTTCTTGTGTTTCATTTGCTGCTGTCTCATTACTCTTCCTTGTTTCTTCTCCTGTCTTTCTTCTGCGATTTTCATGGTTTTATTCATGTGGTTAATTTCCCTTTTGTGTTTCTTCGCTGTTCTTTGTCTACCTCTTCGCACTCCAGCCTTGCTTTTTCTTTCAATTGGTCAACCTCAGCTTCATGTTCTTTTTTGTTTCTTCCCATTGTTCTTCTCGTTCTTCCTTCCAATCTCGTTGTGTCCTTCAATCTCCTCATTTCTCCTTCCTGCTTCATTCGTTGCTCCTTCAACTTCTCCTCGTATTCCAACCTATTTTTTTTCTTTTGTCGTTCAGTTTCAAATTCATACTCTTTCAGTTTTTTATTCCACTGTCTTTCTTGTTCCTCATTCTGTAATCTCGCCATTTCTTTCAACTGACAGATTTCTTTCTCCTGTCTCATTCCTTGTTCTTTCAGTACTCTTTCTTGTTCCTCTTTTAACACTCTCGATTCGTTTTGTAGTTCCGTCTCTTTGTTTTGGTGTTTCTGTAACTCAGTTTTCTTCTCAATTCTTTTCTCATCTCCGCACCCCGACCTTGCTTTGGCTTCTAACTGTTCTTCCGGCTTCCCCTTGCGTTGTCTATCCGTCTTCCCAGTTCCTCTGTCTCCGTTTTTACCTCCAGTCCCAGCTTATCACCTCTCTTCGTCATGTCTTGAAGTCTTTTCTCACACTCCATATTTTTATTTCCTTCGTGCACGTCTCCGTCACCCAATTAATTTTTCCCTCTCGGTTACCGTCACTTTTTCCGTCACCTCCACACTTCTCGCCAGTCTCCCGAATTATTTTTTCTCACCCGCCTTCACCGCGGCCTGACAACCGTTGCACCCCTCCCAGCTCGTTCGCTCCCACACGTGGCGTCGCCATTACGCACTTCGCTGTTGTAGCCTTCATGCCGCCTGCAGGCTCCGGCCCATTTGCTGCGTTTCACCCCGCATTTCTTTTATTTCTTCCTTCATTCCTTGCATTTGTTTCCATATTCGTTTCATTTTGTTTGTGTTTGTTTCCATATTCGTTTTCATTTCGTTTGTGTTTGTTCCATCTGCTTGTTCATCCTTTTATTTCGTTTTTCATTTCGAGTGAGTTTCCATCCATTTTGTTGTTCATTTGTTGCATATTCGATTTCATTTCTGCCAGCATGGCGAATAGCTGGGCCATGTCGGGTGCACTCGGCTGAGCCGATTCGGCCAGGATCGGGGGTTTTGGTGGAGAGGGGAGGGGAGGTGTTATACACCGGCGGCCGCCGCCGCACCTATTTCGGGCTCTGCGTTTGGTTGGGGGGTAATTGTTCCTGCTCACCAATGTCCTGCTCGGGTTTACATCCTTGGCCATGGATTCTAAAAATTCTACATCCATTCCTATTACCCCCGGCTCCCGCTCGCTTGAGACGCCATCTTATTCCACGTAAGGGGTTAATTTAGCTCGCTCGTAATTTGGAGGGAATCGGGGGTCGCTCTCTCACCCCTGGACCGATTCCCGTGAATTTAGCTGGAGGCAGGAGGGATTCGAATCACACTCCTGTACACCAGTGTTGCGAATTCGCGCCGCCGGCGTGCGATCGGCCAGTGACTCGAATCGTGACCGCCTCGCCCACCGGACGGGCAATTCTGTCGTGACCCTCTCGGACTAACGCCGGATCCAGTCACGGGTGGGCCTTTCGGCCTCACCACGATCGTGCCAATCGGCCACCCGCGTGGGATAGGGTTGTTCGCCAAACTCGACCTACCTAAGTACCACGCGGATGGTAAACCGGGCGACCGCACCTCGCCGCAGGTCGACTTCGGATACGGGCCGCTTAAGCGATCCGTTCCATGCTATCGGGATAACCGAGCGGTGTTATCGTCGGCCTCGACGGTTCCTGATTAATTATCGGCGCCCCCGCGCCCACACGTACCCTTTACGTAAAACAAGATGGAGACCCAACGAAGGAAGGACGCAGCGAAACGGGGGAAGAATTCAACAAGGACGCATTTATTTACACAGACGGACACAAAGCACACGTATAGCAAATATTTATAGCAACAATAATAATTAAAGAAATGCACATATATCAAATAAAAGAAGGAACGACAAAAGCAACGATGACGCAGAGCTACAACCGAATACGCGACACACGACCACTTACACAATACTACTTGCCGGACATGGCGCGCGACACACACGTTCACTTCTTCTCTTCTTCTTCTTCTTTCGGCTGCTCCCTTAGGGGTCGCCACAGCGGATCATCCGTATGATCCGCATAGTGATTTGGCACATGTTTTACGCCGGATGCCTCCTGACGCAACCTGGTCGCCTCTTACGACAGGGAGATGGTACACCTATTTTGTAGGTGTACCATATATGTACATATGATACACGGTACAACCGGGTATACACCGGCCAGTATACTGGTATCATTTTGCACCTCGAAGATGACAGGCTGAGTCAACCCCCTGTGTATTAATTAGTGGCCGAATGGGCTTGAACTCAGGACTCTTGATCCCAAGCCGCTGCCCTAACCACTGCGCCACACAGCTCCACACACACTTCACACAGAACCCAAAAGAAAATGAGGAAGTCGCGACTTCCCTGCGTTCAAGTCCTTGGCGACCGTCCTCTGCCGTGGTCCGCGAGCTCTTCCGCTCCACTCGACGCGAGATCCTCCGGCGTGCTTCGCGCCTGCCCGTGCTGGCCCCTCGATGCCACGGACCGAGCACCGACGAACAGAGAGAGAGCACACGCCGAACCCAGAGAGAACCAGAGAACCTGAACCAGAGAGAACCAGAGAACCTCACGCGCCTCCGACTCTTATACCCCCGGCGCCCCGCCCGTTCTTGGCTCCACCTCCTTCGAGGCGCTTCGAGAAGGGGGCGTTCCCTCTCATTCCCCCTCCCCGCCATGCGGGGGGCGAGGAGAATCCGTCTTGGCGCCGGGCCAAGGAAGAAAACAAGCGGGAAAACCGCGCGCCCTCGCTGTGGGGATTTCCTCCTTCCCTTCTCGCGTTCGACGGCTCCCAACGCGGAAACCGTCGTACGTGGACCGCGGAGGATGGCGTTCTTGGTGTGGGCAGTGGTTGGCGTTGTTGTAGTGGTGGCGTAGTTGGCGTTGTTGGGTGGTTGGCGTAGTTGGCGTTGTTGGGTGGTTGTTCGAAATAAAGCAAGAACAGAAAAACGCCTAACTCAAAGTATCGCAGCCCGAATGAATCACATTAATTCCCTCTAAACAATGGGTTGGGCTAACTACACATGTACTTCAGAAATATATCTCACCTACGGGACCTGAATGGTGTAATGCGAATTTCCACAGCCGTAACAATATATATATATATATATATATATATATATATATATATATATATATATATATTATTATTATTGTTGGGAATTCGCGCCCGCCGGCGTGCGATCGGCCACGTGACTCGAATCGCGACCGCCTCGCCCGACCGACGGACAATTCAGTCGTGACCCTCTCGGACTAACGCCGGGAGCCAGTCAGGGTGGGGGTTTAACCCACCACAACCCAGCCCGCATTCTACCCGTGTGAGGTAGGGTGAATCGCCGAAAGTCGATATACCTAAGTACTCGCACGGGTAACCTACCGAGGGGTTGTACCACGCCACAGGTCGACTTCGGACAGAACCGCTTAAGCGGCTCGTTCCGTGCTACAGGGATAACGAGCAGAGTTATCGTCGACCTTGACGGTTCCAATTAATTCTCGGGCGTCTCGCGCCCACTCAAACCCTTTACGTGAAGCAAGATGAAGACCCAAAAGGAAAGGACGCAGCGAAACGGGGAAACAATTCAACAAGCAAGCATTTATTTACACACACGGACACAAAGCACACATGTAGTCATACAGTTAGAAATGCACATATATCAAATAAAAATAGACAACGATGACGCAGAGCTACAACCGACTAACGCGAACACTCGGCAACACTTATACAATTTTACTTCACGAGACACGGCGCACACACACACGTTCACACAAAACCCAAAAGAAATGGAAGTCGCGACTTCCTGGTCGTGTCGAGTCCTGGCGACCGTAACTCCTCTCGCGGTCTGCGAGCTCTCTCCGGCGTGGTGCACCGAGCTCGTGCCGCGCGTAGCTCGCGTCGTCCGCCGACAGCTCGGACGGGGTTTGGGGAAATGGACGGGGTTTGTTCGGCGCTATTCTCCGCGCTCGTGCACGGGGTCCCAGGGCTCGCGCGAGGATCAAAAAAAAGCAAGGCAGGAACGAACAGCTCGCGACTCGAACCAGAAGACCAGACCACCAGCCAAGACGAACGACGAGACCAGCTCCAGGACGAAGAGGAAGAGGAAGAGCGAAGAGAAGAGAGAGAGAGAGCCCGCCCGCCGTGTCCGACTTTTATAGCCCGGGGCTCGCCCTTCACTCCGCCCCATTTTCGGCTCCACCCTCCTTCGAGAGGGTTCTGGAAAAGGGGCGTTCCCTCACCCCGACCGCCTCACACTGTCCATCCACCAATCGGCGGCGAGCTGCCCTTCCCCCTCTTCCCTCGCACCAAGCGCGGAGAAGAATGGCGGAAAAACGCACCAGCATCGTTGGCAGTTTTTGGTCGTTTGAAATCAAAGATAGGGAAAGAAAAACGACTAACTGGAGGATCGCAGCCCGAATGGATCACATAAATTCCCTCTAAACAACGGATTTGGGGCTAACTACACATGTACTTAAAAGATATCTCACCTACGGGACCTGAATGGTGGTTGCGAATTTCCACAGCCGTAACAATATACACACATATATATATATATATATATATATATATATATATATATATGTAATTGATTCATCAATTTGAATTGTCAATAAACGAACATCATCAATAAACAACTTATAAAACCAAGCACACAAACAAGGTTTATTTTTGCTGTCACATTAATCAAAGTTAAGTCTCGAGGAATGGTTCTGTCGAGAAATGGAATTTAATAAGAAGCTGCTTTATGAAGTTCACTGAAGGACGATGTCGATATTTGGATATGAAGGAAAATGGAGAGAAGACCCTGCAGGCTCCTTGGTAAGAGAGCAAAGCACATGGCTAATCTGCCGCTTTGACGCAATGTCACAGCAGCAAGCTTTGGGCGCATGATCACCTTGCACATGCTCACAAATAACCCCTTGAGTGGAAACACATCCCCTCCCCTCTCCAGGAATGCATATCAATACACACATATACACACAGAAAAGAAAACAAACCACCATGTTCTCCACCCAAAACAATAAAACACCATAACTCGTACTCTGTTTTACAGATTTACAAGATGAAAAGCCGTAAATGGGAGAGTAGATCGAGCCATACAGGCTGTGGAAATTAATTTGTTTGATAAAAAAACATGGACTTCCTGGATCTCAAAATACCACAACAACAACATGAACTAGAACATTGCTCAGTGGAGCACATACCTCTGTGAGGCAGAACAGTTTACGTTTTGTATCACAATGATAGGCCGGATCTGTATCCGCACCATTCATCATTGTCAAACACCAAAATCTAATCGGCATGTTCTTGTCACCTTCCCAACTCATCCACCAGGTTTTGTCATAATCTGTCCATAACTTTCATGATATATATTGATTTGGCCCCATCTCTCAATGGGGAAGAATCACCTTGAAAAGTCTAGTATCCAGATGCGGATCCAGATCTTTACCAAAATCGAAACAATTCGTCTTGTCACACACCCAACCTTTCCAACCACGTTTCGTCTGAATCCGTCCACAAGTTTTTGAGATATCCTGCTCAGTGATGAGAGAAAAACAAACAAACAGATAGACAGACAAGGGTGAAAACATAACCTCCATCCACCTTCGGTGGCGGAGGTAACTAGAACGGCACTCGGTAGAACGCATACCTCCACCAGTCAGAACAGTTTACGTTTTGTACCCCACTGATAGGCCGGATCTGGATCCGGACCTGAACAAAAGCTAATTTGGTTGTTCTTCTTACCTAACCAACTCATCCACCCAGTTTTGTCATCACTCATCCACGTTTTGAGATATTGTGCGATGTATCATTTTTGGTCCCATTTCTCAATAGTGAACAATCACTTCCAAAAATTAAAAAAAAACTCTCGTAACTGGATCCGGATTTGGATATTCACCAAATCAAATAATTTCTTCCTTGTCACACACCTAATCTGTCAACCATGTTTCGTCCAAATCCTTCCACAACCTTTTGAGATATCCTGCTCACAGACAAACAGAGAGATGGGGTGAAAACATCACCTCTGTCCCCCTTCTGTGGCAGAGATAAAGACAGGACATATCTTGGGCTAAAGAACAAATTAATCTGTGACATGCTCACCGCATAACTGTCTGGTGCTGGATTTGAAACACCGCAACATCAGATCTGACTTAAAACCACAAAACAGGGCACTACATCACATCAAGAACAACCAACTATTTTGGACAAAAAAATCTCGGTGCATGGAAGAGCAAAGGCAATGGATGATAGGAGGGTAACATACTGACAATTACGTGGCAGGGATACAACTGGACAGAGCAGGTGGATGAATGAAAGGGAAGGGAGAGGAAAGAGAAAGAAAGGTTGTAACGCTCAGAAGAAAGGGGTGAGTGAGTGCAGGGTTATGGGGGTACAATAGATCATGGGTAGGGATGGGAGATGAGAATGTATAGCATTGCACTTGAAGCACTGCCATTTTGAAGCCTTGATGGGAAAAAGCAGATTATACTGATTCAGGGTTGGGGCTAGGGCTGGGGGGGGGGGGGGGGGGGGGGGGGGAGGAGTGGTCGGTTGGGGTGTGGTTAAGCGGTAAGCCCTATTTATTACGAAAACAAGGCGAATGTTACTGGAAGAACCGTGGAGAGGCTGGAGGAGGGCTGAAAGGCTGAAATAGCAGGGAGAGCAAGACCATAAGGGAGGTGGTAGAAAACAGAGGCCACCATCCTGTCTGCAATGGGGGAGAAACCAGTGCTGTCCTGCTTATTTGTGGGAGATGGCAATGACGTTGAGAGCTTTGATGTCCACAGTATCTGGGAATGAAAGGTGTGTGAAGGAAGTGCACCAGCCCAGAGAGGACAGCGGTAATCCATAGAACTATGAACAACAGCCTTTATTGTCGGCCATAAGGTCAGATTTCCTGAAGAAGGACTTGGCTTGATGGAGGATAACCAGTTTATGAATTGTCTTGGAGACAAGTATGGATGAGCTCCAAACATTTCAGGGATGAAACTTCTTCCAGTGACTATCAAGGAAGTAGACAGATCAATTTGCTCAACAATCCTTCTGGAGAGACAGAAGGTACCCATGACATGTTAGCCCACCACATGATCCTTTGCAGGTGTGCTGAGAAGGATGCAGCAGCTGCCGGTCTGTATATGGGATGGGGGCACCATACATCAAAATGTGGAGTCATCTGCAAAAAGGAAAAGCTTTCTTTAAATGCATCACAGAGGTCACAAGTATACGCAAGGAACAAAACTAGGCCATATAAGATACTTTGGGGGCATTTCGATCTCCACCGTGAAAGGATAAGACAGGATACTACAGCATTGAGATCTGCTTGAGAGCCACTACCTTGCCACAAGACTCTGCAGCTGAGAGGATGAAGATGATAACTTCAACTGAGATGGGATAAATCTTTTCATGAGAGGAAGTAGGCTTTTTGTTATTGGACTTGCAGGCAGAGTCTCCAACTACAGCTACAGAGATATGTAATTTTGGAAGAACAAGGTCAGAAGAGTGAAGTGGGGCAGAAGAGGACCAGGACAGGCTTGAGGGAAAGTTCATTATTATCAGGTCCAGGAAGTAGGATTATAATTTGCAGAGATCAGAGTTGGGAAATTCACCGTTTGGGCCATGTCCACAGACTCATCGGACTTCATATAATTCCAAGGCCAAGTGGAAAGGTAGCAGTTCAAATTTCAACAGATTTAACCAGACTCAGTGGTGTAATGGTTTAAGTTTCTACTCTGAGTCTGGGAGGTTGGCCGAGTCATACCAAAGACTAAAAATGGTACGTGCTGCTTCCTTGCTTGACATTCAACATTTAAAAGGATAGATCATGGATAATCACCATCGGTTGGCATCCACGGGGAGGAGGAAATTCCTTCTGAGGAAATGCCCCGCTGAGTGTGGTGAGAAAAGCGGCGCCATTGTTGTGATGTCGCTGGTATCCAGAGTATCCCGGGAAGTGACGGCACTTCTCCAAGCTCAATGGCTGCGTGAAGTGTTTGTCTCATCAGTGCAGTATGTCCATGTGTGTGTGAGTGGCAGGTCCATTATGAGCCTTAGACCTTTTATTTAAAAAAAAAATTTTTTTAACAGATGAAGAAGAGAGTTGGGATGGGTGCTTAGTCGTTGGTCTGCATCAGCAGAAAGGAGTCATCATTGCAAGGTGACGGTCGATCTGCCATGCAACTGAGCATTACGTCATTTAAGAGATTAGTGGAGACACCAAGGTATTCGGGGAGACAATGGGGGGTTAATGTAAAGCAAGGGTTGTGGGGAATGGAGTCCTTGACATAAACAGTGACAACATGATTTGGGCAGGCCGCAGGGGTGAGGTCTGTCAAAGCAGGAAAGAACAGTCAGGGAAGGATCTTTTGAAGGACTTCATTATCAAGCATGCTGTCCCATGTAAAATCTTGCAAATAGGAGCAGCTTTTTGGTGGTTAGCATGTCAATATCTATCGAATGGACTCACCAAGTACCGTGGATTATAGATGCCACGGAAGTGGGAGCTAGGCTAATAAGGTGTAATGTACAAAATACACATTGATTCTTTCAAGTAACGCATGAGTTAAATATATCCATGATATTAATTTATGTGCTTATAACACAAGCATTATTTTGCCAAATGTCTTTTACTCTCTGGTTTCCTTCACTTATAGCTGTCCATTCGTCACAATATTGTCATCACATCTCAAGAGATTGAGGAACAATGTGATGGCAAGAGATAGGGACATGATAGTATGACTGGCCTTTACTGGTTTATGGTGGTGGAAGGAGCAGCAGTGCAACAGTTGAGCTGCAAGTACCACCATGAAGGACTATCACAACTTGTACCATTCTCAGGCATCAAAACCTTCTGGCGAATTTTCCCATTCGATTAACATGAATAATGTTCTTCTCGGGCTCACCGGATGGCTGAGAGGTACGCACACTCAACTCTAAGCTGCCTAGCCTAGGTTTGATTCCCGACCCAGCTGTAAACTGTCATCCCGGGTGATTCATCAATGCGTTAGCCGTCACTCGGATGGACGTTAAATGGGATTCCGCATTCTGCCGGCATTAGTTGGCGAATGCTAAAGATTCCACGGTCTCCTTCGCGAAGAGTAGGCGAGCGATCTCCGGCACCATGAACAAATTTTTTTTTGGGGGGGGGGTGAAGGGGGTTGGTGGGTTCAAAATTTCCCCACTTTTGCATGAGGAATTATGCAGATGGCCAAGGCAAGGAGTACATAGTGTGTGTGTGTGTGTGTGTGTGTGTGTGTGTGTGTGTGTGTGTGTGTGTGTGTGTGTGTGTGAGGTACTGTACGAGGAATTGTGAAATTTATCTTTTCTCTGCGGTGCTCTCTGCCTCAAGACAGGTACAGTGCTGCTAAATTTGCCCCAAAACAAGGATGACACTGGGTGGTTTGCCTTTTCCTTCAAGGCGATCATCAAGGCAATAATTTGGAACTTAGCCAGGGTGTCAGTGATAACTCACCTACTTTCCACAAAAGACACCGTGGGATCATTAACATCAACCAACTAACGCTAGCTGATGGGACACCCAGCTTCATACATCACCCCAATCTAAAGGAGGACGCTATTTGTGATGCAACACCCTGTCTGCAAGGCATCAATCCACTAGTTTATAGTTGGATGAAGTATCTAACCTCAACTATGCTAAGGTAAATGTGCCACCCTGTCAGACGTACTGTGGCTACAGTGATGCAAATATCTCAAGCTGGTTTCATCCAAACACGCGTTTCATCAAATGTGGAATACACGAGGTATTTATTGCGTAAAAATGAACCAGTATTCAATGTAACATCTCATATACATGTGTCATGACACAAGACAGATTAATTAGTACTTTGATAACCTTTGACCTCTTGATGGACATGACAGATGCATGATCTTACTTATTTGCACTGTAAAATAAAAACAAATGAGAAGAGCACTCGGTAGAGCGCATACCTCCGCCATGTAATGTCTGATCCACGAGAACATATCGGGCCCAATACAGTTTTGAAATATCATGCTATACAGTACTATATCGTTTTTGGTCCCATCTCTCAATGGTGAAGATTCACTTTGAAAATGAAATAATCTTCATATCCAGATCCGGAATCGGATCCTCAGCAAAATCGAATCAATTCTTCCTTGTCACACACCCAACGTGTCCATCAAGTTTCGTCCGAATCTGTCCACAACTTTCTGAGATATCGTGCTATATATTGGTTTAGCCATATCTCTCAATGGTGAAGAATCACTTTAAAATATTTTATAGTAGTCGGATCCGGATCCGGATCCTGATCTTCAACAAAATCTAATCAGTTCGTCCTTGTCACACACCCAACCAGTCCACAAAATTTCATCCAGATCCGTCCACAACTTTTTGAGATATCCGGTACACAGACAAACAGACAAACAGACAGAAAAGGGTGAAAACAGAACCTCCTTCACCTTCGGTGGTAGAGGTAATGAGCACAGTGAGGAATCTAAAATTTCTTGACCTTCAAAGACAAGATTGGAAACGGTTTTCAATTGAAACTAGAGCGAAGTCGATGGCGCACCATCACCAAACCCCATGCTTCCCACCCGAACAAAAGTTGAAAGGTGGGAAAAAGTTCCACCAGGAATGACCCAATATCAAATATTGATTTAATTTGCTTTTCCATTTTGACCCTTGTGACCCAAAGTCCCCACACGCTGAGACATGAACCGCAGGTCAAATCCAAAAATCGTTACATACGTTATGTCTCCCATTGTTGATGAATATACAAAGGTTCAATTTAAAATGTGTTAGCATGTGCCCATATTTTGCATTTTGTGGCATTGGACCTTTTGACCCCACCCCAGGGGGGTGGTGCCAAAAATGATACTGCTTTTTATACACCTTGTGTAATGTGGTGATCATAACCATCAAGTTTGGTGAATTTCTTTCCGTCTAGGAGGAGATAGCGTGACGGACGGACGGACGGACGGACGGACGGACGGAGCCAATTACAATATTCCCCCGTTTTTTTTCAAAAAGTGTGGGGATAATTAAAATACAACCCTTCAAACCCTCCCTTAAAGCAAAAAAAGGAACTTCATTGCAAGACAGGTGATCAAAAAAAAAAATCAGCTTGGCTGACAAAAGGGATTGAGGGTGAATCTCGATCAGACGAAACTGATGGTTGGTGGTGAAGAATAATAAGAAGAAAGGAATGAGAGGGGAAATGGCCCTGTGGCCTGTGTAACTTGTAGTAAAGGAGGAGGGTCAAATTATAATCATTGTGTGTCTTGCAGAAGGTGGTGTCATCAGAAATGCAGTGAAGTTAAGGGAAGTTTAGGTGTAGTGGCTGGCAGTTTGAAATGTAGAAGGTGCATGGGTGGAAATCAAAATGTAGAGAACATTGGGGAGTGGATATGGGATTTGAGGTTCAGCTGGAAAAGGTTAAGAGTTTTTGTTACTTCGGAGATATGTTAGATGCAGGTGGTGCAGCGGAGTTAGCTGTGAGAACGCGGATAAGAGTAACATGGAAAGGGTGGAGAGAGTTCAGAGGCATTTTAACACAAAAACATCCCATGTGCAGTATAAGGTAGAGTATATTTAGCCTGTCATAGACCAGTTTTGATGTATGGTAGTGAAATATGGAGAATGAGGGTAGAAAGATGATAGAAGAATAGAAAGGACAGAGGTATGGATGAGGAGATGGATGTTGTGGGGTCACACTGAAGGACAAGCAGAATGGTATGGATATAAGAAAGAGGCTCAAAGGTAGTAGTCGTACTGAGGAAGAGGTGAGAAACAGAAGACTAAGGTGGTTTGGGCATATGGTGAGAATGAGAAAAGATGTCTTTCAAGAAAGTCACCAGTTTACTAGTTGAGGGGAAAAGACCAAGCAGTCGACCAAAAAAAGACCTGGAAGGATGCAATCAGGAGAGACCTGCAGTTGTTAGGGTTAATGGAGGATGATGCTTTTGACAGGACTAAGTGGAGAGGGGCCATCAGATGACCAACCCCCAATATGAGAAAATGGTTGTTAAATGAGTACGTTAGTAGTAGTAGTATAGGAAGGAGGAGGAGGAGGAGGCGGAAGGAGGAGGAGACCAAATTGTAACATTCTCGTTGACAATTGCAAGAAGCAGAATACTGAAGGGCACTTCTGAATTGGACACACGTCATGACGCATCGAATCGTGCAAGTGGGAAGCAAATAACACAAAGCTGAAGCACATTCTTCGAAAATTTTATGTCGACAATTGAGAAAGCATTTTCCATTGCAACGATGATTGCATACCCTGGTATCGTAGGATGGACTTGGATGTGTTCCCGCCTGCCAGGGGCCTCCACCTGTGCCTTGCCGCTCATCCATACCTGCCAAAAATCAAACAGAGAAGCATCATGTGTGTCAGATAGGTTTCCTCTGGAGGCCTGCAAGCAAAGCACAACTTCACGTTAAAGTCTCTCTTGCATTTCAGTTATGCCTGCAAAGAAAAAAAAACAAATAAAATCCCCATTGGCAAACAATTAAATTTGGCAGCAATCAGTTCAATCCAACGGGATGTAAAATGCGTTCTTTAGAAAGCGTTAAGACAGGTCTCTCCAGGGCATTTCCAGCAAAGCCCCATGTGTCCCAAACCATCCTCATGACATCGTATGACCCCTGGGCTCTGTGCCATATCATCAGGTCGAGAATGCAATCTTCTAGTGACCAAGCCAAAGCGATAAAAAATCAACTTCTCAGCTGGTCTGCTTTTCGATTCATTTCCTCGTTGCTTCAGTGGAATGCATGACGCCCACTTGCAGCGTTTCCACACTGATGTAAGAACCTAAGCAGATCAGGCAACTGTAAATCAACAGCTGATTAAAAGCCTTCAGTCTGAGTGGGCATCATGCCTGGGTAGCGTCAGAAGGCTCCCCTTGAGATATCGAAGCTCCTCTGAGTTGAGGACCTTGTGACATGTGCCAAATAATCTGCACTAAATCCTCCAATACAGGAAAGTGTGATGTGTGCAAATCTGGGATGATGCTGTCATGTGCAAGCATTTCAATTTTCGATAATTTTGACATTGCGCCACTTCTGCTCACCAACAAACGTGCTGTTATTACCGCATTTCACCGAAACACAACAGCTGCGCTTACATGCACCATCAATTTTCATTCTTTGGAGGGGGAAGCAGAGGGAAGGGGAAAGGATGAAGGGCCAGGAGTATAGTTCCCCATTCCTCATAAATCAAAAATTCAGGAGCAACTTTAATTAACTGGAGTGATGCATTAACAATGAAATGGATAGAAATCCAGACAGAAAGCGATGGTCATTTTGTTTGCCATGGCCACAGCACATGGTAACACAACCATCACTTTAAAAAAACAAGATGGAAGAGGTGAAAATAGGACACTGATGAAGATAAACAAGAACGAAATTGGGCACAAGGGGAAGCAAAAAAAAACAGAATTGGGGGGTGGGAGTGAAGGGCGGTGGAAGCTGTACGTGTGTGTCTGTGTGTGTGTGTCTGTGCGTGTGTGTCTGTGCATGTGTGTGTGTGCGTCTGATTTTTTTTCCTCTTCTTCTTTTTGACTTTCTCAAAAACTTTCTCTCTGCTGTTTTAGAAGCAATGACTCTTTGTAGTGAGATGCTATGGCGTTGATCCTTCACTGAAACAATGTGCAAGCACCTCTTTGAATGGCACCCACTCAACTATGGCATGTTTCCACTTTCCAGCCACAAAATTGCTCTCTGGCATGATATGCCATATCCTAAAGACACAGCTCAGGTGACTGTAACAACCAGGGTTGAGTAATGCTAGAATCTAGAAAGCTGGAAATTTGGTACAGCAGTGGCACAACTGGCGACACCTTTTAAACTGTTTTTCACACAGGAGTCAAATTCACTTCTACGGGGTCATATCCAGTGGGGAGAACAAGTATTGATACACTGCCGATTTTGCAGGTTTTCCACTTACAAAGCACTGTAGAGGTCTGTAATTTTTATCATAGTACAACTTCAACTGTGAAAGACGGAATCTAAAACAAAAATCCTGAAAATCAATTGTATGATTTTTAAATAATTAATTTGCATTTTAATTGCATGAAATAAGTATTTGATCACCTACCAACCAGAAAGAATTCCGGTTCTCACAGACCTGTTAGTTTTGTCTTTAAGAAGCCCTCCATTCTCCACTCATTACCTGTATTAACTGCAACTGTTTTGAACTCGTTATCTGCATAAAAGCAGCTGTCCACACTCAATCAATCAGACTCCAACCTCTCACAATGGGCAAGACCAGAGAGCTGTCTAAGGACATCAGGGAAAAATTGTAGACTTGCACAAGGCTGGGATGGCGCTACAGGACAATAGGCAAGCAGCTTGGTGAGAAGGCAACAACTGTTGGCCAATTATTAAGAAAATGGAAAGTTCAAGATAACAGTCAATCTCCCTCGTCTTGGGCTCATGCAAGATCTCACCTCGTGGAGCCTCAATGATCATGGAAAGGTGAGGGATCAGCCAGACTACACGGCAGGACCTGGTCAATGACTGAAGAGAGCTGGGAACCAGTATAAAGCCCATAGAGTAGAAGACCGCGTCATGGAGGAAAAAAAGAAAAAAATAAAATGAAACAGAGGGAATAAAGAGAGAGGAGATTGGGAGAAAAGAGAGAAAAATAAAAAAGATAAAACAAAAACAAGAAAAGGATAGGCAGAGAAAAGAATAAAGCCAAGATACGGGGAAAGAGAGAGATAAAAAAGATAGAGGAGGGGACTGGGAATAAATACGGAGGAAAGGTAGAGAGCCAGAAGAGAAAAGAAGAAGAAAAGAATGGAAGAATAGGAAAGGGAAATGGAAATAAGAGAAAAAAGAGGATAGGAAGCAAAGAAGAGATGAGAGAAAAAGGGACTACAGAAAGAAGATAATGAGGAGAAAAAAAAAAGGAAGAGATGGGAAGGAGAAAGGGAACAACGGGCGAGGAATAAAAACTAAGAATCACAAAAAAATGGAAAACGACGGGAGAACTGGGGATGGAAGAAGATGAAAGGGAAGGGAGACGGAAAACTGGGAACGATGAATGAAAAGAGAGAAAAAAAAGGAAAAAGAAAGAGGAGAGAACGAGGAGAACATCGAGGGAGAAACGAATGAAAGGAGAAAGAAAGAAAAAAAGAAAGAGGGGAGGAAGAAAAATTCGAGTAAAAGGGACAAGGAAAGAGAGAAAAAAAAGCCGAAGAAAAGAAAGAAGGAAAGGAAAATAAAAGGGAACAGAGAAGAACGAGGAAAACTGGGAAATAGGGAAGAAAGAACAGAGATAAAAAACTGGGAAAAGGGGGAGAAAGAGTGAGAGAAAGGGGATGGGAAGGGATAAGATGAGAGAACCACAGTATCAAAGAAAACCATAAGTAACACACTACGCCGTCATGGATTAAAATCCTGCAGCGCACGCAAGGTCCCTCTGCTCAAGCCAGCGCATGTCCAGGCCCGTCTGAAGTTTGCCAATGACCATTCTGGATGATCCAGAGGAGGAATGGGAGAAGGTCATGTGGTCTGATGAGACCAAAATAGAGCTTTTGGTTTAAACTCCACTCGCCGTGTTTGGAGAAGAAGAAGGATGATACAACCCCAAGAACACCATCCCAACCGTGAAGCATGGAGGTGGAAACATCATTCTTTGGGGATGCTTTCTGCAAAGGGACAGGACGACTGCACCGTATTGAGGGGAGATGGATGGGGCCATGTATCGCGAGATCTTGGCCAACAACCTCCTTCCCTCAACAAGAGCATTGAAGATGGGGCGTGGCTGGGTTCCAGCATGACAACAACCGAAACACACAAGCCAGGGCAACTAAGAGTGGCTCCGTAAGAAGCATCTCAGGTCCTGGAGTGCGCCTCCAGTCTCCAGACCTGAACCCAATAGAAAATCTTTGGAGGGAGCTGAAAGTCTGTGTTTCCAGCGACAGCCCCGAAACCTGAAGGATCTGGAGAAGATCTGTATGGAGGAGTGGGCCAAAATCCCTGCTGCAGTCTGTGCAAACCTGGTTAAGAACTACAGGAAACGTCTGATCTCTGTAATTGCAAACAAAGGTTTCTGTACCAAATATTAGTTCTGTTTTTCTGATGTATCAAATACTTATTTCATGCAATAAAATGCAATTAATTATTTAAAAATCATACAATGTGATTTTCAGGATTTTTGTTTTAGATTCCGTCTTTCACAGTTGAAGTGTACCTATGATAAAAATACAGACCTCCATGTGCTTTGTAAGTGGGAAAACCTGCAAAATCGGCAGTGTATCAAATACTTGTTCTCCCCACTGTAATATATTGCATTGTGTGTAAAGAAATAAACAAAGTACAAGTTAGGGAGTAGGAAAAAGATGGAAAAGCAAGGAAGGGGGGGGGAGTGAGGGTGAGAGAGGAAGTGAAAGTGAGAGTGAGAGTAGAGTGAAGAGAGAAAGAAGAGAGAGAGAGAGAGAGAGAGAGAAGAGAGAGAGAAGAGAGAGAGAGAGAGAAGAGAGACAGAGAGACAGAGAGACAGAGATTTGAGAGGGAGGAGAAGTGGAGGAGGAGGGGAGGAGAAGGGAGCCTCAAACATGAATACAAAAAAAAAAGAATGGGAGAAAGTGGAGGAGGTCGAAAATTTTGCTACACAGAAACACACACACACACACACACACACACACACACACACACACACACACACACACACACACACACACACACACACACACACACACACACACAAACACACACACACACAGTCCCTAAGTGGGTATGCATTTTTATTTATTGAATACAACAAGCATTCACAACTCTCCCATTGACTCTGGAACAGTTGGGTAATGACTGAAGTTTTGTTTAGTACTCAATATGTCCACCTTCATTTTTAATACACGTCTGGAGACGTGTAACAAAATTGGTCCATAACTTTTGCCCTGAATGGCATTAGTGGCGCGATGTTGTAGCTCATCCAGAGACTGAGTGCATGGCGTAAAATATGCCCTTGATCAAACCCCTCAAAAAATACATTACAGGGAGTCAGATCTGGGGATCTTAGGGCAAAAAAATGGGTCCACCATGGTCGACCCATTTGTTGAATCAAGGAAATTATGAACAGCTTGTCATGAAAAAAAAAGAAGAAGAAACAAACGTTAATTGAAAGAAAAGTTGACTATGTCAAGTACTAAAAACAAAACGTAAAAGATTACTCGAACTGTTCCAAATACATTTCAACTAGAAAGTTGTATTTATAGCCGAATACAAAAGGAGCTCGGTCTCGGAGTGCCAACGTCCGTCCATGCGTGCGTGCGTCCGACCGGCAACAATTGTCCTCTCGGGGATACCACCAATCAAGCCCAATCTGCGAACAGTATGTTGAGTAAGGTTTCAAACAGTATGATATTGTTGAGTAAGGTGAGGAGAGATGGGCCAGTTTAATTTAACTAAAAACAAAAACTCTTCCTCCTTCATCTTCTTCTTCACTTATAATAACGGTGAGTCTCATTCAATCCCGTTTCTCATATCGATTAGATTCAGAAAAAGCTTCCGATATTCAATACGATTTTTCAATATTTCCATTTTATTCATGTAACAGCAATATATCGCCCTATCAAACAGTATTTCTGATTATACAACTGCTTTGCTCACTTGCAAACACAGGCAAAGTTAATTTTTCCGCACAGGTACCCCTTCTAATATGCTTGTTATCAATAAATAAATATGGGTACCTAATTAAGGGATGCCCTGTAATATATATATATATATATATATATAATATATATATATATTATATATATATATATATATATATATTATATATATACGAGGTGTGTTCAAAAAGTATCCAACCTTAATTTTTCTGCGTAAACAAATGAAGCTAGGGAGGCGTGGTTTGGTGCACGTATGTAGGTGATCCTAATCGTATGCGTGAATATTTTCCCGCCTGCAGAAGCTGTCAGTCGCCGACAGACCGCCGATGAGTGAGGAAGTGTAAGTGAGCGGTCGCGATTTTCGTTTTTGACAAAATGACGGATCACTGTGGTCTCATCGCAGTGATCACTGTGTTGAAGAAGTTGGGATCGCTGTTCACAGTCTCCAGCATGTCCTGTGCAATCTCCAAACGGAGTTGCTTCTGCTCGGTTGTTAGCAGCTTTGGCACGAACTTCACTGAGATTCTCCTTAAGCCCAAATCCTCAGTCACAATGGAATGAACGGATCCAATGCTGATGCCCCCCTCGTCTGCAAGTTCTCTGATCGTGATTCGACGATCCTGCATCAGCAGGTCCTCACTTGGTCAATGACGATCTCATTTCGGGATGTTGAGGCCTACCAGAACGTGCTTCACTTTCCACTGATGTGCGACCATCTTTGAGCGGTTGTACCACTCTTTTTCTGTGTGCCCATTGCTTCGTTCCGAAGGCCTGTTGAATCTTGCGGATCGTTCGACTTGGGAATCGCCAAGCTTTACACAAAATTTGATGCAGTAGCGTTGTTCAAGTTTTTCCGTCATTTTGTCAAAAACGAAAATCCGACGACGCTCACTTACACTTCCTCACTCATCGGCGGTCTGTCGGCGACTGACAGCTTCTGCAGGGGGAAAAATTTCACGCATACGAATTAGGATCGTCTACATACGTGCACCAAACAGCCTCCCTACGCATCATTTGTTTATCAACGAAAAATTAAGGTTGGATACTTTTTGAACACACCTCACATATATACACAAACACACAGATATCGAAGCATGTGAAGTGTGATGAGCACTCCGCCGATCCCGATTGGACACAGTCTACAATAAAGCGTTGTCTCCAACACAGAGTCCTCAGCCCGGTGACTGTCAATCATCAGTTATACATTAAACAGAGCCACCGATCCGGATTTCGGGCTTATTTGCCCTCATCAGGACAGCACACCGATAAATATCGAACCAACGATGACCACATTCATCGTTTATACATCAGATGCACCTCCTGATTGTTATGGTGAGCATCACCATGGATTATGTCTCACACGGTAAAACTGCATAATCCGCACAGAACAACCGTCCGTCTGCCACCCAGACAATTGTTCCTGCGAATGCAAACCATTCAACCAGAAGGCACGTGATGTGATCGGCGGGAAAATCGAAACATGTGGAGTGTGACAAGAACTCCCCTGATCCCCATTGGATACAGTCCACACCAAAGCGTCGCTTCCAACACAGAGGCCTCGGCCCGGTGATTCTGTCAAACAGACAAAGATTACTTGGTCATCATCAGTTAAACATGGTCAATTTTTCCACCTGGACGGTCACCAATTTAACGATGGTTTTGTCCTCAAAGACAGTCCGCCGTGAAAGCCAAACAGATATTTTCTTCAGCTTTCGATCGACGTACAGAAACTCCAACAAGGTCTATCTCCAATGGTAGTTCCCCCGTTTGAAAGGGATTGTGGCTGAACATGAACCATGGGGGAACTCACTGCAAATTTAACCCTCAGAGCGAGATTTGGCCCCAAATTTCCAACAGCTGTGGGTTTGACTCACATTGTGGATATAATTTCCCATATCTGAACCGTGTTTCAGAACGACCTGCCAGTATTGAGAAAACAGGGTTTATTAGTACTATAAATGTATGGTGTGGGAGTTGTGGAGTTCTACTGGTGCTTTCTGTTGTGGATTGTGACACTCCAAAATAATCCTGATCTCCTGAGTTGATGAGGCTAATTAACTACAAAGAACTTGGAAGAATTCCCATGTTTTAAGCGCACGTGATGTTAAGGTGCCGGGTACCCCTTCTTAGCAGCTAAATAGGTCCTTCCGCGGCATGACATTCTAGTTCCAAAATAAATAACAAAAAGAATGATAACATTGAACCAAAGCTTATATTAATGAACACTAATAATAACATTAACAACAATAATAATTGTAGTATCATTTGGCAATAATAATAACGAATGCATAATCCCCACCCTGGCCGAAGCACATCTGGGTTTGTAGTCCATGAGCCAGCCATTGATATTTTGAAGTTGACTACCAGAAATGGGGACTAAAAAAAGCCACTGTATTTTGCAGTTAGGTTGATGTCTGTAATGAATACAACAAACACGACAAAATAGTGACCGAAGCTTTTCGTGCTGCACTCTTCAGGGTAAAAATTGCAGCAAGTGAAGAAGAAGTGAAGGCGCGTGCTTTATACGCAGGTCTCAATAAGGTAGACGCTGATTGGTTCAACCGTAATGACGTCACGGTTAATCCGAACGCCCATTGGTCGGCTCATCATCTTCACCTCGAGCTCCCATTGGCTGGAGCAGAGTTCACCGATGATTATTTTATCCATATTAAGTTCTGTAGTACCAAACATCTGTAATGAATAAAAAATATGTGAATGGACATCTAAAAGAGTAAGTAAACACCTTTTTGGCAGCCATCTTGGAAAATGGCTGCCTCATTTGATCACATTTCTGAAAATTGACGATACTTTGCTGATATATGAAAAACTTTACAATGGCTGATCTGAGCATATCCAACCCTTCACAAGATATGTTCAGTGTAAATTTTGGCACATGCCAGTGTAACTTTTGTAAGTACTAGTGCGTGCCCATACGTGCGTGGCCGTCCGTGCAAAAAAAAAAAAAAAAACTTTCAAACCGCGTGCCAGAAGCAACAACCACACAGGCCATTCCTTCACTCTCGCGTGCCCGTACATGCATGGCCATACGTGCAAAAAAAAAAAAATATATATATATATAATAAAAACTTTAAACAACCTACACAGGCCATTCCTTCGCTCTCGTTAACGACGACTGGATTGGGGCATTGTGTTTATCTATAAATGCGCAAAAGAAATCGAGAAATTATTAGAATACAGTAAGTCATCACTATCCGGAAGTCCGTACGTTGTAACCCGTAATGGGGAACGCGCTCCAACTTTGGCCATAACCTGGGAACCACTTGTCCGATTAATTTCAAACCTTTTGAAAGGCAAACAACAGAGATTGCTGGAATTATAGATAGATAGAAGATAGATACTGTGGGTGCAAAACGCCAAGCAACGTGTCCTGTCATTGGTAACTAAGGCGCCTTTCCCCATCAGCCACGCCTATGCAGCAACGTGTCCTGTCATTGGTTTGGTAAATAAATGGCCATAACTTGGGACCACTTGTCCGATTAATATCAAACTTGAAAAGGACATCGTCAGGTCCCCAGCAATATACCTGGCAAGTTTCAATTAGATCGGACCAGTGGTTGTCGAGAAACAGCGGACACACACACACACACATTGCTGGAATTATAGATAGATTAGTCCATTGGATTCTAAAATAATTGAGAAAACACATCAGAATTTGGATTCTTCTCAATTTTCTACACCTGGCATCATGCTTACTGAAATATATATGATATTTAAGTTATTTAACAAGGAGATATAAGAAATATATAACATGCAGATATAAGGCAAGTACAATCTTTAATACTGTTCTTCACGTTTAAGATAATTACTCGCATACTGATGGAGGTGTCCTTCCATTCATCATCGATGTCTGATGAGCCCTGCTGGTCATGCTCTGGCTTCTCATCATCACTGGCCATGTTGGAGCAAGTGTGCAACTTGCTCCAACAGCTGCTGTACATTTCCAGCCGCTAATGATGCATGAGCAGTCAGTTGGCCGACAAGAGTGAGTTGGCTTCCACGGTGTCAAGTTGAGCAAGGTGTGATGCAGGGACACCAGCCCAGGAGGAGCAGTCAGTATACCATCAAGCTGCAGATGAAAGCCTTGTAGGTGGAAAGGAGTTCAGGTGTGCCAAGGAAGGACTTTGTACGACAGAGTTTGCCCAGTCGGTGACTGGATTTAGAGGCGACCTTTGAATTGTGGTTTGCCCAAGAAAGAACTTGGTTGATCGTGAAACCCAGGAGATTGAGTGACTGAACTTCCTCAAGAGGATTGTTTGGAAAGTAGATGGGAGGGTTTGTCATACGGTTCTTTCAGAGAGAGAGATAGCGAGAGTGTGAGATTTATCAGGATTGAAAGACTTATTCCAAGTATTTGACCAGCTTGTGATTTTGTCGAGGACTGAAGAGAGGAAAGAGGCTGCAGCCTGCCTGTTTGAAGGATGAGGGAGGTCACGGCAGAGGGTGAAGTAATCAGCAAATTGAAAAAAAGGGATTTTCCAGAGTCAGAGAGATCGTTGAAGAAGATTAGGAATAGGACTGCCCCAGAACACTGCCTTAGTGCACTCCAGTCTTGACAAGGAGAGGAGATTAAAGGATTCCGTTGAGTGCCACACACTGGCTACGAGAGTCGAGGAAGTCAGAAAATCATGAGTGGAGTTTGCCTTGGATGCCATAAGCAGAGAGTTTGGAGAGCAAGGCAGGATGCCAGACTGCATCAAAAGCATGAGATATGTCTAGAGATGGGCCTGATCTCATGTCCGACATTGAGGGCCTCCATCCATTGCTGGGTGAGTCAGAGCAGCATGTCCAAGGTGGAGTTACCAGGTCTGAATCCGAATTGGTGATCTGAGATGAGGTTGTTTGAGAAAGGAAGGATTTCATTTCAACTGCGATGATGGATCCCATGACCTTGATGATGATTGGAAGTGAGCATATAGGTCTCCAGTTAAGGGGATCAGTTTCTGCACATTTTTATGTAATGCAGTGATGTTGGCTGATTTCAAAGTAGATGGAAGATTACTTGGGGGAAACGGATCAGGTGAAAAGAGCAGAAAGAGGAAGTGCAAGAGCAGCAGAGCTGGTTTTTAGGACATGTGAGCTGATGCCGTCTGGTTCAGTTGCAGAGTCAGAGTCGAGGGTTTCTGGAAACTTCTTCACCTTCTCAACCTCAAAAGACACATAGTCCAGGAACAGTTGGGTACGACTGGAAAGTGGGTACAGAGAGTCAATCGTTGGAGACACAATATTTGGAAGCAAACACAGAATTGAGGCATTCAGCCTTCTCACGAGCAGCGTCAGCTATGATATCGTTTGAAGTAAGGGAAGGGATGGAGGGGGAGCATACTCCAGAGACGGACCTAACAAGGCACGAAAAGGTTTTCGAGGAAGGAAACAAATTTGAAAGTTCAATCTTGAGGTTGGACAGATGTTGTTTTCTGGCTCTTCTAAGAGTGGACATACACTTGTTGCGGCCTTTGTGGAATGATCTGAGATTGCCTTCAGTTGGGTTTGCTTTCCAGGAAGAGAAGGAAAGTTGTTTCGGAGCAATTGCCTCACCACGGGAATCAGCGTACCATGGATGGGAAGAAGGGGAGGATAACTGAAGATGAGATAGGATGAATCTGTGCAGAAGAGAGAGTAGGTTTATATGGAAGAATTCCCAGGCTGAGTTAATATCAGGGGCGGTAGATACAGGAGACCAGTGTGTTAGGTGCTTGCAGTCCCTGCCAACCTGCCTGAGTGGACTTCAGACTCGCCAGCATTGAGGCAGCTCTCTGAGAATAGCAAGAGATATGTAGACTCGCACAAGCATATTGATCAGATGAACCAGTTGGTGTAGAGGAAGGGCAGGAGATATTTTCGGGGAAGTTTGTCTTCACCAAGTCCAGAAGAGAGGATTTGCCAATGGGAGAAATCTGGGTTGGAATTTTACAGATTGCTTCAGTCCCATGAAGTCACATAAGTACTTTGCTGAAGTGCCATGGCTGGTGAGAGAGGTACCAACACCCAGCCAGTTTCGATGGTGACAATTGAAATCACCACATATGTGGAAAATAGAGTTCGGATTAGTGGTTAAAAGTTGGTCCATGTTGTTTGAGAAAGATGTGGATGGAGAAGTTACTCTTTGGAAGACGTTACAACATATGGATGAACAAGAGGTGGGAGCAGAGGGGAAGTCACAGCCAAATGTACTCCTAGGGGTTGGGAGGTATAAGATCAGTACAAGGGCAGTGAGAAATTTAATTATTTATGTAAATTGAAACTCCGCCGCCAAGGTGGGGTCAGGCCTATGAAATCTGAGGAGACAATTAAGGAGTTGGCGACGTCCCGTCGGAGGAATGATTCTTTTAAACAGATGATGTCTGGTTTAACAGCAGTGGTCTGGATTGTGAGATCTGTCAGGTGAGAACAG